>OY856412.1:1173665943-1174050943 GCA_963693085.1 Alisma plantago-aquatica
CATCATCATCATCATCATCATCATCATCATCATCATCATCATCATCATCATCATCATCCTCGTCATCATCATCATTATCATCCATCATCGTCATCTTCATCATAATCCTCAATCATCATCCATCATCATCCTCATCATCCTCATCATCATCATCATTATCCTCATCATCCTCATCATCATCCTCATCATCAATTATTTCTCTGTCATGAATATGAAATAACCCATGTTGTTGTCTGTTGTTAGTACTTACATTTATATTACTTTTTCTCAACATTTTACATTGTTGTAGGCATAATGGCTTGGGCCTCTACCCCAATGTTACTATTCCCTATTAAAGAACAGTTGGACATCATTCTAGACAATCGTTCATTAGCACAACTCACTATACCTAAACATTGGCGTTATCTAAATGGAAGACGCTACACGGTTGGTGAAGTGACCCTAAATTTTGGAACTTCAACATCTGTTATCAATATTAAGTATGATGTTGACGGAAATCTTATATCCACGTCTAGTTAGTGCGACTGGGTTAGGAAGATGCTATTGGGCCGTAGTGATAGGCTTTTGGTTCATCCGATTGGCCATAATACCATCAAGGTTTGGATAACCAACATCAACAATGAGACGCCCGATCATCTAGTCTGATTTGAGTACTTGACATGGGATAGCACATATTTGGACTCATTCGATGAGGAGAGCACACCCAATTTCCCTTCTATTCCTACTATTGGTACCGTCCATTTCCCTATCACCATCAGTTCAGATTCATCTAACAACAACGAGCTTCGTGACACAACAACATCAACAAAGTAGGTCCAAGCAACAAATTTACTTTCCCGTCTTATGCACATGTTTAGGGGTACAACAAGACCCATATTTAGTTACTGTCATGTTATTTTCTAAACTTTGTTGTCATAATTAGTATTTTGATAGCATGTTCAACTTTGAAAGACTTATATATAATGTTTGAATGATTTTTTTGAATTGTCTTATCTATATACATGTGTTTGTGAAGATGGAATGAATGAATGTTTCTCTGTGTGAATATGAAAAGAGATGAAATGAATGGAACTGTAGGTTGCTAAATGTGTGTGAATATGAAATGGAGGAATGAAATGAAACTACAAGTTTCTACATGTGTGTGATGAATCATATTTGAAATTAAATTTGCTTATACATGTCTGTGAATCACATGATCCATATAATGTACATCTTGTTAATATTTGCTGGTTTGTGGCCTATTGTTGGCTGAAATCAAAGGATGTTGTAAACCTACAGTTCAGAAGTGAACTGCAGGTTTTGCATCCTACTGACCATCTAGACAGTAGGCCTGGGAGCTGATAAGAAAAAAAACAAAACATCGGCGTTAGTTAAAAACCAACAACCGATAACAAATGCTTAATTGTGTCGGTTGTTTGTTAGAAACTGACGCCTATGGTCCGACTATTGGTGCTTTTGGGTTGTAATCGGGAATGGCTTTGTGTTGTCGGTTATGTAAATGATGCTGAAGAAGTCTACTTTTAGTGTCACCCACTTGGGTATCGCTTCAAAATCGACGAAAAAAGTCTTACTTATCCGATGCTAAAGGTGTTATCTGTACTAGTGTAGAAGGTAACCTGTAATTGCAGTAAGCCTGCCAGCAAGATGTCAATCAAGACAACATGGCCCTGCCTAAGGGCAAGTACTGCACATCATCTAACCATGATCCAGGGCTCATAGGTTTAAAGGATAAGGGTTTGTATACCTAGTCTGTTGGGTTCACTTGAAAAACACTACTATTGGTCGGGCCCGTGACGCTAAACTGGGACGCTTGCTGGGAGGGAACCTTACCCTTTTTTTCTTTCAATTTTATTTTTCTTTTATTGTTTTGTCCTTATTTCCCTTTGACAAACTTATGTCAAAAAAAGGGGGCATGGAGAAAGGAGAAGGAAGTGTACCAAATATTTAACAAGCCTAATAAAAGGATAAGTCAGTTTCATGAGAAAAACTCACAATGAAATTCTCTTATCCTTCCATAACCCCCTTGTTTCCCAGTTGCTCGTCTGACGGAAGGAGTTTTCACGATCTTTTGAATTGATAAGTGATGCGGCAAGTGTGATATGTGGTCTGATGGGATTTCTCTCTATATCTTCCCTAATTGTTTATACTTCTATCTCACAAATAATATATCCTTATCTTTCATGAGAAATAGTATTCCTTCAAAACAATTGTCATTTTTTATCTCACTCCAATTATCAATATTCACTGCCATATTTTATAAGAACTTTCTAAGAAGCAATTGGCGTGAAGACCTTATGTGCTTGGGATAATGTATGAATGGTTAACTGCCAATTCTTTTTCGGAACTCATAATGTCTCCTCGATGCAGCTATATAGTGGGTGAAACATAGGGATTAGAAATACTAGAACTTTCAAACGATCAAGCACAACCAAAGTTTCCATATCTATCCTACATAAACACCATCAATGGAAACACAAAACATCAACACCAGTGGAGGATTTTGACGAGGAGGAAGAAGCCCTCTACCTACTGATGAGATCCCTTCTGACCAGAATCTACTACACTATTACTCCTAGAACATGTATGTCCCATGGGATCTTTGATTTGTGCAGTCAACACATAGTCGAGGGATGTGAATGCCAGACCTAGATCCACTGATCAACTAGCTATATGATCAGCAAGCCATCACCCTAGAAGTAAGGTGAAGGTTGGATGTAGGCTGCGGATAATGGGATGCGCAGACAAGGGCAACATCGCCTCCAATGAATGAAGATCATAGAAAGTGGTGGCCATGAGCACGTCGGGATCAAAGTGTTGCCAATGGAAGAAGAACCCACTCTTAGGTTGGATGTAGGCTGCGGATAATGGAGTGCGCAGACAAGGGCAACATCACCTGCAATGAATGAAGATCATAGCAACTGGTGGCCATGAGCACATCGGGATCAAACTGTTGCCAATGGAAGAAGAACCCACTCTTAGGTTTCTATTGTGTGCTGTTGGACAAGAAAGCGTTGTCCAACTCCTCCATATACACCTCCCCCACTCTCCATATCAATTCTCCTCCATTTCTAAATTCTCTCCTCAAGGATGGTTAGAATTTTAAAGTTGGGGGTGGAGGGTGGGTGGTACATCACCTCTACCACCTCAACTCTAACCTTGCATTTTTCATCCTCAAATAATTCTTTCTTTTTCTTATTTATCTTTTATTTTCATCTGTCTTGTTTTCCATTTTCTTTTTCATTTTTTTGTGAGTTGTGACCTTTACCAAGTCAATCACTTTAATGAATGTTAAAAATGGAAAATATATGAATGAATTATTCCCTTTTTCTTTTCTCGAGCTAACTTGTGCAAAAGGAAGTTTCAAGAAATAAACATATTTTGAATAGTTGTCGACCCCGATGAAAATAACTAAGCATACCTTCCCCTTTGAAGTGATGGTAAGAAGATGGAATCTGAATGGTCAAGCCACATGTGCCTCCATCATGAATTGTGTGTATACTCATTTACCCTATATTAACTGAATTAAATGATATAATATGATGATTTGATTCTAGTGAAGCAATAAAATGGAGAAGCATAAGTTTTCCTCTTGATCTCCCTCATCCTCCACCATTTCTTGCCTCTTAAACATCCTAAAAAGAGAGAGAGAGAAAATTCAATTCCCACCGTGTGGCAAACTCTAAGTCCGGGGTGGCATCCCTTCCATAAATACTCCTTCTTTTTTATTTTTGTCCATATGCATGGGATGAATAAAATAGGCCAATGACCCCAAAAGAAAACATGTGATCAATGTAAATGCAAACTAATAAAAAGTCTCGAGTTGAATAGAGGAGAGACAAATAAAATACCTTAATCCCAAATAAGGTCTTGGGTCAGATATAAGAGAGATCAAACAATTCAGTTCATGCTATGTCTTTCTCCCCCTTTTGTCCAATTGCCATGCCTAGGGGACTTATCAAAATTCTCCCCCAAACAACCAAATAGCCCTGATTTATTCTTACTTCTATTTGCACGGATAGGCCAGGAATATTATTGATATGAAAGGTCGTTGCAGGTTTTGGGGTCTAGCCATTAGAGGAACAAGCCCCAGTTGGGGGACATCCAAGTGTGACTATGTGATCCCCAAGGATCAGGGTCGCTTGATCATGATTAATGGAAAGGAGACCACAAGGTTTGCTCAGTTGGGAGAGGAAGGCCTCAAACCTAGTATCCATTGTTGATGAGTATATTTACACCCATTTAGAGATGGGTATATTTACCAGAGACGAGTAATGAATTAATTCAGGGGTAGTTTGATGAGTATATTTTTACCCATTTTTACATGTTGTTTTACTCACTTTTCAGGGGTTGTTATGTTTCTATTTCCTAGTTTTAGCTTTATTTTTTTTTAAATGCAAATATTCTCCCTTTTACAGACTTTAATGCATTTTCATATATATTTTGTGCAGAATCAGCCAAGTTGCATAACGACACCTAGATAAACGATTGAGCCCTCATGATGCTATGCCTCAAGGGAAAGGAAGACTAAAAGCTTTTATTCTGATCCCCTTCTAACTACCTAGTCAAGCGAGTGGTTCTATTGTTTGCCTCACTTGAGCTGCTCTCCACTAGAGTCTTCCTGATTCTTTCATATTGACACATGCTCTTAGCATCTAGTCCATTCTAGTCTACTCCATATTGGTCTGCAAGAGAGCTGGATGTGAGGTCCAAATTGAGTAACCCACGTGAATTGCCTATTAGGATGAGTATGGGCCACAAAATCAAATACCTTCTACCACAAGCATTCAATTTTAGGTTTTAGAGGTGAGGAATGCATCTATAAAAGGGAACCCTTATCATACTTCAAGAGGGGTCTTTGATTGATGATTAGAAGTCACTTTTTGTGTAGAACAAACCCTAGCAAGGAGCGAGGAGGCGACAACCACAATGGAGAGAACGGTCTTCCTGCACTAGGCATCATGGCCTTCTCCATCATTCCTACTATCTCTTTGTTGTTGTCCCTCACCATGAGCGAGTAGACTAGCCCTGATCACCCATATTTTATCTTAGCTTGTATCTGAACTCAATAATATAGTTGCTAAATAAAGTATCATTCTGCTCAATGCCTTGCTTTTCACATAGATGACTTATTTCACATATATAATATAATCATGGATATGCAAGTTGTTATGAGTGTGATTAGAACACCAAAATGATCTTATTATCCCCATGAGCTGTCAGCAAGGGATAGTGAGGTGATTGAACTTTGATCTACTTTGTGCCGAGGATGGTCAGTCATAAGTAAGGGAGTTCGGTTGGTATAGACAGGGAACTTGGGTACCGAGTATGGTCGGTTCTAAGGGAGTTTATACTAGGTGAAGACCTGTAACCCCTGAGGGTGTAACAAATCAACCTCAATTTAGTAATGAACACATGAGAGATATATATTGTTATGATAATTATGCAGGCCCAAGTAGTGAAACCCCATGCCCTGGTGGTCTTTATTATATGTTATTTACTTCCTTAATCTATGTTTCTTTTGAAAACTAGTTTAGTTTAACCAATCTTTCAACTACTCTATGATAAATTTTACTCCTAATACTTCTAAATCTATATAACTGCTTGAAAAGGTTGTCCTTTGGGTTCGATTCTTAAGTATACTGCAATAAAGCTTCAACTCGTTTGGAGTGGGGATTTAGTGTGTTTCTTTTGGTTAAACATAGAAGTTATTCTTTTATGGTTTTTCTTGGTGTGACATTTGGATCCCGTTCAAGAGACCCCCTATTCATAGCATGAAGTGAGCTATTTATAGAATCTAGTGTAGGACTTGAGGGTCTCATGTATGAGATTTTCTTTCTCCCCATGTCCTCCTGGAAAGTTCCTTGAGGAACAAGCTCAACTAATATGGTGGCTTCCATACATAGTATTTCCTTTGGTTGGAAAGCTTTTTGTCAAACCATTGGTTGACATGGTCTGACGGTCCTTCAGTTGGCATGTGCAAACGCATCAAGGGAAGAGGTAGGGTTGTGGAACCTTCAGTAGAAGGATGCCCTATTAAGCCATTAGTAAAAGAGTCAACTGGTTATCCTTCGGGTGATGGTGTCTTGCTTGGCCATCGGTTGATAGCTGTACAAACCTTCAAGACCTGACACTCACTAGAGCCATCAAAAGGCACCCTTCACTGTGGCTCCTCGGTAGGAAAGTCTTTGATCTTTCAGGATTGCAACCATCAATAGAGCGGGCCATAGATTAATCTTTGGTAGGCATCTAGCTAGGCCCCACCTTTGGAAGGGGAAGTAATGGGAGCCATCTAAAGTAATGGGATCCTTTCGTCAAGTCTATCAGTAGGCATGATATGATCATCCATCCATTGGTTTTCTACACAAAGGGAGTAATAACTGCCTATGTAAGTAATAAAGGATAAGTATGAAGAAAACAAAGAAAATTAAGGTTAATTGTATAAAAGTGAGGGATATTAAGGACAAAATATTCTTTATATATCCACAAAATTGGATGTTAACAACTCCACCCACCCAAACATAGAGTCTAGAGTGTCCTCAAGATAATAAATAGAACCAAAGCATCGAATGAATTAAAAGAGATTTATGGATTTAATGTTGTCGAGCATAAAACATGTTTGTAAGCCAGCTTTAGGTGAAGATATATGTGTGAGTGCTTGCTTTGCTCATTATAATACTAGTTTATTTCCCATAGATCTAGAGTTATGTGACTCCCTTTTATTTGTTGCAACCTACTTTGAATAAGTTTTTCTCCTCCATGATACACTCTTTAAATGATTACTCTAAGAAGCAAAATAAAGACAAGTAGGTATAAAGATGGGAGTGATGAAAATATATAGGAATATTGGATTCAAGAATTTTCTATGTATCAAAAAAATTTCTTCATTAACAACTTTCTTGCTAGGATATGTACAACAAGCAAAAACATTGAATTTAATTGTTATTTTAATTTGAAATTTGTGACCATAAAGGAAGACAATGAAAAAGTAAGGTAGAATGCAGAGCTAAAGATTTTGGTTAGGAAGACATACCTAGATTGCATGTTTACACCCCCACCAAACTTATCATACGCTCTATCCTCAAAGTGTCAAATAATGAAGTTTAGTGAGAAAATGAGGCTTAATGATTTGAACTCAATAATGCCTAATGTGAATATAAGATCCCCATGATGTATGTTCCTCTCACATGGTTTTGATAATCCTCTTAATAGTTTTCCACCTTCTTATTGGTTTTTTCCTATATCTACATCCAGAAGAGGACATAAAACGATACTCATTAGAACCTAGAGCTTGTTGTGGGCTCCTATGATAGAATTGTATTTTTTCAAACTTCAAGTCTTCACCCAAAGAACCTTTGTCCTACTTCTTGATAAGCTTGATAATATCTACTGTAACATGTCCAACCTTCTATTCAGTCACACTGCTAGTCATTTTGTGATAGGTTGTTCTTGTCATGCTTAACAAGCAATTGAAGTTGTTGTATAAAACTACACTTTTGGCCTTTGTATCAACAGATAATAAGGTCCATTGTCCAATATAAAATATAGGTACAAAGGTGAGTCATGGAAAACTTGATTTAAGTTGTTTTGTAAGACTTTCTAATTCCCTAGAGTATTTCTAGAAAATGATGTCACCTACGATTTTGTATAAGGCCATACATATGTCATGGAATTCATCAGGTAAAAGGACCCGACAGACACTCATGACATTTACAGTCATAAAACCTCCCAAATTGAGAATATCATAGAGGTCTGGATGTAAGACTTGAACATTATCTTTTTTTAAGACAGTAATAATTTAATTTTCTTGGGTTTTACTTCCTCAATAATGAATTTTGGACCTTCTATAGGTATAACTAGTAAATGCACGTGCAAAAAGCATGTGAGTCATGTGCATAGAAATTTCAAAGAGTTATTACAAAAATCCTATGAAAAACTATGTTTCATATAATTTTCATTTTTCTGAGAGGAAAAGGTTTGATGCTTATTAAAATCTCAAAGGACATAGGTATAAATTTAAAATCCTTCTCTAGTATCATGTGGGTATGCCACATATGCTACAAATAGGGATAAATATATTAGTTGAGCAAGTCTAATTTGAGCTTGTATATAAATACTCAAATAATTCAATGATATATATATTAAAACGACACCATAATATTGTGTATATGATTTAATTATGTCAATATTTATCACGGAAACAATACACCTTCATTACATTTTATATGTCATCTGGTTTGGAATTGTATCTCATTTTATGTCTGTTTATATTATCTTTAATCATCAACATTTAGTTGATTAGGGATTACAAATTTGTTATGTTCCTTTGTAATAGATAAATGATTGTTAGAGTCACATAATATTCATTATATTTTTTATGTCTTCACACCTTAGTATATTAGTAATAAGAAATTTATATACGTCATGATAGTTTTAATAATACATACGAATAAGGGGTGCAAATATCTCTTTCATTTTCAATTGGGAGGATATATAATATTGAAATATGGTTAATAATCACACTAAGTGGATAAAGAATGAAAATTGTGTGATTAATTGTTTGACATGAATTATTTTTATAACCTTGTCTATGAACTTGAGGAAAGAGTATAACCTTAAAATATAAAATAGCAATTGAACAATTTATGATGTGATCTTTTGACTATTGAGAGTGTCTATAACATTTTCTAACATTGTTTCTATGAAGTATAGATAGACTACATGCATATAGAAGGAAATGTCTAAAAAATATTAAAGAAGATAGCATCTTTTCCTTTAAGGACTATGTCTAATTTTTATATAATATATATTTCATCTTTCGGCCGTATTGATTTTATTGACCAATAATGAATGGCCAACATATAGTCATCTTTTCAATAATTAATACAACATTTTTTTCTTGACCAGGTAACATTACCTACATCATGTTAGGTGAGGTTGTTGAATGGATAGAAAATATAAAATATATTATGGAAGTTTATCCATTGACATATGTATTGGATAGATAAGACAACTTCCAATTCAATCGAGTCAATAAGCAATACCTATAATGTGTGTTCTAACATCCATTTAGTGCCCATTACCTTTATATTGACACAGGACACCTCAAGTATTTAATGTTTCTTTATATGTTTTTCCATCAATCATACTCAACACCCTTTCATGTATATGAAGTAACAATTTATCTCGATAAGGATAGTAGAACACATAATTTGTTTTCAAACAAATACCACAAGTATAATTTCCATGTTATAGGTTTAAATGAATAATAAATACACTTGAAAAAAGAAACATGCATACAGATATTAAACTTGAAATATAGTAGATTTATATCTTAAACCACTAAAAAATTGATACCTTGTCAATCAAACAAATAGCCGCAAAATTAACTTTTGAGGTTTATGATCATTGTGCAACACCATAACTCAAATGAACATAACAAGCTATACTCACTCTTATGGTTATTAGTTTTATATATATGAAAATTGTGATTCATGAATTTAAAAATGGTTCATAGTGTGAAACCAAATATAATTATCCATAGGGAAGAAGATAATTGCAAGAAGGAAAATTTACATATCTTTTATATGCTTTATTAACATTTTACTGAAGCAATCAAAGATATATTGGACAAATATAAGATAATAATGGGATTTTAATTGTTATGTTATCAAAATTAATGTAATCATATAACTAACCTGTACAAAGCACATAAGGCGATATATATGCTATCATTTTTACACTCAGTTAAAATTCAAAAATAATTTATGCTATTATTGTATTTTACAATTAAATAATTATGGTCATGTATAGTATAATTTAGTATTAGATAAACCAAATTGCATGAAGGAATTTGATCAATATTAGTCTTGTGAGATTTTATAAGACTTGTAATGAACAAAATTTGTGACATATAAAAATATGTATACTATACTTTTAAAATAAACAACGTGAAGAGTTGAAAAAATAGATGATGTTTGTATTTGAGTAAGGCAATTCATTAATAATCCTCACTCTTCAAATATGACATTAGCTATTCTATAATAATTTGTGTGAACTAAAAAATGGTACATTATTTTTATCTATTGTCTAAAGAATAAAAGTACATTTTTGATTCAATTCCTTCCATCCTCGTGAGTAACTTTAAATTCTAACATTGTTTATACTTATACTTGAACCTTGAACCTCTCATTCACCAACAAATCGGTGTCCCATTTCAACAACAAAAAAAAAGGAATCCCATTGCAAGTGAATCCAAAAAGACATTGCATGAATATGTATATAACTTTTTATTGCTATGTAACCAAAGCATACGGGTAAAATCTCAATAACATGTGTACGCTGGATCCATTACTATGGAAAATTTCTTATGATGCATTTATGGTTGAATCAGTCAATGTCGATTGTAAAAATGCATCTATTTTTTAACAATTGATAAGTATGCAAACTACACATTTGGTCAACAAATAAACTTATCATGGGATACTAATATTCGTAATGAAGTTAACAAGTACCCTTCTACGGCATTTGTGTATACCTAATGTAGGAAGACGTAGTACTTTCATAGATAAATTAATTGCCCATGATTAAACTAAACAACAGATAATAATTACTACGCAATGCCCAACTCTGGAAGACATACTAATTCACATAGCCAATGACCCATGTCCATCCTATTTCCTAACTAAAAAACAAAACCCATTGTTGACTAAAAACCTAATAAATAAAAAGATGACATTGCTATTGCAGTAATAGTTCACATGGAATATGTTGAACAAACAATATTACACGTTGACTTATTATCAATGCGTTTGACCAACTTCCACGCTAGTTATGTTTCTTATGTAGCATGCCATGCCCATGTTAAGCAATCTAGATTAAAGTCTGGCATACGTGCATATAACATCTAGAATCTATGGATGATCATATATATAATAAATAACTCGAATTGAATCAGTGTGGATATCTACAAATGGAAAAAGAAATATTAGCGAGGAAACTGACCCCGAGGTAATGCCGCTTAGTTACAACCTGAGCTTAACCCTTCGCCCCCTCCTCAGGTACATGGAGGGAACATTTTAAACTCACACAATGGACCGGCTTATTTGACATGATCCTTTCATTCGTGAGGGACAGACAATTGAGGGTTTGATAATGGTTTCCTTCATTGGGTAGCCGGTTCGTTAACCACTTGAGCTATTCGTCACATGGAAAACATCTTCTAAGGTAAATTTCTGGTGTCCAGAAAGGAACACATAGACATAAAGTTCAATGCACTCGTAAGGTATCGTCTTCCGTTCCAACACGAATGGAAATAATGCTTTGTCTTTCTATCGGAAAGTTGAAGGGACACATCATATTAGATTTTCTAACGCTCATCCATTATTAAATATTTCACAATTGTAATAGGTACGATAGAAAGTTTCATATAACATAAAAACATAATTAGAAAGATTAAGGTATGTATCAGTTATCATAGACAAATAAACATTTGAAAATGACACTAATATTAAAGAAGCATAATGCTTAAACAGATCGAAGCACGTATGAAATTAGTCGAAATTGACACTGACTTCGAGAAAGCTAAATGTTTAAATAGATAGAAGCGCACTTCTAAAATGAATTTCATCAGCGGATATTTTTCTTTATAGCACAACGGATTAGTATGCAGAAGTATTAGTATATGTACATAACTTGCATACGGAAAATGGTAGACCCATATTTGTGAAGTAAAATATATGTTAAACGGTATTGACATCGGAATCTACATTGGAATGTATGAAAAGCATATGCGTTCAGTTGTCATATATAATCTATCTGAATATGTATATCTTACATCAACGCTATGTATCAACTATGTATCTCCAGCTCATTGCGGTTGCATAAGCTTTATGAATATATAAATCAGGAATGCTTATCTAAATTAAATAAAAAATTAGAATCTACATTCGAACATATGAAAAACATATGTTGATATCTTTCTTTACAAGACAACAGATTAGTATGCAGCAGTATTAGTATATGTACATAACTTGCAAACAGAAATGGGTAGTCCTATATTTATAAAGTAAAATATATGTTAAATGGTATTGGCATTGGAATCTACATCGGAACGTATGAAAAGCATATGCGTTCAGTTGTCATATTAGCCATCAAATCTGAAATCAACATGATTTCATTTCTTAGCCACGTACGCTCATTATGTATATATGTCTAAAATCTATCTAAATATGACTGCTCATTTGGAAGAGCCTCGAGCATATCGGACATGTCTAAATATATAACATGATCAATTTGCAACTTTTTTTAACACAATACAGCAAGGTAGTTTGGTATTGACATACCTGTTCAGATTCTCCTAAGCTTACATAGCACGTAGGGTTGTTTGACCTTGCATCCTCCAGATTAAATATCATACATGGCTGTTATCAGTGGCGGAGCCAGAACTCCACCGTTAGGGGGGCCAAAAACATAAATAGAAAGTTGAACGTGCGACCATTATGCACAGTACAACACTTATCACAGCTGCAGTAATTGGACTTTTATGTCTTGCATTCATTACACAGTTTAATACACTAATATTTGGGCAAGTCCAGCGCTAAATGTGGAAGCCGAACTTGCGAAAAATGAATATTGTACCGATGTTGGGATTCAAACTTGCAATCGCCAACTGCAGCTGTGAGCCCAGCACCGCTGCACCACAGTACTTTTTTGATGTGAATGTATTAGACACAATATATATAATAAAATTGCCATGTGAACTTATGTATATAATATACATAATGTAAATATTTTTTTTTTGGGGGAGCTATGGCTTCTGCTTGTTCCCCTCTGGCTCCGCCCTTGGCTGTGATGATAGTTTCGGCTCAAACATAGCCTAGGGAGATATCTAAGTCGAAGCAATCTGACACTGAAGACGAGAATCTCAACAGCTTGCCATGCGCTCGTACAATGTTCATAACATTGAACCAGGCTTTTGTTATTAGATGGAAAAGGTTGCCACCAGAAATCAAGCCAATCATTAAAGTAACAATGATGATAGAATCTGGAGCACCGTTGAAAGCCATTGGAAATTCAATAAATCTCCTGCTCGTTATTGGCATTCACGACCGGTAGGGCCTTCATTGTGTTTCTTCCGATACTTGCTTGAGTTCTAGCAGCAAGGATATGAATATTATTGAAACTCAATCGTCCATAGTATTAGCAGCCGGACAGAAAGAGTAGAATGACATTACCTTAATGGAAACGACCCAGTTCAGCTAGAGCAAGATATTGCATATTCTCAGTTGTTTATTCTCCCTGCACGTACTTCTCTTCTTCTTCTTTGAACTTCTCTGTTATTTTATCTCCTCCTTGTTCTTCTACCATGGTGGCGGCTACCAAATTCCGTAGAGTTAGTATAGGGTGCGTACAACAGGAGTTCCGATCGTACCACGACTCTATAGCGAGAAATCCAATCAAAAGAGAACTTCTTTGCGGTCAGGCTGTGCGGAGAAATCTCGGATAGTAGTCACATACACGGATATATAGCAGTCACGTGCTTCAAATATGAGGATGGACGGCGACGAATAGTAGATGTAGCATGCATCCTTGTCAAAAATTCCAAAAAAGGGTTTGATTAGATATGTGGGTGCTAGTTCATCAGCTGCTTCCTCATCTTGGTGGACTCCATCTTTGGTTTCATCCTCCTGCTCGACTTCAAGTTCATGTCGGCAGGGATTGCAACCTCTTCATGAGACATTGTATTTTTTTTTCTACTTCCAGTGTGGTTGTGGATTTAGGAATGATAGGGATATTTAGTCCTTCACTAGGAATATCAGTTTCCTCTCTTATCTCAACATCAACTCCACCCAATATATCTACCTTGTCAGAAATAGGTTGTGAGGTTGGGTTTTGTTTAGGTGGAGGGCAGGTTGGAGATGTTATACAACTTTGTTGAGAAGGAACTTTAGGTTCCTTCTAGAGATTCTACAATTGTTCTCTCCAGGGTGACTTCTCTAGAAGATGGATGAGTAAATACATACTCTGATGGACATAGTCCATGCAATGTTCATAGAAAATATCCTATCATATATAATTTCCATGACATATTTTCTTCACATCACGTAGAAGTCCTTGTTAGCTATATGATCAATAAGACTCTCTCTATTCAATGCCTTTACCATCCTGGGCACAATAAAGTCATTGCCCCTCAAGTCCGGCTTTTGTTGAGGGCAATTGATATTGATACACATGCCCATCCAATTACAGGTGTACCATCTGTCTTCCCCTTTTATCAGGTGTTTCAAACATGTCTAGAGTTTTTATATTTCTATCTCTTATTTTTTTTTTCAAAGACCATCCTCCCATAGAATATGTCTCTAGTATTGTAGTTGTAAGCAGTGACCTTTGGGGCCAGAAGATCTGCCACTGTAAGACCCCTGACCATGCTTTATGGTTGAACATGTTTTCTTGTCATAATTGTATGTTTAAAACCTTAATCAAACTTTAATATGAGCTTTTCTATCATGTGACAAGCTCATGTTTCAAGCTTGGTCCATTTTGTACATTGTTTGATCTAGTTATGCATATATGTACTTATTTTGGACCAAATTGCAATTTACCCATATGTAGAGTTTTTCTTGCAATTTGTCACATTATTTTTGTGCCTCAAATGTTTTCACATCATGTTGATATGGTTGTGATCAGGGACACCTTGATGACATCTTGGTTTGAGTGGTGACATCTTGTGTTAGATTAGAGTTTGCACCAATGCCCTTACCCATGGTGGACCTTGAGTGATGAGTCACCTAGGGTTAGCGGTTGACAAAGTTTTTCTTGAGATTCTAGGGTTGGTGGTTGATGAGGTTGTTGAACCCACCATGATCACCAACTTTTTGAAAGTGATAATGGTCGATGAGTTCCTATGTGGTCGCTAAGCTTTCCAGGTGGTCGTCATATTTTCAGATGCCTTTTAGTTGATGAGTTTTCTTGCAGGGGTCGCTTGGTTTGTGTTTGACTTATTTGCATGGAAGAGAATCTTACATGGATGAGATCTCTTGGATACATGTCAAGCCTGGCCAGACACCTCTACCTTCTCTTTCCTCTCACCCATGGCTATATATACCTCCCTCCTCTCATGCAACCAAACCCTATTAACCATCTTCCTTCCTTCCTTAATATTAGAGGTCATCCCCCTTGCTTGGTGGAGAATAAGGAACTCAAGTTGAAGAATGTTGTCTGATCTACCTTGCATATTGATCTAGGGTTCAGATCTACCCTCTCCTTGTGCTTGGGGAGCTTCCTTGCTTTGCTTCTTGGTCTTGCTAAGTGATATCTCCTCTTTCCATTTGTTGTCCTTATTGTCGTACCCTCTTCTCTCTTCTTCATAGTAAGATGCATGGTGGAGCTTAAAGAACACCTCTTTCTTACTTCCTTGACCTAGGTGTTGCTTCCTTGTTGGAGGAGAAGCTAGCTTGGTCAAGAAGAGTGCTCAAGATAGGACTTCTACCTTCTTTTCTTTAAGATACTTTGCTGTTTGGAGTTTCTTAATCATCTTTAAGGTGAGTTATACAACTTTCTCCATGATTATTGCTTACTCTTACCTTGCATTTACATGATCCTTCCCTAAAATGTTGTTCCAAGTGGAAAGATAATATTTTTACCTAGGGTTCATATTTATATGGTGATTTTTGAATAGTGTATGTGTTGGTATGTATGTCCTGAGAGCCAATCATGGGATGATTGGTGGGATACATTAAGATTGATTTGATAAAAATCAAAGGAAAGCTTCCAATTCTTTCTGGTTCAGTCATAAGAGATAATGATAGAACAAATTGAATGTCTAGAGAATGACAGTACTCAATGATGTATGCTTTTAGGTTCAGGACCTGAACGATGAGATCATATGGATGCTAAGAGTTTGTACATTCTTATTATGTCCCTAGTCAGATGTCACTACTACAGAAACAACATTCAGTGTCGCTTTTCTGGGCGTCGGTTCTTTAGGAAAACCGACGCCTACAATATTAGACGTCAGTTATTTAGGCAAACCAACGTCTATATTCGAAGACCAGCGAGACACGGGTACCGCTTTGAATACAACGTCGGTTGTTAATAACAAACCGACTCTTAAAGTCGCCCGAGAAATCCAATTTTCGAGAAAAAAAATAGTGTCACTTTCAACGTCGGTTATGTAGATAGAAACCGACGCCTATGTGCGATGAAAATTTGCGCGAAAAGTGTCACTTTCAGCGTCGGTTATCCTTTTATAACCGACGCCGAAAGTGGTTCCCGCCAAACAATTTCGTGAAAATATCATCCAATTGGACGTCGGTTGTTTCAAACAACCGACGCTAAAGAGATTTAGGCGTCGGTTGTTTGAAACAACCGACGCTATTTAGGAACTTAATATCCCGCGATCGCCCGACTCTTCCCCTTTCTTCTGTTTCATTGCGAGCCGATTTCCCTTTTCTTCTCTGCTTTCGCCCGACCACGCCGCCGATTTGTCCTCCACGAAAGCTCCTTCTTCCTCAACGACAGCGCCGGTGCGCCGCCGCCGCACCCCCTTCTCCACCGCCACTGCTGCTGCCTTCTTCCCCTTCTCCGCGCCCCCTTCTCCGTCGTGCCCCCTTCTCCGCTGCCACTGCTGCTCCTTGCCGCCGACACCGCTGCTCCTTGGTCTGCTTGCTTGATGCCTGGAGCTCGCAGCCACTCCGCCTCCTCCTTGCCGCCGCCCACCGACGCCGCTGCTCCTTAGTCTGTCTGCCCTACCGCATGGAGCTCGCCGGCCACCGCTGCACCTGCCTGCCCTGCCGCCTGGAGCTCGCCGGTCACCGCCACCACTGCTGGGAGGTCAGGTGTTGTTGCATGTACAAGTAAGGTTTAAAAGAAAACTGCAAACCACCTATACATCCGATCTATAAAAGAAAAACCAGCTCAATCATATAGGGATACTAGATCCCTGATGTTGTTCCAACATTTGTTATTGTCAGAAGATAAATTTCTGAAAGTTCTGCAGTTTCTCTCTTTCCAGATGATGAAAAGAGTAGACAAACAAAACATCTGTTGTTTCTTTGACCTCGACCCAATCCTTAGCACATTTTTAGTATCAATATACTCATCCAGAAATTTATTTCCAGGCATCCATGGATCTTTCCAAATTCTAAAACTAGACCCATCCCCAATATGCAGCTTAATCAAAGGCAAGATAGTGCTTCTAAGGCTGCACAAATGCTTCCACATCCATGAGCTGTTAGATTTAACTTTATAGGACCAGATTAGATTATGAAATGCTTCCATAAATGCTTCCACATCCACGAGTTGTGTATTTAATTTGGATGTATATGCTGAACCTAGATTTAGAGAGGACATGCTATAGTATTTTCCTAGTATGGTGAAAGATTTTCAATCGTGTGTATCACATGGGATTCTTATCTCAACACAATGGACTGCAATATATGCATCTAATGCCTTAAATGGAAGACTCGAATCTTATAAAATCCCATCAAAGTAGGTAGAAACAACTTATATATATTCAGATATTAATAATTCCATGAAGTGCACATTATCTTACTCAGGAAAAGTATGTGTATAATGTAGGATTCGTTCCATATAATGGTTTGTTGCTTGCATATATTTGTCATATATTTGTGCTTCTAATCGTAATGTTTGGCCTAATTCAGTAAATTTTGATGCATGTTGAAATAAGATTTAAACTTGTCAATTGTAGCATCCTAATTTGATTTGATTAAACCCTAACATCAACTGTGATGATACCCTAACATTAATCGTGATGAAACCCTAACATGTACATATCTATTATTGTGTTTGTTGGCCTAGAAACCCATCCAAGATTGACTCATTAGGAGTAAATCTTGGATAGTCCCCGGTTTGGGACTGTTCTTGAACACCTAATCTCACTTAGGATGTAAGTGTATAATGTGTATTGGGTTTTCGAGAAAATTTCGGCAGCATTTCCCCGTTTGTTCTCTAAGTACATATGTACTTAGAGAACAGCGGGGAAATGCTGCCGAAATTTTCTTGAAAACCCAATACACATTATACACTTACTAGTGAGATTAGGTGTTCAAGGATGGGATAGGTGGTACACATTTATTATATATAAGAATGACATCAAATTTGTTTGTTGGCCTAGAAACCCATCCAAGATTGACTCATTAGGAGTAAATCTTGGATAGTCCCCGGTTTGGGACTGTTCTTGAACACCTAATCTCACTTAGGATGTAAGTGTATAATGTGTATTGGGTTTTCGAGAACATTTTGGTAGCATTTCCCCGTTTGTTCTCTAAGTACATATGTACTTAGAGAACAATGGGGAAATGCTGCCAAAATTTTCTCGAAAACCCAATACACATTATACACTTACTAGTGAGATTAGGTGTTCAAGGATGGGATAGGTGGTACACATTTATTATATATAAGAATGACATCACATTATACACTTAGGATGTAAGTGTATACCCTAATCTTTTCCTAATATATACTTGTTTCCTAATATATACTTGTTTTCTCTTTGATCATAGAATGGATAGATCATGGATGTCAATTCGTAATCGTTGCACCCCAGAGTTTATATCTGGTCTGGATCAGTTTATTAGATTTGCCGAGGAACATAGGAAAAAAGCTACAGATAGGTTCTACTGTCCATGTAGGCATTGCGGTAACAACTTGAAAGTCAACACTGGTGAGGAAATCAAAAGTCATGTCATGTGCAACGGGATTATACAAGGCTATACAGAATGGAACTGGCATGGAGAGATTTCAAAATCGAAACCAGTAGATGTCGATAGCAATGCTTGGGTGGAAGAAGAAATTTCCTCCGATGACGTAAATGTGAACGAACCAGTTCCAGCAGACATCGTTGATGCGATGTTGGATAGTTGTAGGGTAGAGCACACCGATCCACCTCCTATCTTTAGAAACATTGTGCATGATGCTGAGATACCGTTATACACAGGCTCTGCTAAGTTTACGAAGCTTAGCGCTGTGTTGAGATTGTATAAGTTGAAAGCTAACAATAGATGGAGCGAAAAAAGCTTCACTTCATTGTTGATTTTGTTGAAAGAAATGCTTCCTGAAGGAAATGAGCTGCCAATCTCAACATACCAGGTAAAGAAAATGTTGTGCCCAATGGGAATGGAGGCCAAGAAGATACATGCATGCCCGAATGATTGTGTATTATTTCAAAAGGACTATGTAGATTTGAAAGATTGTCCAAAATGTGGTGCGTCACGGTATAAATTGACGAATTCGGGGGAGTCCAAAACTGGTTCTCCTGCCATGGTGTTGTGGTATCTACCTATAATATCATGGTTTCAATGCTTGTTTACAAATCCGAAAGATGCGAAGAATTTGAGGTGGCATGCAGATGTTAAGAAAAATAATGATGGGATCCTGCGACATGCGTCTGATTCCCCACAGTGGAAGAAGATTGATCTATTGTACCCCAAATTTGGTGAAGAAGATAGGAATCTAAGACTTGGGCTTTGTACAGATGGGATGAATCTGTACGGGACATTGAGCAGCCAACATAGCACTTGGTCAGTCATGCTTATTATATACAATCTTCCTCCCTGGATGTGTATGAAAAATAAGTACGTTATGTTGTCGTTGTTGATATCGGGCCCTAAACAACCCGGAAATGATATCGATGTTTATCTTGAACCTTTGATTGATGACTTAAAGAAACTTTGGGCTGAAGGTGTGATGACCTATGATGCTTCAGTAAGAGAGACATTTCGTTTGCACGCTATGTTGTTTTGCACTGTTAATGACTTTCCAGCATATGTGAATTTGTCTGGATATAGTGTCAAAGGAGCTAAAGTGTGTTCTATATGTGAAGAAAACACTGATTCAATAAGACTAAAACATGGCGGCAAGACTGTATATCTTGGTCATCGAAGGTTTCTTTCAAAATTCCATCCGTATTGTAGGAAGCACAAAGCATTCAATGGATGGAATGATGAACGGAGTGCACCTAAACCTATACCAGGGGATGTTGTTTATGCAAGAGTAAAAGACATTGTCAATGAATTTGGTAAGAAATCACAATGTAGTATGGCCACACGGAGTGACAATTCTTCATTCAAGAAGAAGTCAATATTTTGGGATCTTCCTTATTGGAGTTCTTTGACAGTCAGGCATTGTATCGATGTAATGCACGTTGAGAAAAATGTCTGTGATAGCATCATTGGTACTCTGTTAAATATACTAGGTAAGACTAAAGATGGGATAAAATCCAGACTGAACCTACGTGAAATGGGAATAAGGTCAGAATTAACAGAATTACGTGAAATGGGTAATAAAAGAACATACTTACCTCCCGCTTGTTACACGTTGTCTAGAAAGGAGAAGAAAACTTTTTGTGAATGCTTGGTAAATGTTAAGGTGCCACATGGTTACTCATCCAACATCCGTAGATTGGTATCAATGAAAGATCTGAAGTTGATAGGTCTTAAATCTCATGATTGTCACACTCTAATGCAACAAATATTGCCCGTGGCAATTCGATCTATATTGCCGAAGCATGTAAGGTTTGCAATTACCAGACTTTGTTTCTTTTTCAACACTCTATACAGCAAAGTTATTGACCATGATACTCTCGATAATTTGCAAAGAGAAGTGGTTGTTACCCTATGTCAGCTTGAGATGTATTTCCCTCCTTCGTTCTTTGATATCATGGTACATCTTGTTGTCCACTTGACTAGGGAAGTGAAAATGTTGGGACCAGTTTTCTGGCATTGGATGTATCCCTTTAAACGATACATGAGCATTTTTAAAGGTGATGTTCAAAACCGTTATCGGCCTGAAGGGAGTATTATTGAAGGTTATGTGGCGAGAGAGGTTATGGATTTTTGCAATGACTTTCTCAGTGGTAATGACACTCCTGATAATGACAAGAATATTGAGGAGGGCAAAGGAATTTTGGGATCACGGGTGAACGTAATCAGGCGTGAGCAGTTGGAACAAGCTCACTAGTATATTTTACACAATATGGACGAAGTGAGTGTTTATATCGAGGAACATACCAATTTCATAAAGAGACAACATCCTCGAGCAAGTTCAATGTGGCTTGCTAGAGAGCATAATAAGACTTTTACTAAGTGGTTTGAAGATAAAGTCTTACATCAACTATCTCAAACACCAAATGATATTACAGAAACTATCAAATGCCTCGCCTTTAAACCAAAACCGAATGTTATGTCTTATGAAGGGTTTGACATTAATGGATTCACATATTACACAAAGCGCCAAGATGATAAGTGTGTCGTCCAAAATAGTGGGGTCACTCTTCAAGCGTCGACTATGTACTTTGCAAGTGCAAAGGATAAGAGTCCACGTGAAGCTAAAATGTCATATTACGGTGTCATTGAAGACATTTGGGAGTTTGACTACATAGATTTCAAAATTCCACTCTTTAAATGTAATTGGGTTGATAACACCAAAGGAGTTATAGTGGATGAATTGGGTTTCACTTTGGTGAACTTTGAAAAGATTGGCGAGAAGGGTGAACCATTCATATTGGCATCACAGGTGAAACAAATATTCTATATCGATGATCCTGCAAATGATAAATGGTCGGTTGTTCTTCATGGTAAAAGACAGGTCATTGAAGATCCTATAGATGAAGAAGAGTACTATGATAAGTATGATGACTCCAGTCCATTCTCAGTTGGGTTGCCAACTCCACAAAATATTGAAGCTAATGATGACTTATATGTGCGCGGAGATCACAATGAAGGATTGTTAATTGATAAAAGATCACAATTTTAGAGACATGTATGTTTATACAAATGCTAAATGTTTGCCTTGTTCTAGTTTATACAAATGCTAAATGTTTGCCTTTTTCTAGTTAATACAAATGCTAAATGTTTGCCTTTTTCTAGTTAATACAAATTCTAAATGTTTGCCTTTTTAATGACATTTTCAGATGGTTGACCATGATGAGCATGAAGTCCATGATGAGCATGCTGTCCATGACGAGCATGGCGAGGATACCAATTTAAGTTCTAAAAACATATCCTGTATTTCTATAAAAGTCATTATCTTCTAGTTATGTCATATATCCTATATTTCTATATTGGGCTAATTCAGTGTGTTTATTTTTGTCAAATTTTAGGTTGATGATGCACATGTACCCATTGAAGCACTGGAGCAACTTGATGCGCAACACCAAACACTTAACAAGAAAAGGGGCATCACTCTGTTGAAGAAGTTAATAGCGCTTAGTGGCAGTGGATCCAAATTGGTTGTGGAGTTTGATAATGGAGGAAATGCAATTGGAGTAAACCGCAATAATTTTGTAAACTATCTTGGGTGTACCACTCGGAGCCATTGTGGTGTTAAGTATGATAATTGGCATAAAGTTCCTCAGGGGAAAAAAGACTTGATATGGAAGGATTTATGCATGAGTTATTATTATTTGCAATTCTATTTTGTAGATTACAAATTCTATTATTTGCAATTCTATTTTGGATACTAGTTAATAACATTTCTATTTTACAGAATCTGTTTGCATTGGATGAGAAGTTGCATCGTAAAAGTGTGATGCAACGTGCTGGAAAGATGCTTAGGAATTATAGGACAAATCTGAACAGAGAATACATAAAAGAGGGTGATAAGAAGAAGAAGTCAGCCCTTGAACAATGGAACTTCTTGGACAAAGAAGATTGGGACAATTTTGTTGCTTCAAGAAAATCTGAAGAATTCAAGGTATTAGGCGTCACTCCCAATTTAATTAATATACATTGTATTCACCTATTCAAGATTAACATTTAGTGCTACTAACCAAATCATTAATGTGCATACTAACTAGGCCCTCAGTGACGCACAAAAAGCAAGGCGTGCACTGAATGTGCATGACCACACTATGGGTCCAAAAGGCTATGCAAGCATTCGCCAAAGACTACATGTGGAGTCTGCAGCTACTCAGGAGTCTGCTCCTACTCAGGAGTCTGCCACACCCATGCCTCGCCATGATATCTGGGTAGCTGGGAGGCAAAACAAGAAGGGCGAAATAAAGAAGCCCGTAACTGCTGAGGTGGCTACGAAAATGGTAAAATACAACTCTTAGAGCAATCGTTTGAATATTGATTATTTGTGGTGTTAACTTACCAATTTCTGTTGATGGTGATTAGCGGGAGCTGCACGAGCAGAGGAAATAAGGCACGTTCATCCCTCAGGGCACAAAGGATGAATTGACAGTTGCTCTGGGTAACCCAGAGCATCCTGGACGTGTTAGGGGTGCAGGCGCTGGTGTGGGCATCAAAGCATTCTTTGGGCCATCCCAGTGCAAACCGACAGCGGGACTTTCTCAAGAAGAGGTAACCTATTCTTTTTTTAGAATGTTACTGCAAAAGGAAATTCAATAATAAGAAGCTAATGTTTCTTTTATCCATGTATAGGAGAATAAGAGAGTCGAGGATATAGTTGCTAAGAAGGTCAACGATGTAGTTGCTGAGAAGGTCAAGGAAGAATTGCTGCGGTGGCAGGCATCTCAGGCTTCCAATCAGCCTATGGCGACCCACTCTTCTCCTGATGCACAGACTGCGAGTAATCCTAGAGACCCATCGCCTAACACGTCTGCTGTTAGTACTGTTTATGACATTGTAGCTAGTCTTTTCAAGATGATATGTTTTCAAGATGATATGTATATATGTATAACATTCTTTACGTAAATTTGTAGGCATTGAAGCCATGCCGCTTAAGAATGAAAGACTATGTTGTTGTAGAGGCGCAGGCTTACCAGTCCCTTCCTGGGGCAACGTTTCATGGGACTCCAATGCCGCAGGGCTACATTCGTGTGAGCCCGATATGTGTATTACCAGATTGGAGGGAAGTTGCGTTGCCGTATGCCCACCCAGATATTGATACACTTGGTGAGGCAGAAGGCGGGGTCATATTGTGGCCCAAAGCAGATGTCGTCTACACTACTAAAATTGTAAGATAAATTTACATTGATTTAGACTGTTAATGTGTATATATGATGTCAAATGATCTGAAATTATATATACAGGTTAAAAAGAAGACACCAGGAGCACCTAGGCCTCCACCTCCACTTCCCGCATTACCAACTTGGATTCCAACTGACCTAACATACCCGTTAGGTCCTGCTTGTAGGGGAATGGCATGTTGGCTACGGGCACATAATATACATTGCCCTATAATTGTTTCTTTAGATGCAGATTATGCAGGTCAATCATACGATAGCTCTTTATTTATACAAGATATTATTGAGTTGTTTATGTATGCTTGGCTGAATACATCAATGATAGAGACATGGATAAGGTGAGATCTTGTTTATACATCCATATATATACCTTGTGTAAGATCTGGTGATCTGGTTTCTTATATATTAATGCATACGTAATACATGTTTTGCAGCTACTTAGTCGAAGATCATTGCAAACAATTTGCATTTGATCATGTGGGATTTTTGATTCCATCATTGATTAGTATGGTAGCTAAAGACCCTGATAGTGTTCAACAATACTGTATAGATGCTTTTACAATTTTTGGTCAGCAAAAGAAGACGATAATAATAGCTCCATTCAATGTCAAGTAAGTTTACTTTATTTATAATTTGGACTTAAGAAAATTCCATTTTTATTGTGCATTTTGAGTTATTAATTGTTAACTTTTTACCTCTAGCAGTAGACATTGGGAGTTACTAGGTATTGTCCACGTGACGTTCACTGTTTATTATCTAGATCCCGCGGGAAGTACATTAAACACTAAAATTGGACACGTAATGAGAATGCCATTATTCTGGTGAGAAATATTTCATTTTTGTATCTGTTAACATCTGTTATTACATTACTATTTACTTATGCAATTTACTATGTTATATTAACATGTAGGAGTTTAGATGCATTAAAAAAGGCTGGAGGAACGGTCCTAAGGAAAAAGAACCAGCCAATAAATTGGTAGAACGTACAAGTAAGTTCCCGACTCCAATGTATATATTATTGATGTGAATTGTGCTTAGTTGTATTATTTTGTATGTTTCAATTTATAGTGCGCTACAAAAGACAATGGCTGGGCATGCACATACTATGTGATGCGATTTATGCAGATGATTATCAAACATGCCGCATTGGACATCGATACCATACATGAGGTATTATATATAGTCTCATTAGTTAGTATGAAATATATCAATCTTATTTTTATATTATTACTTATATATATACATCATTCTCTTTGCAGGTGTTTAAAACTGACCACACTATAGGTAAATGCTTAAAAAATATACATGCTCCATATACGATGGAAGCATTAGATGAAATAAGAGAAGAATGGGCAAAATCCATACAAGCAGTGGCAATTGTAAGATATAATTGGGATGTTGATAGCGATAATGAATGATACTTTGTAAATGAATATTTCTGAATGTTAATACATGTATTTGAATGTTTCTATATGTGTGAATGTGAGAATTGAATTGATGTCTGAATGTATCTACTTGTGTGAAATTTTCCTTGGGACTTTTGCAAGTTTGTGGCATGTTTGTAGGCTGATATCAATGGATGTCGTAAACCTGTAGTTCAGAAAACTGAACTGTAGGTTCTCATCCTGCTGACCAGCCACAGTAGGCCTGCAAACTGATATGAAAAAATAATAATATATATAGACGTCGGTTATTTACAGAAAACCGTCAGCAAAGACCTACAACGTCGGGTTTTTGAACAAAACCGACGCCTAATGTGGCCACGGCTGTACTGGAAATGGCGTCGGCTGTTCGTGTCAAACCGAAGCCTCTAATACATATAGGCGTCGGTCTTTTAGTAGATAACTGACGCCAAAAGGGTTCGCGCCATAGAAAACAGCGTCATCTAGGACACTTTCTACGTCGGTTACCAATTAAACACCGACGCTATATTCCATATAGGCCTCGGTCTTTTAGTAGATAACCGACGTAGAATGTTTCCTAGATGACGCCGTTTTCTGTGGCGCGAAGCCCTTTGGCGTCGGTATTCTACAAACAACCGACGCCTGTATGTTAAATAGGCATCGGTTAAAAAACCGACGCAGAAGTGTTCGACCTTTAGCGGCGCCCACATAGGCGTCGCTCGGAAACCGACGCCAAAGGGGGTTAAACAACCGACGCTAAAAGGCATTTCTGTAGTAGTGTGTCATTATGGAAGGTAGATAGACAACAGTGACACACAAGACTAGATTGTGGTGTTGGTTGATGATAGAATCTCGTTAGTGATGATACAGAGATATCAAACCAAACACATAGGTACTTGTTAGAGAACAAGTGTACCAGACAGACCCACCGTGAGTTTGACACATGGAACCATGACCTGGTAGTCACAGTCAGTTCTCACAGTAATGGTGGTGAGTGTGATTCTGTGACCTGAAATCACTACACTCAACACATGTCATTGGGTACACTTCGGCATCATCAAACGCAGTCCTAAAACATGGGTTGGTATAAAGGTGATGATTGGGTGGCTTTGACACATGGGGCTTTTGAGGGGTGAGTGATAGATATGGGATTTGTCCCTCGTGAGGGAGTTTGATATCCATGGTCACTTGATGAGTAGGATTGAGAAAGGCATGCACGCATGCGTGAATCAGTATGTGATATTGATGTCATACATATCTCCTCTAATCTACTCTGAGATCAAGAAAGTGAATGAACATTGAAAGGATGACTGTTCCATGCCTTGAGTTCATTCGATATATCAGTGACAAAGGAATTATAAATTCGCTGTAACACCATTCACGGATTGTAGGATCGAAAGTTGTTCTCCAACTTTCCTTTTCACTTGGGTAGCACTGATGTGTGACTAGGCACTGCTCTTTGCTTGTGAAGTCATAAGTGTTATGGACTTTCACTACCAACGTGAAATGGACCTCAAGGGTCACACACATAGGATTTAACATGGAAGAGGAGTTTATCCACAAATGGTTTAGATTGATTACTAAAGGAGTTTAGTAGTTCAATTCAACACTTAATCAATTGATAGCTCAAAATCATAGTGTTCAAGGTGTTGGACCAGATGATTAAGAGTATCAGATTGATTGGAACTGTAATAGACTGATTTGCATATTCTACTTCCCCAACCGATCGGCTCACAGGGTTTAACCGATCAGATCAAGTTGATGAACTGATCGGATCAAGTGGTGAGTCGATTGGCTCATGTGTCAATGAAACGATCGGCTCAATTGTTGAACTGGTCGATTCGTGTGACCAACCGAGATCGTTTGGAAAGTCAAAAGACACTTTTTGCAAAAACATATTTGTTTCACTTGTACAAATTTGATTTGGACAAGGACTAATGTTTGATTAGTTGGAAGCAAACATGGAAAGTCAATTTGAGTTGGACCAGGACCACGAACCGATCGGCTCATGCTTGAACCAATCGACTCAGGTGTCCCAACTGATCGGTTCAGGTGTGAACCGATCGGCTCAGGTCCCCAACTGATCAGTTCATGCTTGAAATGATCAGTTCAGCTGGCGCAGTTGGTTGTTTTGTAGAAAATCTCGAACCCTTCTACTCCTACTTTAATCCCGCATTGCTTGGGGTAGAGAACCATGTCCCATGACCCTCCAATATATATAAGGATATTGGGGGCTTCTCAGGTACAACAACTCAGAACACTAGTTTCTCTGCAAAGTTTTCATTTTCTCTGGTTATGGTAACCGAGAGAGCCCGAGCAAGTGCTACCTGATAAGGGAGGCACATCGAGGGAAAGACAACTACATAAAGGAAACTAGTTGCAGGAGAGTGTGTCAGTGACTAGTACGTCGACATGAGGGTATGACTCCTTCCGATTCCTTATACAATAAGGAGATCGGAGTTCCAGGTGGTCCGTGTGGACTACTTCAGAGGCGGGAGACTTCTGCTGCTCGGAGAACAGCTGTCAATCCTGATAGTCCCGGTGAGACCAGGTGCTGCTAGTCTAGGTGAGACCAGGAGCTGCACAGACACCGTCCAAGACCGGAGGTGAACACCACACAAGCCGCATGGTAACATCGCTGAGCAAGCCTCGGGACAAGGTATGTTTTTACAAACCATCCTTCCTACTGTATAGACGTTGATGTGATTCCTTTATTCTGGGTTTGGGAGAAGAAAATATTTTTGTTTCCGCTGCCTTCTCTATCTCCCCTAAAACCCAATAGTGGTATCAGAGCCATGTCAACTACTTTATACTTTAGGGTTATCGATGTGATCGATTTTGGTTTGTCACCTTTATTTATTGCATACGATGCGAATAAATTGGCTTTTTGCATATCCAATCCTAAATCCATGATGTGATGATTTTGAGTCGCATTTATAGACATATTTTACTTGTGTTTTATGCAGCTATTGGTCATTTTGGTGGTTAATATTGCATAATTCATCTACTTTAGTCTATGATCATTCTCTATGTCAAATCTCCCTTATTTTAGTATTTTGAGTATAAATTATTACAAGAATATGTTTTGTTTCGGCTTATGTGGTTTTGTGTTGAAATTTTAGGAAAAATGAGTATCTGCTACTGTCGATACCATCGACACAAGCACAGGTTGCCAGCCGCAAGGAGCAGCACATAGTCAATACCATCGACGGCGAAGTCAATGGTAGCGATGAACCATCAGGTTGCTGGCGAGAGGGTTGTCGATACTATCGACCCTAAAGTCAATACTATCGACACGAGGAGTTTCAGCGACGGAAAAAGACAAAAGTGACGCCTAAGAGAGTCGATACCATCGACCCTCATCGATGGTACCGAGTTAGCATCAGTCGCGATAAAAAATAGAAAAGGAGACCAGCCGATACTGTGCAGAGTCGATACTATCGACAGGTGTCGATGGTATCGACACCGTCAGATACAAGTTTGCTTCAGATCGATCTAAATCCGACGGCTGTGATATTTTGGTGACCTAACTCGGTGATTATACCTAATGACGGCGGCCAGGAGCGGGGGATCACGTCATTAGCCGCTGCACACTTCCCGAGAAGGTGTGGAGAGAAGAACGGAGCCCAGAAGCACGCCCCAGCCATTCCGGACGCCGAAGAAGACGTTTTCCACCACCGAAAGGCGGGAGAACGCGTATTCTACTCCAAGGAGCGCTTGGATCTTCTCCGTTCACGGGTTTCACTACTTAATCACATTTTTCTCCATGTTTCCCCTTTTCTCTACCATGTTTTTCTCTGAGATGAACATGCGGGGATAATCCCCTTTGTCTTTAGGACCGGGAGTAGCCCGTGAAATCATTGTATGCCAATTTTATCATAGTAATTCATCATTTATCTCTTAAATCCGTGGTATAATTTCGTTTTCTCAATTATATTGTTATGCTTGATCACCATAATAATAATCTAATGCCCTTAATTACTTTGAAAGAAGAATTAATGGTTGAAAAGAGACGAAATTTACATTAATTGACAAATCCCTTGAACAAGGTGGTGTAAGGTTAATGGTGGATACTGAGAGATCGACTCTAATGCACCTAGTTTAGGGTATAGGTTGCTACGACGGTGGAACCGACCTAGACATAGGTAGTGAATTGTACCACGACAGTGGACAATTCTGATATCAGGCTACTACCCGGATAGAGAGATAAATCTGAGTGACTAAATAGAAATTCATACAATGAAAACCCACGGTGAAACTGCAATCCTAAAGATTCCCACTTGAATTGATTAAACTAAACATTTAATCGATTACTTTGTTTTGTTTTATTTTATCTTCTTTTAATTTTACAACAACCTCCAACTTTTTAACCGGTCTAGCTGATTGTGAGTAGTTATTAGTAGTCTCCGATAATTCACGTGTCCCTGAGTTCGATTCGGGCCTCACAAAGGCCTATATTACAGTGACACGTACACTTGCGTTTCTACACACGTAAAAAGCGTGTCAAGTTTTTGGCGCCGTTGTCGGGGACACGACAATTGTCGGCACTACGAGTGCTACAAGCGGCCACTCTAGGCCATTTTTTTTATTATTATTTTGAAATCTTTCCAAAAATTTATAGCTTATCTTTCGCATCTTGTAGTTGTCTAGCATGGTACTGAACTTAATTTACCATTTTGCAGGTACTGTGTATGGTGCAGACGCGTAGTACCGGTTACACGCAACAGGCACCAGAGGTTCCACTGCCGAGACCTGACGACGAGGTAGATTACAATCAAGACCACTTGAAAGGAACAGATTCAGAATCCGAACAAGAAGAAATGGCAGAGGAACAAACAATATATGGGAAAAGATCAAGGCTTCTTCTTCATCTGCTTCAAAGGAGCCAATCAAGAACCAGGCGATCAACATTCCAACTTACAAGATTGATCCTGCATTAATCAACTTGGTCAAATCGAATGCTTTCCATGGGCTCAAGAACGAAGACCCAGTCACGCATATAAGCCAATTTGTGGAGAATTGTGACATGATAAAAATTGACAGATTTCCACAAGAGACGCTCTACTTGAAGCTATTCCCGAGTTCTCTAGCAGGGAACGCACGAGAGTGGTTACACAATTTGAACGATGAATATGTGGAATCATGGAACCACATGGTGGAGGTATTCTTTGAAAGGTTCTTCCCGCCCGAGAAGACCAATGACATGATCAGGAAAATCCACAATTTCACCCAGAAGGCAGGAGAGACCTACTCTGAGACCTGGGAAAGGTTTCAAATCATGCTTAGGCAGTGCCCACATCACAGGCTTTACAAGGAAACACAGGTCAAAATCTTCTATTTTGCTCTCTCCGAGCATGATAGAAGTAACCTCGATTCAGTAGGCTCGGGATTCTTCTTGAACAATACAAACACAAGGTGTTGGGAAATCCTTAAGAACATGGCCAAGAAGCAATCTTGGGGTGATAGGGACGCTGTTGAGCACGTTCGAGTAGCATGGGAGTCTAAAGCAATCAAGGAGATGAATGAGAAGATGGACCTTCTTGTGAAGAAACTGCTTGCAAAGGAGGATACTGAATCCGAGGATGAGGCTCAAGTCAAATTCATGAGGCAACAACAAGGTTACAGAAATAACGATTACTCATGGAGGAAGGACAAGAAGTTCTCTTGGAAGGATCCGAACAACTTTTTGCAAGACCGTGATGCAAAACCCCAGCCAGTAGCGGAGGACAAGAGCACGGAGTTGCTCAACCAAATGATAAAGCAAAACCAAGAATTAATGACTACTTTTGGCCAACAGATAAAGAAACAGGGGGAATTTATGAACCAGTTTGGGAAGACACTGCAGAGCCATGGGGCTCAGATGAGGTCAATACAGACGTCCATGGCACAAATGGCAGCTAAGATAGCCAATCTGAAGAAGATGGCACCCCAAGGTTTTTCGGGTAACACTAATATTCCAGGAGGAAACCAACATGCAAAGGCCATCTTGCTAAGGAGTGGCAAGAAGCTGTTAAACCCCAGAGCCAATGAACCAAGCAAACCCCAAGCAGAAATCGAAGGTGAGGCCTTGAGGAGCTGCAAATACCGATCACAGAATCAGTTGAGGATTTAGTAGTGGATGCTACTGAAAATCCTATTGCCGATGAGGAGGAGACACAAAAAAGGACACCATATGTGCCACCCCATCAAAGGACACAGGCTGTCCCGGTCCCATATCTGAATAGTGCAATGGCAAGGAAAGTGGACGCCCAGTTTAAAAAGTTTCTAGACAGTTTCAGAAAGCTTTCAGTCAACATCCCATTATTGGAAGCAATTGAGCAAATCCCTTCTTACGGCAAATTTCTGAAAGACATCATTACCAAGAAGAGGAAAATCCCAGACACAGAGGTTGTGGTGCTTAAGGAGCAGGTGAGTGCCTTCATCATGGGCACATTTCCACCAAAGAGGCAGGATCCGGGTTGCTTCAACATCTCATGTTACATTGGGAAAGTGAAATTTGGTGAAGCGCTATGTGACTCCGGGGCAAGCATAAACTTGATGCCCCTCTCTACATTCAAGAAACTGGGATTAAAAGAGTCAAGGCCGAGCTACATGACAATACAACTGGCGGATAATTCTATGGTGAATCCATACGATATATGTGAAGATGTGTTGGTGAAGGTAGATCGTTTTGTATTTCCAGCAGATTTTGTCGTAATGGAGATGCTAGATGAACAAGGCAATGAGCTACTACTCGGACGACCCTTCCAAGCTACAGCTGACATGATACTTGAGATGGGGAGAGGTCGTTTGACCTTGGGCATCACTGATGATCGCTTCGAGATGGCATGCCTTCCAGCACCACGTCACCTAAAGCCAAGGAGTAGTGCCACATGGTAAAGCATTTTGATCACAATATCTCACTTTGTCTAGGGAAGCCATTTTTAGATATGGCTCATGTAATGACCAAGGTGGAGAGAGGGACATTGGCTGTGGACATCATGGAGCAGACCAAGGTGGTATCCCTTAGCAAGGCTGTAGGTTTTTTGAGTGATGAAGAGGAGGACATTCCCCCTTCCACTGAAAATGAGGCCATAGAAAATTCAGTTTTTGACGCATATCCAGAATTACCATTTGAAGCCTGTTTGGTCAATATCACACATGATTGGATGAGAAGTAAGTCACTACAACAGTGCACCAAGATGCTTCAGTTACTTCCATGCTTTTATGCTAGGTACTATGAAGACCTAGGCGAACTCCCACCACCACTTCAGTCGTCCTTAATCAGCCCGCCCGATTTGGAATTGATGTCGTTGCCACCACACTTGAAGTATGCATTTCTGGCTGAGGAAGAAAAGCTGCCTGTGATTATATCGGCTTATCTGAGTGCCGAGGAGGAGGACCAGCTGCTTATTGTGTTGAAGAACCACCGAGGAGCATTCGGGTGGTCGGTTGCAAATATCAAGGGGATCTCCCCTACATTGTGCCAGCACAAGATTCGTCTCTAGGAGGGAGCTAAGCTGGTGATTCAGCCACAACATCGACTAAATCCTAGCATGATGGAGGTTGTCAAAAAGGAGGTGATCAAGCTCCTTTCTGCAGGTATCATCTATGCTATTTCTAACTCGATGTGGGTGAGTCCTACGCAGGTAGTTCCTAAAAAGGGGGGGAATCACAGTTACCCATAATCTTCTAAATGAACCTGTCACCACCCGCTTGGTAATCGGGTGGCGTGTTTGCATAGATTACCGTTGTTTGAATGCCGCTACGCTTAAGGATCACTTCCCTCTTCCATTTATTGATCAAATTTTAGAGCTTTAAGCCGGCCGATCGCATTTTTGTTTTCTGGATGGTTATTCGGGGTACAATCAGATCTTGATTGATCCTAAGGACCAAGAGAAGTCTACCTTCACTTGTCCTTATGGAACGTTTGCGTACCGCCGTATGCCTTTTGGGTTATGTAATTCACCGACGACCTTTCAGCGTTGTATGCTCGCCATTTTTTCTGATATGGTAGAATGCTGTCTAGAAGTTTTTATGGATGATTTCTCTTTCTATGGTGCATCTTTTAATGAGTGCCTTTACAATCTGGATAAGGTCTTACAACGTTGTGAGGACACACATTTGGTCCTCAATTGGGAGAAATGCCACATGATGGTGAGTGAAGGAATAGTGCTAGGACATAAAGTGTCTAGCAAAGGTTTGGAGGTAGACCCGGTAAAAATTGAAGTGATTTCCAAATTGCCCCCACCGAATTCGGTTAAAGGGGTACGAAGCTTTTTAGGTCACGCCGGATTCTATCGTCGTTTTATAAAAGATTTCTCTAAAATTGCCAAACCTTTATCTGAGCTATTAGAAAGGGATGCTGTTTTTGACTTTAATGAAAAATGTCTACATGCGTTCAATGTGCTTAAGGAAAAATTGATTTCCACTCCGGTTGTGCAAACACCGGATTGGACTAAGCCGTTTGAACTAATGTGTGATGCATCCGATTTCGCGGTTGGGGCTGTCTTGGGACAACGGGTGGACAATAAACCCGCTGTGATTTTTTATGCTTCCAAAACTTTGAATGATGCTCAACTTAATTACACGACAACCGAAAAAGAACTGGTTGTCGTTGTTTTTACTTTTGAAAAATTTCGGCAATATCTAGTTGGATCAAAAGTCGTGGTATGGACGGACCACGCCGCCATTAAGTATTTGATGGAGAAAAAGGATGCCAAACCTAGATTGATTAGGTGGATCTTGCTTTTATAGGAATTTGATATTGAAATCAAAGATAAGGCGGGCATTGAAAATGTGGTCGCGGACCATTAGTCTAGGTTGGAGAGGGTAGATGAAAAGGATTTGCACATACCCATTACCGAGACATTTCCGGACGAACAACTTTTGAAAGTGAAATCAAAAGACCCGTGGTTTTCTTACATTGTTAACTATCTTTCTTGCAAAATCATCCCGGAGGATTGGACGTACCAAGAGAAGAAGAAATTTTTTCATTCTTTACGTTATTATTTCTGGGATGACCCTATTCTTTTGAAGCAATGCAGAGATGGTGTCTTATGCAGGTGTGTACCTAAGGAGTAATACGAAAGTGTTCTTAGCCATTGTCACACACTACCGACGGGGGGCCACCATGCTAGTTCTCGCACTGCAGCCAAAGTGCTTGAAAATGGCCTATACTGGCCTACCTTGTTCAGGGATGCTTACGAGTTTGTGCGTCAATGTGATTCCTACCAAAGGGCGGGTAACATTTTGAAAAGACAAGAGATGCCCCTTAATGTATTCTAGAAGGTTGAGGTATGTGACTTATGGGGCATAGATTTTATGGGACCCTTTGTGTCCTCAAATTCTAATTTGTACATTCTTTTGGCTGTTGATTATGTGTCGAAGTGGGTAGAGGCAATACCCACAAGGACTAATGATTCCACTGTAGTGTGTAGGTTTGTCAAAGAATATATTTTCTGCAGGTTTAGTGTACCAAGGATGATCATAAGTGATGGAGGTACACACTTCCGGAATCAAAAGTTCATGGCACTATTGAGAAAGTACGGGGTCAAACACAACATTGGTACCCTGTACCACCCGCAAACTCAAGGACAAGTGGAGGTCTCCAATTGGGAGATTAAGAAGATCTTGGAGCGTACTGTGGCTTACACAAGGAAGAATTGGAGTACCCTACTACCGGATGCATTGTGGGCATACAGGACGGCGTTCAAGACACCTATAGGCACTATGACTTTTAGGTTGGCTTATGGTCGGGCCTGTCACTTACCGGTGGAACTGGAGCATAAAGTGCACACTACTACAGAAATAGCATTCAGTGACACTTTTCTGGGCGTCGGTTATTAAGAAAAACCGACGCCTTCTATGTTAGGCGTCGGTTGTTTACGAAAACCGACGTCTATATTCGAAGACCAGCCAGACACGGGTACCGCTTTGTCTTCAGTGTCGGTTGTTTATAACAAACCGACGCTTAAAGTCGCCCGCGAAAAATAGTGTCCTTTTCAGCGTCGGTTATTTAGGTAGAAACCGACGCCTATGTCTGATGAAAATTTGCGCGAAAAGTGTCACCTTCAGCGTCGGTGATTAAAGGATAACCGACGCTGAAGGTGGTTCCCGCCAAACAATTTCATGAAATTATCGCCCAGTTGGACGTCGGTTTTCTCAGACAACCGACGCTAAAGACGTTTAGGCGTCGGTTGTTGTAAAAAACCGACGCTATTTGGGACTTTATAACCCGCGATGCCTGACTCTTCCTCTTCTTCTGTTTCATTGCGAGCCCTTTTTCTACTTCTCCGTCGATTTCCCACCCTGTCGCCGTCGATTCTCTTCTCCTTCTTCTCCACGACAGCGCCGTCGTGCCGCCACTGCTACTCCGGCGCCCCCTTCTCCGCCGCCACTGCTGCTGGAGCTCGCCGCCGACGCCTGACGAGCCTGGAGCTCGCCGCCTCAGCCTGCCTGACGCCTGGAGCTGATCGCCGCCGCGGCCTGCCTGACTGGAGCTCGCCGCCGACGGCGCCGCCGACGCCTGCTTGACACCTGGAGCTCGCCGCCACGCCATCAGCTTCCACCTGACTCCCGCTGCCTCCCGCGCCAACAGGTATGCGCCAACTGGTTTTCTGGAGTCAGTGTTCTTAGACAATTATAAAAAAAGAACTATATACTAGAAATTTTGATAACTGTTCTTAGACACATCTTTATCTCTGACTAAGGTAGTTTTCATTTGATATCATATTCATCATGTACATCATGTTGTTGTTTTTTATTGCAATTTTATGTAGATATTCTCCTTTAAATCCTAAGAAAATTATACACCCTTTAATTACAAACCCTAATTCACCTCTAGTCACTCACTTCTATCGATTATCCAAATGTAAATTGCCCCTTACTATGTCACCATTCATTCCAATGCAAAACTGGACCTTCCTACGCCACCATTTACTCAAAAGGTAGTTTTCATTTGATATCTAATTATTACATTAAGGATACTGAAAAAACTATATGAGTTACACCTTCATAGGAATGCATACAACTTCTATCTGAAAGAGATCTAAACATGATAAAAAATAATCTAAGATACAACTTTCTTCATTTAGGACTAGTCCAAGTATCTACAAAATCCTTAACTAGAAAAGGTATAAATTATTCCTTACTTCTATCCCTTAGAGACTGTAAGCATCTAAAATTCTCAGATTCCCTTCTTAGACTTCTAGAATCAACACTACATGAAGAATATGTTTCCTTCGATAATATGTTATAACATAGTATGATCTTAATCTGATCTGGATGTTCAAAATAATGTAGTATGTTAAATATGATGATTAGGGATACATATAATGTCTAGTAAAGATTCCTAGACCTTTTGTTTGAAACTATTGATTTCTTGATTTATTATTTAATAATGCTCTGTTGATTAGGATTAACCATGTTGCATGTAGTTTATAGACAATTATTATATATAAGAATGCAACACATGTATTTGTTGGCCTAGAAACCCGTCCAAGATTTACTCATTAGGAGTAAATCTTGGATAGTCCCCGGTTTGGGACTGTTCTTGAACACCTAATCTCACTTAGGATGTAAGTGTATAATGTGTATTGGGTTTTTGAGAAACTTTCAGTAGCATTTCCCTGTTTGTTCTCTAAGTACATATGTACTTAGAGAACAGCGGGGAAATGCTGCCGAAATTTTCTTGAAAACCAATTACGCATTATACACTTACTAGTGAGATTAGGTGTTCAAGGATGGGATAGGTGGTACACATTTATTATATATAAGAATGACATCAAATGTGTTTGTTGGCCTAGAAACCCGTCCAAGATTGACTCATTAGGAGTAAATCTTGGATAGTCCCCGGTTTGGGACTGTTCTTGAACACCTAATCTCACTTAGGATGTAAGTGTATAATGTGTATTGGGTTTTCGAGAAAATTTTGGTAGCATTTCCCCGTTTGTTCTCTAAGTACATATGTACTTAGAGAACAGCGGGGAAATGCTGCCGAAATTTTCTCGAAAACCCAATACACATTATACACTTACTAGTGAGATTAGGTGTTCAAGGATGGGATAGGTGGTACACATTTATTATATATAAGAATGACATCACATGTGTTTGTTGGCCTAGAATGTGAACAATCATTGTTTTTTATATTACTTGTACATTGGTATAAATTAGAATGAACAATCACTAAATTATATACTGTTTGTATGGAATCCGGCTTCATTGTAGATATCTATTATTGTTGGCCTAGAAACCCATCCAAGATTGACTCATTAGGAGTAAATCTTGGATAGTCCCCGGTTTGGGACTGTTCTTGAACACCTAATCTCACTTAGGATGTAAGTGTATAATGTGTATTGGGTTTTCGAGAAAATTTTGGTAGCATTTCCCCGTTTGTTCTCTAAGTACATATGTACTTAGAGAACAGCGGGGAAATGCTGCCGAAATTTTCTCGAAAACCCAATACACATTATACACTTACTAGTGAGATTAGGTGTTCAAGGATGGGATAGGTGGTACACATTTATTATATACTAGGGAAATGTTGCCTAATCTTTTCCTAATATATACTTGTTTTCTCTGATCATAGAATGGATAGATCATGGATGTCGATTCGTAATCGTTGCACCCCAGAGTTTATATCTGGTCTTGATCAGTTTATTAGATTTGCCGAGGAACATAGGAAAAAACCTACAGATAGGTTCTACTGTCCATGTAGGCATTGCGGTAACAACTTGAAAGTCAACACTGGTGAGGAAATCAAAAGTCATGTCATGTGCAACGGGATTGTACAAGGCTATACAGAATGGCACTGGCATGGAGAGATTTCAAAATCGAAACCAGTAGATGTCGATAGCAGTGCTTGGGTGGAAGAAGAAATTGCCTCTGATGACGTAAATGTGAACGAACCAGTTCCAGCAGACATCGTTGATGCGATGCTGGATAGTTGTAGGGTAGAGCACACCGATCCACCTCCTATCTTTACAAACATTGTGCATGATGCTGAGATACCGTTATACACAGGTTGTGCTAAGTTTACGAAGCTTAGCGCTGTCTTGAGATTGTATAAGTTGAAAGCTAACAATAGATGGAGCGACAAAAGCTTCACTTCATTGTTGACTTTGTTGAAAGAAATGCTTCCTGAAGGAAACGAGCTTCCAATCTCAACATACCAGGTAAAGAAAATGTTGTGCCCAATGGGAATGGAGGCCAAGAAGATACACGCATGCCCGAATGATTGTGTATTATTTCAAAAGGACTATGTAGATTTGAAAGATTGTCCAAAATGTGGTGCGTCACGGTATAAATTGACGACTTCGGGGGAGTCCAAAACTGGTTCTCCTGCCAAGGTGTTGTGGTATCTACCTATAATATCACGGTTTCAACGCTTGTTTGCAAATCCGAAAGATGCGAAGAATCTGAGGTGGCATGCAGATGTTAAGAAAAATAATGATGGGATCCTACGACATGCGTCTGATTCCCCACAGTGGAAGAAGATTGATCTATTGTACCCTAAATTTGGTGAAGAAGATAGGAATCTAAGACTTGGGCTTTGTACAGATGGAATGAATCCGTACGGGACATTGAGCAGCCAACATAGCACTTGGCCAGTCATGCTTGTTATATACAATCTTCCTCCCTGGATGTGTATGAAAAATAAGTATGTTATGTTGTCATTGTTGATATCGGGCCCTAAACAACCCGGAAATGATATCGATGTTTATCTTGAACCTTTGATTGATGACTTAAAGAAACTTTGGGCTGAAGGTGTGATGACCTATGATGCTTCAGCAAGAGAGACATTTCGTTTTCACGCTATGTTGTTTTGCACTATTAATGACTTTCCAGCATATGGGAATTTGTCTGGATATAGTGTCAAAGGAGCTAAAGCGTGTCCTATATGTGAAGAAAACACTGATTCAATAAGACTAAAACATGGCGGCAAGACTGTATATCTTGGTCATCGAAGGTTTCTTTCAAAATTCCATCCGTATCGTAGGAAGCGCAAAGCATTCAATGGATGGAATGATGAACGAAGTGCACCTAAACCTATACCAGGGGATGTTGTTTATGAAAGAGTAAAAGACATTGTCAATGAATTTGGTAAGAAATCACAATGTAGTATGGCCACACGGAGTGACAATTTTTCATTCAAGAAGAAGTCAATATTTTGGGATCTTCCTTATTGGAGTTCTTTGACAGTCAGGCATTGTATCGATGTAATGCACGTTGAGAAAAATGTCTGTGATAGCATCACTGGTACTCTATTAAATATACCAGGTAAGACTAAAGATGGGATAAAATCCAGACTGGACCTACGTGAAATGGGAATAAGGTCAGAATTAACAGAATTATGTGAAATGGGTAATAAAAGAACATACTTACCTCCCGCTTGTTACACGTTGTCTAGAAAGGAGAAGAAAACTTTTTGTGAATGCTTGGTAAATGTTAAGGTGCCACATGGTTACTCATCCAACATCCGTAGATTGGTATCAATGAAAGATCTGAAGTTGATAGGTCTTAAATCTCATGATTGTCACACTCTAATGCAACAAATATTGCCCGTGGCAATTCGATCTATATTGCCGAAGCATGTAAGGTTTGCGATTACCAGACTTTGTTTCTTTTTCAACAGTCTATGCAGCAAAGTTATTGACCCTGATACTCTCGATAATTTGCAAAGAGAAGTGGTTGTTACCCTATGTCAGCTTGAGATGTATTTCCCTCCTTCGTTCTTTGATATCATGGTACATCTTGTTGTCCACTTGACTAGGGAAGTGAAAATGTTGGGACCAGTTTTCTTGCATTGGATGTATCCCTTTGAACGATACATGAGCGTTTTTAAAGGTGATGTTCGAAACCGTTATCGGCCTGAAGGGAGTATTATTGAAGGTTATGTGGCGAGAGAGGTTATGGATTTTTGCAATGACTTTCTCAGTGGTAATGACACTCCTGATAATGACAAGAATATTGAGGAGGGCAAAGGAATTTTGGGATCACGGGTGAAAGTAATCAGCCGTGAGCAGTTGGAACAAGCTCACTTGTATATTTTACACAATATGGATGAAGTGAGTGTTTATATCGAGGAACATACCAATTTCATAAAGAGACAACATCCTCGAGCAAGTTCAATGTGGCTTGCTAGAGAGCATAATAAGACTTTTACTAAGTGGTTTGAAGATAAAGTCTTACATCAACTATCTCAAACACCACATGATATTACAGAAACTATCAAATGCCTCGCCTTTAAACCAAAACCGAATGTTATGTCTTATGAAGGGTTTGACATTAATGGATTCACATATTACACAAAGTGCCAAGATGATAAGAGTGTCGTCCAAAATAGTGGGGTCACTCTTCAAGCGTCGACTATGTACTTTGCAAGTGCAAAGGATAAGAGTCCACGTGAAGCTAAAATGTCATATTACGGTGTCATTGAGGACATTTGGGAGTTTGACTACATAGATTTCAAAATTCCGCTCTTTAAATGTAATTGGGTTGATAACACCAAAGGAGTTATAGTGGATGAATTGGGTTTCACTTTGGTGAACTTTGAAAAGATTGGCGAGAAGGGTGAACCATTCATATTGGCATCACAGGCGAAACAAATATTCTATATCGATGATCCTGCAAATGAGAAATGGTTGGTTGTTCTTCATGGTAAAAGACAGTTCATTGAAGATCCTATAGATGAAGAAGAGTACTATGATAAGTATGATGACTCCAGTCCATTCTCAGTTGGGTTGCCAACTCCACAAAATATTGAAGCTAATGATGACTTATATGTGCGCGGAGATCACAATGAAGGATTGTTAATTGATAAAAGATCACAATTTTAGAGACATGTATGTTTATACAAATGCTAAATGTTTGCCTTTTTCTAGTTAATACAAATGCTAAATGTTTGCCTTTTTCTAGTTAATACAAATGCTAAATGTTTGCCTTTTTCTAGTTAATAGAAATGCTAAATGTTTGCCTTTTTAATGACATTTTCAGATGGCTGACCATGATGAGCATGATGTCCATGATGAGCATGAAGTCCATGATGAGCATGCTGTCCATGACGAGCATGGCGAGGATACTAATGTAAGTTCTAAAAACATATCTTGTATTTCTATAAAATTCATTATCTTCTAGTTATGTCATATATCCTATATTTCTATATTGGGCTAAGTTAGTGTGTTTTATTTTTGTCAAATTTTAGGTTGATGCACCTGTACCCACTGAAGCATTGGAGCAACTTGATGCGCAACACCAGACACTTAACAAGAAAAGGGGCATCACTCTGTTGAAGAAGTTATTAGCGCTAAGTGGTAGTGGATCTAAATTGGTGGTGGAGTTTGATAATGGAGGAAATCCAATTGGAGTGAACCGCAATAATTTTGTGAACTATCTTGGGTGTACCACTCGGAGCCATTGTGGTGTTAAGTATGACAATTGGCATAAAGTTCCTCAAGGGAAAAAAGACTTGATATGGAAGGATTTATGCGTGAGTTATTATTATTTGCAATTCTATTTTGTAGATTACAAATTCTATTATTTGCAATTCTATTTTGGATACTAGTTAATAACATTTCTATTTTACAGAATCTGTTTGCATTGGATGAGAAGTTGCATCGTAAAAATGTGATGCAACGCGCTGGAAAGATGCTTAGGAATTATAGGACAAATCTAAACAGAGAATACATAAAAGAGGGTGATAAGAAGAAGAAGTCAGCCCTTGAACAATGGAACTTCTTGGACAAAGAAGATTGGGACAATTTTGTTGCTTCAAGAAAATCTGAAGAATTCAAGGTATTAGGCGTCACTCCTAATTTAATTAATATACATTGTATTCACCTATTCAAGATTAGCATTTAGTGCTACTAACCAAATCATTAATGTGCATACTAACTAGGCCCTCAGTGACGCACAAAAAGCAAGGCGTGCACTGAATGTGCATGACCACACTATGGGTCCAAAAGGCTATGCAAGCGTTCGCCAAAGACTACAGGCGGAGTCTGCGGCTACTCAGGAGTCTGCTCCTACTCAGGAGTCTGCCACACCCATGCCTCGCCATGATATCTGGATAGCTGGCAGGCAAAACAAGAAGGGTGAAATAAAGAAGCCTGTAACTGCTGAGGCGGCTGCAAAAATGGTAAAATACAACTCTTAGAGAAATCGTTTGAATATTGATTATTTGTGGTGTTAACTTACCAATTTCTGTTTATGGTGATTAGCGGGAGCTGCACGAGCAGAGGAAACAAGGCACGTTCATCCCTCAGGGCACAAGGGATGAATTGACAGTTGCTCTGGGTAACCCAGAGCATCCTGGACGTGTTAGAGGTGCCGGCGCTGGTGTTGGCATCAAAGCATTCTTTGGGCCATCCCAGCGCAAACCCAGAGCGGGACTTTCTCAAGAAGAGGTAACCTATTCTTTTTTTAGAATGTTACTGCAAAAGGAAATTCATTAATAAGAAGCTAATGTTTCTTTTATCCATGTATAGGAGAATAAGAGAGTTGAGGATTTAGTTGCTAAGAAGATCAACGATGTAGTTGCTGAGAAGGTCAAGGAAGAATTGCTGCGGTGGCAGGCATCTCAGGCTTCCAATACGCCTATGGCGACCCACTCTTCTCCTGATGCACAGACTGCGAGTAATCCTGGAGACCCATCGCCTAGCACGTCTGCTGTAAGTATTGTTTATGACATTGTAGTTAGTCTTTTCAAGTTGTTATGTTTTCAAGATGATATGTATATATGTATAATATTCTTTACGTAAATTTGTAGGCATTGAAGCCATGCCGCTTAAGAATGCAAGACTACGTTGTTGCAGAGGCGCAGGCTTACCCGTCCCTTCCTGGGGCAATGTTTCACGGGACTCCAATGCCACAGGGCTACGTTCGTGTGAGCCCGATACGTGTGTTACCTGATTGGAGAGAAGCTACATTGCCATATCCCCACCCGGATATTGATAGACTTGCTGATGCAGAAGGCGGGGTGATATTGTGGCCCAAAGCAGATGTCGTCTACACGACTGAAATTGTAAGATAAATTTACATTGATTTAGACTGTTAATGTGTATATATGATGTCAACTGATCTGAAATTATATGTACAGGTTAAAAAGAAGACACCAGGAGCACCTAGGCCTCCACTTCCACTTCCCGCATTACCCGATTGGGTTCCAACTGACCTAACATACCCGTTAGGTCCTGCTTGTAGGGGAATGGCATGTTGGCTACGGGCACATAATGTACATTGCCCTATAATTATTTCTTTAGATGCAGATTATGCAGGTCAATCATACGATAGCTCTTTATTTATACAAGATATTATTGAGCTGTTTATGTATGATTGGCTGAATACATCAATGATAGAGACATGGATAAGGTGAGATCTTGTTTATACATCCATATACCTTGTGTAATATCCGGTGATCTGGTTTCTTATATATTAATGCATACGCCTATATGTTTTGCAGCTACCTAGTCGAAGATCATTGCAAACAATTTGCATTTGATCATGTGGGATTTTTGATTCCATCATTGATTAGTTTGGTAGCTAAAGACCCTGATAATGTTCAACAATACTGTATAGATGCTTTTACAATTTTTGGTCAGCAAAAGAAGACGATAATAATAGCTCCATTCAATGTCAAGTAAGTTTACTTTATTTATAATTTGGACTTAAGAAAATTCCATTTTTATTTTGCATTTTGAGTTATTAATTGTTAACTTCTTACTTCTAGCGGTAGACATTGGGAGTTACTAGTCATTGTCCCCGGGACATTCACTGTTTATTATCTAGATCCTGCGGGGAGTACATTGAACACTAAAATTGGACACGTAATGAGAATGCCATTATTCTGGTGAGAAATATTTCATTTTTATATCCGTTAACATCTTTTATTACATTACTATTTACTTATGCAATTTATTGTGTTATATTAACATGTAGGGGTTTAGATGCATTCAAAAAGGCTGGAGGAACGGTCCCAAGGAAAAAGAACCAGCCAATAAATTGGCAGAACGTACAAGTAAGTTCCCGACTCAAATATATATATTATTGATGTGAATTGTGCTTAGTTGTATTATTTTGTATGTTTCAATTTATAGTGTGCTACACAAGACAATGGATGGGCATGCGCATACTATGTGATGCGATTTATGCAGATGATTATCAAATATGCCGCATTGGACATCGATACCATACATGAGGTATTATATATATTCTCATTAGTTAGTATGCAATATATCAATCTTATATTATTTTTATATTATAACTTATATATATACATCATTCTCTTTGCAGGTGTTTAAAACTGACAACACTACAGGTAAACGTTTAAAAAATATACATGCTCCATATACGATGGAAGCATTAAATGAAGTAAGAGAAGAATGGGCAAAAGCCATACAAGCAGTGGCAACTGTAAGATATAATTGGGATGTTGATAGCGATAATGAATGATACTATGTAAATGAATATTTCTGAATGTTAATACATGTATTTGAATGTTTCTATATGTGTGTGAATGTGAGAATTGAATTGATGTCTGAATGTATGTACTTGTGTAGAATTTTGCTTGTGACTTTTGCAGGTTTGCGGCCTGTTTGTAGGCTGATATCAATGGATGTCGTAAACCTGCAGTTCAGAAAACTGAACTGCAGGTTCTCATCCTGCTGACCAGCCACAGCAGGCCTGCAAACTGATATGAAAAAAAAAAAATATAAATAGGCGTCGGTTATTTATAGAAAACCGTCAGGAAAGACCTACAGCGTCGGTTTTTTCAATAAATCGACGCCTGATGTGGCCAAAGCAGTCCTGGAAATGGCGTCGGATATTCATATCACACCGACGCCTATTTAACATATAGGCGTCGGTCGTTTAGTATATAACCGACGCCAAAAGTGTTCGCGCCACAAAAAATGGCGTCATCTAGGGCACTTTATGCGTCGGTCATCTACTAAAAGACCGACGCTATATTCCATAGTGGCGTCGGTTATTTACTAAAACACCGACGCAGAAAGTGCCCTAGATGATGCCGTTTTCTGTGGCGCGAACCCTTTTGGCGTCGGTTATCTACTAAACGACCGACGCCTATATGTTAAATAGGCGTCGGTTAAAAAACCAACGCCGAAGTGTTCGACCTTTAGCGGCGCCCACATAGGCGTCGGTCGGAAACCGACGCCAAATGGGGTTAAACGACCGACGCCAAAGGCCGTTTCTGTAGTAGTGGCATTGGGCGCTGAGGAAGCTAAATCTGAGTTATGATGAAGCAGGAAAGAAGAGGTTACTTCAACTCAATGAACTTGATGAGCTGTGAATGAATGCATATGAAAGCTCGTGGATCTATAAGGAGCGCACAAAGTTGATTCACGATCGCCATATTCAAATGCGCATTTTCAAGAAAGGAGACCGTGTCCTATTGTTCAACTCCAGGCTGAAGATGCATCCCGGGAAGTTGAAATCCTGATGGAGAGGACCATTCACAGTAGAGGAGGCCAGACCACATGGCGCGATCCTGGTGCGTGATGGTGAGACCACATTCCTGGTCAATGGACAATAGTTGAAATTATATTTTGGTGAAGATTACACAAGGAAAGTGAATGAGGTCAAACTCATTGCACTTCCAGATGCATGAGGAGCTTCATGTCGTCTAGCCTAAGACGTTAAATAAGGGCACTTGTTGGGAGGCAACCCAACCATCAGTAGTTTAGTTTAGTTTCTTTCACATTCGTACTTTGGGTTGTTTTGACTTTGTTTTTAGTGTAAAAAAGGTACCGTGATCATTTGGGTAATGTGCAGGACTGATGCAGAGTCGATACCATCGACCCTTGGTCAATGGTATTGACCAGGGTACAGGTTGGCGACTGTAGAAATCACTCTGTGTTGATACCATCGACGGCCTTGTCGATGGTATTGACACACCAACAGGTTGATCGCAAAGTCGAGGTCGATAGTATCGACATGCAAGTCGATACCATCGAGATCTTTGAAGATTTTCAGAAGAAATCGTCTCAGTGAAGTTGATACCATCGACGGGCCTGTCGATGGTATCGACCCAGTTACAGGCAGAAAGCGACGTCCAGGCCTCGCGAGGGTGTTGCCCTAACCAGAAGTCGATACTATCGACACACGTCGATAGTATCGACGCGACATGTCACCGATCCACGAGAAATAATCTACGGCGATCGCTGCACCGAGAGAGTCGATCTGTGGGACGGGTCGATACCATCGACACCTGTCGATAGTATCGATGCGACACATCATCAATCCGGGCCCCCACATCCAGCCATCGATGACCGTCGATACCAGCGGTAGTATGGATTGTGCTACCCGAGTCGATACCATCGACCCACGTCAATGGTATCGACGGGCACACAGCAGCGCCAGCGTCAGTTATATAAGGGAGGGCTTGTCATCATATGACGTCACACCTTCAACAAGTTCTTCCTCTACTTGTGCCGTGCATCCTCCAGAGCAATCCGAGCCCGGCAACGAACATCCAGGAGCACATTCTTCACCGAGCGGAGATAATCTTCTCCGACCTGCACCAAGCTCCTTCTTTTGTTTCCTCTTCTTCGACAATGGTGCACACCGTCGGCGCATCTTCTTCACGAGCGACACCGATGGAGATCCCGATGTTCGTTCCTCCACCGACTACATCCATTCCATGCCCGCAGATTGTCCATCCGTCCACGGAAGTCAAGAAGGTTTATGAGGAACTGATGAAGTGCAAGATCGAGCCGACCCGTTACGTCAAGCACGACATGATACGTAATTTGGGGTTCAACGCTAATCTTGCCTACGTCTTGAAAGGGCAGGCGAGGCACACGGGCAGGAGGCCCGATGAGATGGAGTTCCATGCCAACAACTATCCGTTCTTCGGTGAATGGACGACACACAAGGAGCTAGTCGTCGAGTTCATGGCGTCGTTGGACATCTGTGTCGTGCCAAACGACATCATCGCCACGGATCGAGAATGGATCAACGGCCGTGTTTCTTTCCGGCTGTACAACATTGACTACACTCTCACCCTCAAGCAATTCAACTCCATCTATAACTGGAATCACGGGCGAGAGTAGTACCAATGACCAGATAACATGACTGACTATGATACGATCTTCGCCGAGTTAGTAACTATGCCTCTGGGAAAAACTGTGAGCTACCATAATGCGGCAGTGGCGGATTTCGAGCATCCATTCGTACGGGTTCTTCACCGGATGTTATGCACCACTCTCTTCGCCCGTGGTGATCTGTCTCTTAGAAAATTCTAGGAGACAGACTTGTTTTTCTTGCACAAACTCCTGAAGCGCCAAGAGTGCAACTGGGGAGCATTCTTTCTGCAGTGGGTGTTGGCGGTAAAGTGGAGTATGCGGAAGGCTCCAATTCATTTTGGAGGACTCATCACTCCGCTGGCCTCCTACCTTGGGTTGAATTTCTCCTAGCTGAGTCCTCTCTCCAACAGGAGCAAGGTGAACCTGCAACATCTGCACCACTCCAATCTCATCCTTCTTCGAGATGGCTTGGTGTATGCACACTGCCACGTCAACCAAGCATATCAGGAATGTTCACTTCCAGACCCCGTCTTTCATATTGAGGGTGCTCAACATTTCTGATGGCCCATCATAGCCATTGTGGACTGCGATGTAGATGGCGGCGACGACAACAATAATGACGACGAGGGTGAAGAGGAAGAGGAGGCCTACACTCCTCTTCGGGCACGAGTAGCACCTAGGAAGCGTCCTCGCATGCATCCTAGTGCATCTTCATCTTCACAGCCTCCGCCACTACAACTGCCCTCGCAGCCAAGCAAGGATGTTTATTCGATGCAAGGAATGTATGCCAAGCTGCAGGATATACAGAAAATGCAGCAACACCATACAACAGTGTACACCGGTGTTCAGGAGACGACGAACGGATTACTTCACAATCAGAGGGCTATATTTGAGAATGAGCGCCTCCTCCTTGACAACCAACAACAGATTCATGACAGGTTGCATAGGATGGAGATGCAGCAGCAACCCTTTTATGATCATTACTGGAGCCAGAACTACTTTGGGGGGGGTATCCACAACCTCCACCCATGCCCCAGTATGATCCTAGATTTCAGGGGCAGTACCCATCCTGGGACCCCACGACCCCACAATACCCGCCTCCGCTAGAAGAGTGATCGGTACCTCTGTTCCAACCTTTAAGATTGTTTTTGACTATGAGGCCATTGTCGAATTCAAGCTTAGGGGGGTGTTGGAACAACTCTATCCTTTAGTTTTCTTACTTTTTAGTTTTTATTGTTTTGTTTCTTGTCATTTAGTTTTTGCAATTTTAGTTTGTTTGTAGGATCCACACTCTATCTAGTGTAATTGTGGATGTATTAAGTCTTGTGTCATCTCAATTTCTTGTACATGGGAATTAAGGGAAAATAAAAAAAACATTTAAGTGTTCACAAGCTTGTGTTGTTCAACTTTGAGCACATAACTTAAGAAAATGATTGGTTTTGTTAACTCTAAAATAGAATATCACAACTGTACATTCCTCATGATTCATGAAAAGTGGACGGATTTGGTTGTGTGAGCCTAAACTGACCAAATGATAATGAGACTCTAATTTGAAGTAAGAGAGAGAAACCTCTTAACTACTACACAGGTCAGTAAGGAGAGACACATAATAATTTTCAAAGGTTCAGTCAATTAGTCTTGTGATCTTTCCACCTCATTGTTTTTTACAATCCACCATAAGAATTGGTAGTACATTACAGTTTTAACCTTTTTGACTACATCTCATGTAGAGAGGTCTTGCATTGCAAAGTATTCTCACATGTTTTGCATGAAAATAAAAAAGGAGTAGTTATACATGCACATTATCCTTAGGTGCGTGTCATTTAGTTGCATTCATAATATTTTTTTATGCATACAGTACATCATGTATCTTATTTATTCTTTAAGGGTGATTAACCTGTTCCATACCTTCATAAATGCTTCAAATATTTGAGCTATGCAGAAAAAGTGAGCCCAACAAATAATTCATTATCATTTGTGAATATAAGGGCCTAAAAAAAGATAAAAAAATGGAAAAAGAAAAAGAAAAAAAAGGAAGAAAGTATTGAGAAGAAAGTATGATAAGAGGGAAGGGGAACATAGTCTCACCTGCATTTTAAGATGAGTAAATACATGATTTAGTCCAGTTAGATATTCCATCTCATTTTGAGACGGGATGTTAGTGCATGCATCATTCCACCCAATCTTAGGCATTAGGGCATGTTCATGTGCAAATGCATCATTTAGGGCATTTTTGTTTTATGCATGTTCAAACCATATAATGCTTCCATTTCTTCCATTTAGCTACCCATTCCATCCACTCGTTGCTCGAATTGGTAGGTCACCGTGATTTTCTCCTCACATGTGAATATAAGGAGAGCTGCTTCCATGTAGATGGTAGTTAGTGCGAGCAATGTAGTATAGGAGATCACAAGATGCACCGAGTCTGGACTGGAAAATTTTATTATGTTAACTACCTTATATGATAGTGTTCATCAGTTTTGAGGTAGATATCTTTTATGGATGATTACTGTCGCCTTTAGGGTAATTATCATTCTGTGGTTAGTGAGGGCCGGAATGTGAATGCTCAGTGGGGATCATATGGTAATGTCATTGTGATGATCTGTTCTTTAGTTGACTCTGGAAATTCTATTCTAAGGTTTTGTTGCTCAAGGGCGAGCAATGTTCAAGTTTAGGGGAGTTTGATGTGATGATTTTGAGTCGCATTTATTGACATATTTTACTTTGGTTTTATGCAGCTATTGGTCATTTTGGTAGTTAATATTGCATAATTCATCTACTTTGGTCTATGATCATTCTCTATGTCAAATCTCCCTTATTTTAGTATTTTGAGTATAAATTATTACAAGAATATGTTTTGTTTCGGCTTATGTGGTTTCGTGTTGAAATTTCGGGAAAAACGAATATCTGCTACTGTCAATACCATCGACAGTGGTCGATACCATCCGACACAAGCACAGGTTTCCAGCCGCAAGGAGCAGGACAGAGTCGATACCATCGACGGCGAAGTCGATGGTAGCGACGAACCATCAGGTTGCTAGCGAGAGGGTAGTCAATACTATTGACCCTAAAGTCGATACTATCGACACGAAGAGTTTCAGTGACGGAAAAAGACAAAAGCGACACCTAAGAGAGTCGATACCATCGACCCTCGTCGATGGTATTGAGTTAGCATCAGTCGCGATAAAGAAAAGAAAAGGAGACCAACCGATACTGTGCAGAGTCGATACTATCGACAGGTGTCGATGGTATCGACACCGTCAGATACGAGTTTGCTTCAGATCGATCTAAATCCGACGGATGTGATATTTTGGTGACCTAACTCAGTGATTATACCTAATGACGGCTGCCAGGTGCGGGGGATCACGTCATTAGCCACTACACACCTCCCGAGAAGGTGTGGAGAGAAGAACGGAGCCCAGAAGCACGCCCCATCCGTTCCGGACGCCGAAGAAGACGTTTTCCACCACTGAAAGGCGGGAGAATGCGTATTCTACGCCAAGGAGCGCTTGGATCTTCTCCGTTCAGGGGTTTCACTACTTAATCACGTTTTTCTCCATGTTTCCCCTTTTCTCTACCATGTTTTGCTCTGAGATGAACATGCAGCGCTAACCCCCTTTGTCTTTAGGACCGGGAGTAGCCCGGGAAATCATTGTATGACAATTTTATCATAGTAATTCATCATTTATCTCTTAAATCCGTGGTATAATTTCATTTTCTCAATTATATTGTTAATCTTGATCACCATAATAATAATCTAATGCCCTTAATTACTTTGAAAGAAGAATTAATGGTTGAAAAGAGACGTAATTTACATTAATTGACAAATCCCTTGAACAAGGTGGTGTAAGGTTAATGGTGGATACCGAGAGATCGACTCTAATTAACCTAGTTTAGGGTCTAGGTTGCTACGGCGGTGGAACTGACCTAGACATAGGTAGTGAATTGTACCACGACAGTGGACAATTCTGATATCATGCCACTACCCAGATAGAGAGATAAATCTGAGTGACTAAATAGAAATTCATACAATGAAAACCCGCGGTGAAACTGCAATCCTAAAGATTCCCACTTGAATTGATTAAACTAAACATTTAATCAATTGCTTTGATTGGTTTTATTTTATCTTCTTTTAATTTTACAACAACCTCCAACTTTTTAACCGGTCTAGATGATTGCGAGTAGTTAGTAGTAGTCTCTGATAATTCACGTGTCCCTGAGTTTGACTCGGGACTCACAAAGGCCTATATTACAGTGACGCGTACACTTGCGTTTCTACGCACGTAAAAAGCGTGTCAATCCACAAATCCCAATATACATATATGATATGTAATATGAATGCACTCGATATGCGTCACCCTTAAACAAGTTTTATGGTGGATGTATAGTATGGTTATGGCCAATAAACCCTATATCTGTGTGTGGTTGCTTGTTGTTGCATGCATCTCGATCTGTGCACTGATTCTCTATCTTTTATTCTTGATGTAACTCAAGATAAGTTGAGATTTCTTTCCTACCTTTGCTCCCCATGAATGTAACTCGGGGTTTCCCAATTCAAATGTAAAATATGATAGATCTTTTATTTCCTGTTATGTCAAAGAACAGCAGACAACCTGACGACGATTGAGATGATCGGTTCAAGGCGTGAACCGATCAGTTGGCATTCCAGACTACTGGTTCAAGGAGCGAGACAAGCGGGTGGAATCCATGAGGAGATGCATAAAGACCAAGCGAACTGATCAGTTGGAGGAGCCAACTGATCGACTGGTGGCACTCAACTGACCAACCTGATGGCGATCCGATCAATCATGGAGATGAGTCGATCAAACCCAGAACGGCAAAGCACATAGTTCATCTTGTACAGGTTGCATGTGATGTGGACCTAGATGACCGTGATTCCTCTTGGCTCGAGGAATCACATTAGGATGGCCATAATCATTGCTTTTATCATTTCACATATTTTCTATGGGATATAGCATGTATATGATACATACTATGTATTGTGGTGATTGGATATGTATATGTACCTATAAAACCAAATCCCTCATTAAATATTAAAGTTTTAGATGCCTTCCAAATGCAACACACGTGAAAAGCTTGATCGACCAAGTGAGGGCACACCCTAGCGTGGTGCACCGTCTATCTCATGGAAGCGTGAAGGATGAATATGTGGGTCTGCCCTAGCAGGGTGCATATTCATCGTGTTGTCTTTAGGTCAGACTTAACAAGGTGACCCAGATACGATCTAGCACCTTGAGGCATGGAGGTGATCATGGCAAGGAGTTGCATATGACATCTTTCAAGAGTTGCATATGATGCAATTCGCAAGAGGGTCCTACCTGGAAGATCTAAGTTGTGGGTGACAACCCTAGCTGGTCCATGACTCATAGGATTTCAGGATCTTGACCCACTAGAAGATTGTACGTTGCAATCTTCCAAATTGATGGTGATGGCTATCAATTTGAACAAAAATAGTGGGAGCGATAATTAATTAAAGTCCTAATTATATAGTCAACCTTTCAAATCAATCAAATAAGTCAAAATTGAGTTTTGGACTAAATTGCATATGTTTCCTTTTGTAGTACAAATGACAACAAACAAGAATCACTTTTCATTGCGATCGGTCCTTGAAAAGGACAAGCTGAATGAGACTAATTTCCATGACTGGTTTAGGACATTGAGAATTGTTCTCACTCAAGAGAGAAAGCTCTATGTCCTGGATACTCAGCTCCAGAAGAACCTGCTCCTATCGCACCAAAGGCAGAAAGGGATGCTTATAAGAAGCATTCTGAAGATGCCATTGATGCAAAGTGCTTGATGTTGTGCTCCATGAACCACGAGTTGTAGAGACAACATGAGAACATGGGTGTCATTGAGATGATTCAACATCTCAAGAACATGTATGAATATCAAGCACGGTAAGAGAGGTATGATGTGTCCAGGGCGTTGTTCAAGTGTGTCATGACAGAAAGGGATCCAGTTGGTCCTCACACGCTCAAGATGATTGGGTATGTGGAGAACCTAACGAGATTAGGATTTCCCCTGAGACAAGAGTTGGCTACTGACGTGATACTATAATCATTGCCAGAATCCTACAGTCAGTTTGTGATGAACTACAACATGAACAACTGTGACAGGCCATTGACAGAGTTGTTGGGCATGTTGACGACAGCCGAGGATCAGATGAAGAAGGACAAGCCTAAGTCTGTGATGATGATCAGCAATAAGAAAGGCAAGTCCAAGCGCAAGGGCAAAGGCAAGGCTAAGAAAGGTTCTGATGCTATCCAGCAGCCCAAGTCGTCTTCAACTCTCAAGGCCAAGGGAGGTGTGACCAAGAGAGGCAATTGCCACCATTGTCAAAAACCAGGACATTGGAAAAGGAATTGTCCTCTCTATCTGAAAAAACTAAAGAATAAGGAGGCAACAGACGTCTCCACCTGAAGGTGTCATGAAATAAACTTGTAACACTTTTTGAGGTATATGATACCAAGATATAAAGTGTAAGGCACCCAATAAATGGGGCAAATGTTTCTGCCATAGATAGGAGTACTTTAGTTTATTTTCAGCCTTAAAGGCATGTAATAGAGTTATGAACTGCTATTTCATATTTGCCAATAGATAGAAACACATTATTTTTTCATATTGCATGCCAATAATGGCAATTAACAAAGTTGATGTTTCCTTATGGCAATGCCTTATTTATCTTTTAGTACTTGGTATGCATAAGATAAAATGATACCTATAAGTTATTGATAACTCAAACAATCAAATTACCATAAATCATGTGAAACTCATTTCTAGTTTCCATATGATCGATAAATCTAGACTCTTTTGGTTAGAGAACTAGTAAGAGACATTAATCTCTCAATCTTCACTAGTAGTAGTGGGGGAATGATTATTAGGTATAATACATGTGATATATTTAGATACCTATTAGAGTTAATGCTAGTACTTCAAACAATGTTTATAGAAATACCAATATGAATATCTTGAAGTGTTCAAGAATATCATAGATGAAGTACGAATTTGGTAAAGTGTTAATTCTTGATGAGATTAATGAATGAAATACTTAGACCAAATGTTTGAGAACCTTGTGAGTGATTATGATAGTGTATCATAGTGAGCTCCTGATTAAGGCATGGTGATGTCTAAATCAAAAGGAGTTATACTCTAAGAAGTTAGAGGATGATTATCAAATAACGAAGTTCTTCTTAAATAAAGAATACCCTACACTAATAAAGGATATTAAGAATCACAAAGTGTTGTGAGTTCTCAAATTCCTTAATAGATACACCTGAAATATCTATGTGATGAGTTGGTCATGTGATGAGTCAACTATCTAGATGAATATGAGGAACCATATTTTGAGTTATGGTTTATGACCACTACATCCTAGATAACTTCCATGTGAACCATATGGTACGACCTTGATGGTAGAACCCGTTGGGATGAAACCCATAGGTGCAAATGAGTCTTAAGTGTTAAGACACATGGATAACATTTTGAGAAGGATGATGCTTGTTAATTGCAACTTAATGACTAAAAGATTTGGCATATGGATACTGAAACCGCATTCCTATAAGGAATAAGACAAGGATGTGTGTGTGACACAACCTATAAGGTTTATGAATCCATTAATGAAAATGAAGTCTATAAGTTACAATGGACTAATCAATGTGATTGATTAAGTACAAGAAACTCAGAGTTGGATCTTTACTTTGATGATATGGTCAAAGGGTTTGACTGATATGACAAAGATAAAGAAGGGATCTGTGATTTAGTGGGAGCGTATTTACATTCCACATGTTGATGTGAAATGGAAATGTTTTAGAATGGAAACTCAAAGTGGATATTATCTTTAAGGAAGATAGAGACATTTCCTATGATAATTATAGAGATCTATAGAGATAGTTCTCGAAAACCTCTTGACCTAAAAAGAGATAGCATACATTGGCAATCTATACTGAAGGGTTCGGTGTGCACATATTCAGTGGGAGAAAACTTGTCCATGTTACATGGAGTTAGTATTCCAAGGCTAATTGTCCAATTCTTATGAAGAATGGGAAAACTAAGAATAGATATGGATCTATCATGTATGTAATCATCCCATTATCTTGCGTGTATAGGACATAGTAAGAATAAAATGCATTCATCATCTTGTATATAGGACATGACAATATGATGAGTGGATGTCTGTCTAGTTCCAGTAAGGGTTACTGGAATACCATAAGAACTTGATAAGTACTTGAGAAGTACTAGTTCTATGGAAATAAGGAAGGGTTCACTGTAAATAGTTACACTGATGCGAACTTCCGAAAAGGACAGAAAATTAATGCAATATATATATGGGATATATAAAAGTGAATGTTTGTTGATAAATGGAAACGTTCCATTAAAGCCGTTTTAATGGAAAAGCTGAGTATTCGTATGTTAGAGAACATTAGTGGATACTATATGGATCTGGAAGTTCATGAGATGAACTTATAGTTATTCCGGTCATTGATGACAAGTTAGGAGTAGTTGGTCATGCAATGTGGCAAAAGGTTATCAAAGGAATACTAGATCACATATTATGACAACTCTATCTTGTACGTGTGACGTACATCGAAGAGATGAGAGACATGCAATTAATACCGACTTTGGAAAAGTGTTGCCATAACTCACTGCGTAAGCACTAGAGCATAGTAACATGTGGGACATGTTTGAAGATCACTAAGAATATGATTCAAGGGTGATTGGCTCACAGTGCAAGTGGGAGTCTGTTGGTATGTATGACTTGAGAGCCAATCATGGGATGATTGGTGGGATACATTAAGATTGATTTGATAAACATCAAAGGCAAGCTTCTAATTCTTTCTAGTTCAGTCATAAGAGATAATGATAGAACAAATTGAATGTCTAGAGAATGAAAATATTCAATGACGTATGCTTTCAGGTTCAGGACCTGAACGATGAGATCATACATATGCTAAGAGTTTGTACATTCTTATTATGTCCCTAGTCGGATGTCATTGTGGAAGGTAGATAGACAAAAATGACACACAAGACTAGATTGTGGTGTTGGTTGATGACAGAATCTTGTTAGTCATGATATGGAGATATTAAACCAAACACATAGGAACTTGTTAGAGAACAAGTGTACCATACAGACCCACTGTGAGTTTGACACATGGAACCATGACATGGTAGTCACAGCCAGTTCTCACAGTAATGGTGGTGAGTGTGATTCTTTGACCTGAAATCACTACACTCAACACATGTTGTTGGGTACACTTTTACATCATCAAACGCAGTCCTAAAACATGGGTTGTTATAAAGGTTATGATTGGGTGTCTTTGACACATGGGGCTTTTGAGGGGTGAGTGATAGATATGGGATTTGTCCCTCCTGAGGGAGTTTGATATCCATGGCCACTTGTTGAGTAGGATTGAGATAGGTGTGCATGCATGTGTGAATTAGTATGTGATATTGATGTCATACATATCTCCTCCAATCTACTCTGAGATCAAGAAAGTGAATGAACATTGAAAGGATGACAGTTCCATGACTTGAGTTCATTCGGGATATCAGTGATAAAGAAATTATACATTCACTGTAACACCATTCACGGATTATAGGATTGAAAGTTGTTCTCCAACTTTCCTTTTCACTTGGATAGCATTGATGTGCAACTAGGCACCACTATTTGCTTGTGAAGTCATAAGTGTTATGGACTTTCACTACTAACGTAAAATGGGCCTGCAGGGTCACACACATAAGATTTAACCTGGAAGAGGAGGTTATCCACAAATGATGATTAGATTGATTAATAAAGGAGTTTAGTAGTTCAATTAAACACTTAATCAATTGATAGCTCAAAATCATAGTGTTCAAGGTGTTGGAACAGATGATTAAGAGTATCAGATTGATTGGAACTACAATTCACTGATTTTCATAGTCTACTGCCCCAACCGATCGGCTCACAGGGTTGAACCGATCAGCTCAGGTTGATGAACTGATCAGCTCAAGTGGTGAGTCGATCGACTCATGTGTCAATGAAATGATAAGCTTAATTGTTGAAACAGTCGATTCGTGTGACCAACCGAGATTGTTTGGAAAGTCATAAGACTCTTTTTACAAAAACTTGTAAAAATTTGATTTGGACAAGGACTAATGTTTGATTAGTTGGAAACAAACATGGAAAGTCAACTCGAGTTGGACCAGGACCACAAACCGATCGGCTCATGCTTGAACCCATCAGCTTAGGTGTCCCAACCGATCGGTTCAGGTGTGAACTGATCCACTCAGGTCCCCAACTGATCGTTTCATGCTTGAAACGATTGGTTCATCTGGCACAATTGGTTTTTTTGTGGAAAATCTCGAACCCTTCTACTCCTGCTTTAATCCCACATTGCCCGGGGTAGAGAACCCTGTCCCATGACCCTCCTATATATATAGGGGTATTGGGGGCTTATTAGGTACAACAACTCAGAACACCAGTTGCTCTATAAAGTTGTCGTTCTCTCTAGTTGTGGTAATTGAGAAAGCCCGAGCAAGTGTTACCCGATATGGGAGGCACAACGAGGGAAAGACAGTTGTAGAAAGGCAAATGGTTACAGGAGAGTGTGTCGGTGGCTAGTGCGCTGACAGGAGGGTACAATTCCTTCTGATTCCTTGTACAACAAGGAGATCGGATTTCCAGGTGGACCGTGTGGACTACTTCAGATGTGGGAGACTTCTGTCGCTCGGAGGACAGCTGTCAATCCCGACAGTCCCGGTGAGACCAAGTGCTGCTAGTCCAGGTGAGACCAGGAGCTGCACAGACATCATCCAAGACCGGAGGTGAAGACTGTACAAGCCGTGAGGTAACGTCGCCGAGCAAGCCTCGGGACAAGGTATGTTTTTACAAACCATCCTACATACTTTATAGACGTTGACGCGATTCCTTTATTATGGGTTTGGGAGAAGAAAATATTTTTGTTTCCGCTGCCTTCTCTGTCTCCCCTAAAAGCCAACAATATGTCCTTGGGTGAACCCTAAATTTTGTGCAGGAATCTTGCTTGATACTAGAAGTTTTTGTACTTGCATGCTTGAGGTAAACAATGTTTTACTCTCTCTAATGATGGTTTCTAATTAGGCTTTCAAACAAATCTTTCTCCTAGTGATAAAACTTGATGACCTTTCAGATTCTTTGTGGTAACCAACCAATTTTGGAGTCATAGTGGTCGATGAGGTTGTGGTCTCTTCATGGTTGCCAAAATTTTGAATGAATTATGGACACCAAATTTTCACCCTTATATGGTTCCTTAAGGTTGAATCCATGATAGTCACTAAGTCCAATTTTCCATGTGGTCGATGAGGTTTGACCTCCATGATTGATCCCCATGTTTTGAATGCATATGGTCACCTAGTTTTATATCTCCATTGGTTTCCATGTTTTTGAACCCTTAGTGGTTGTTAAGGTTTGAAACCTAGCTGTCATTGAAGAAACCCTAACCCTAGCGGTAACTAACCTTCTTGACCCTTGGTGGTTGATGACTCTTCTGACCTTAGTGTTCGATGATGTTTTGATCCATGTTGGTCGCTATGTTTTCTTGACCTAACTGGTCAATGAAATTTCCTAATTCTCTGGTCAATGATTGTGTTTAACCTCATGCTTTCATGTTTGATGGAGATGCTAAGAATTGGGGCTTACCTTTGAGGGCTGTTTTGTAACCCTTATTCCACTCATATTGGATGAACCTAACCCTAATGCAACTAAGTGACAAGCATGCTTAAATTATTGATTGATTAGTATATTGACATATTACTTTTTCTCTCTATGTTGTTGTAACCCTAATGTATTGTCATATGAACTTCATATCTCTTACATGTATTGTTGTATCAAATTTATGTGTCTTATGTACGGTGATGGTATGATGAGCCTTGATAAGGCATGGAAAGATAATGATGTTCTTACAGGTAATGATGTGATGGTCTTAATGACCATTAGGCATGGTTGAACCCTTACTGATGTGTTAACCTCTGCATGATGTGACAAAGATTCATAACCTATGATGGCATGATGATGATTATGACCTTATACCAATGAAATAGTACCATGTGATGATATGATAAACATTATATTTCATATGTTTAATATATTCTAAAGTTGCAATCTACCCATGTTTCTTTAGAATTCTATTAGGGTTGTATGTAACTTGATTGATATAGAGTTAAATCACCTAAATGGACTTAACTAAATAAGTGAAACCCTAATCATGCAGTGCCCTAAGCCATAGATTCAATCTAGTGTTAGGATTTTTTGGATGGTGTAGCGAATATTCCTCTAACGGATGCTCAGTCATTTATGGTTGAGTATATGCAAGTTCTTAAGGATGGCTACAGTCATACTATAGTAGGAGAGTGGTTGAGGTCATATCTCAGATGATTATGATTCAATATATGACATGTGATAGAGGATAGTTGTTCTTGTGCCGTATCTGATAGGGTTTGTATACCCTGGTTACTAGTGTCGTGGCCTATATACCAAAGACATACTAGGTTGTTTTATAGCTTGGCATTATGTGTCACTATGACTAACTCATACATACTGAGGGTGGATGAGATCTTAGCAGTCTGACTCCCCTAAGTCTTGTATGGCATTGATTTCAACTTAGCAGTGGTCAGCTGGAGTTTGGGTGGTATAACTCAAACTCCTCAGTGCTTAATAAAAGATGTAATATAGCAGTGTAGAATATCTATTTAGGTTTAAATACGATTCACATTGGTCGTTAACCCTTTCCTTGTTTCATATGTTGCTTAGTTGTTATATAATACACTAAGTGAAGTAACTGCTTATTAAATGGTGGTTGCATCTATTCCTTATTATGAACCTATTAATTATGCTTGTTTCTATACTTATAATTTGCTTAATCTACTTTACTATTTAATAAATTTAACATGTTGTAATCAACAACCATTGGTTTAGAGTTATATCTCTAGCTGGGACGTTGGTCTCACCTTGTGGGTCACCACATTTTTAGGTGGTCGTCAACAACATCATCATGATTTTGGTGGTGTGGAACAACAGCCTAAAGAATAGTAGTAGTAGAAGGTTGGATAGTAGTTGTAGAGTCCTAGAGTCATCCATGTACTCTCAAGTCTGGGTAGTGGATTTTTTGTAGATAATATATATATATATATCTTCTCGAGTTTTTGGTAGTATTCTGATATTTGTAATTGGCATGTATATGTGGAACATTCCTTTTTGTATATAGGTTGTGGCTCATGCCATTGAACATATATTTAATTATGTGATATGGTGTATGCATTATATACAAATGGTTGGGCCTTAATGTAATATTTCTGAACTAGTGGATAATGTTTAAATAGGTTTTAGTTTACCATCTTTTCTGGTTGAGATTAATTAGTAGTTGATTGCATGTTTTGTTTTTGAATAATCTCATTAAGCATGACGGGGCATCACAGTTTTGGTTGGTATCAAAGCTTTAGGTTCGCTAGGTCTACAAAGACATAGGACTTAGGTTTGTGTTTATTCTTATGTAATCCAACATATCTGATCATGGATTATGCTTATGTAGATATGTCTGGAGAACATGAAGAACATTTTGAGAGTAACTACATTGAGCCAGGAGGTGGAAGTAGGAGGTAGGCCCATGATGAGAGAGTACCTTAGATGGGGCCATAATAACCCTAAATGCCCACTTAGACCTTGTAGCCATGGCCAATCCTACCTTTCAGTCCATGTTTCATGGAGATGAATAGGGACATAGCGGATAGAGTGCTCATACCCCAAGTTAGGGCAATTGTCCCTAATGTAGAATTCCTGGGTTTGGGGAAGACATTCGAGACGCTAATACGTGTTAGAGAAATCATGTATGCATGTATAACAGATACATCAGATGCATATATGTGGTTGACATATATTGAGTTGGATTTTAAGATACTAACATTCTGGAAGAGGACAAAGTGAAGCACACATTTTACCTACTAAAGGGCAGTGTTTGCCACTGGTGGGCCATTGAGGAGAAGAGACCTAGAGTGGTGGTAGGTTGGGAAGAATTATGACGTGAGTTTTTGAGACGATACTTTCTAGAGATGTGCCTAGATGAGAATATGGCCTAGTTTGAGAAGATATGACAAGGTTTGGTGTCTATCAATGAGTATGAAGTGAAGTTTATAAAGCTATTGAGGTTATGTCCTCATATGATAGCAATGGAATAGGAGAGGATTCATAGTTTTGAGAAGGGTCTAAGCATTGAGGTGTCTACGCTAGTGTCTGCTTTATGAATAGAGAGTGGTCCTCTACCTTTGTGGAGTCAGTGAGGAGGATAGATAGGTTTGCTATCGAGAAGTATGAAGCCAATGCTAAGAAGAGGCCAGCTCAATTTCTGGTGCAGTTGTATGGTGGATTTAAGAAGCCAAGGTTTTTTTCACCACAATCACAACTACAATCCACTTTCTCTTTCCTGAGATCAGGATTGCCATCATAGTGGTCCCCAAGAAAGGGCAGAGGTCATAGTTTTTCACCAGTAGGAGCACACAATGCAGTGTCTATGTCTGTGATAGGGTCATCTGTGTTGTAGTATGATTCGAGGACTTGTCACAAGTGTGGACAAGTAGGGCATTTCATGTGGACTTTCCCTATGAATGACGAAGAAGTGACACAACAACTGAGGCAGAGTTAGCAAGATTCAATGAAGCAACAGTTCAACAATGTTGGTGGTGGAGGATACGGTAAGGTCTCATAGGTGGAGTCATTTGGACAAGCTAGAAGAGGACAAGGATGACAACATGAAACAACTAGATTATATGCCATGAGTTAACTGGAGAGAATGGTTAATGCACATGTCATGACAGTTCAAATAGAACTTTTTCATTCTATCTTATCTGCTTCTTCTTTCATATCTGTTTTAGTTGATCCGAGTGTGACACATTCTTATATAACTAGAGATGTGATGAGTAGTTCTTATCTATCTATTTGTAGGAGATCTAATATTTTTGTCTACAAACCCCTTTAGTTGGATCCACCGAGTTGCATGAGGTGTGTCCATCCTACATTCTTTCTTTTTCAGGGCACAACATTCAAGTGGACCTTATGCCACTTCACATGCATGGATTCGATGTGATCCTAGGGATGGATACCTTGATGAAGTATAAGGTTGTTTCGTACTATAGTTCCAAGGTGGCAACATTCTGTGATGGAGAGGTCTGGTGGATCTTCCAAGGAGATACAAAGATTCTTCTTACATGTTTGGTGACAACCATGACATCAGAGAGGTTGATTAGACAAGGGCATCAGGCCTTCCTGGCACATGTCACAGATACTAAGAGGAGAAGTCATAGAATCTAAGAGATTCTAGTAGTATGAGAGTTTGAGGATGTATTTCCTAGATAGTTTCCTAGTATTCCATATCCTAGAGATATTGATTTTAAGATCAATCTTGTTCTTGGAACACAACCCATAGTACAATCACCTTATAGGATGCACCAATAGAGATGCATGAGTTAAGGAAATATGTAAGGAGTGGGACCCAGAGGGGATCCACTCCCTACTAAAAAATTTAAGAATAGATGTCTTGTCCAATTACAACCAAAAGATATTTGGACTTTGTGTAAAATTTCTAGATCTTATTAATGGTATTCAAAACAACCAAAGTATACCAACAGAATTAAAGATATTGACTATGTTCAATAATCATAAACTCCCACAAAGGGTTTACATGTAATGTACAACATATGGATCCAAGTAGCGAGAAATCTAAACCATAACAAGTCTGTCTCCGAGCTTTAAACTCCATAAGCTAAGCCCATAACTTCATGCCTTGTCCTCCTTGTCCTTCACCTAGGGTTGGAAGCATACCCAAACAAAAGGAGAAAAGTAGATGACATCAGCAAAGGCTGGTATGTGCATACTAAAAGGAAATTGAGTAATATATGGAATAAAGGATATCAAAATAAAAGGCTTCCCATAGAAAAGTAAAGTACTACCCAATCGGGAATAAAAGAATATGATCATAAGAAAAGTGATACTATCCATTAAAACAATAAGATTGTGCCATACTAGCACATATAAATTATTAGGGCACACACCCCATAATCATCAACTTGCATGCATGTGAGATAAATATAAAACTAGAATAAATAAATACAAAGGCGACCAATCCTCACAAATCTGAAACCTAATAGAAAATGATGTACTACCAGACTCCCAATATTCATAATGGTAGGCCAAGCCTTACAAATTTGAAACTTGGGTATGGGGTACCACCACCTCCATCCCACTAATAAAAGGGGCATACTGCCCAAAAACCAATGCAATTACACTACTATAGTGCTACTGATTCACATAACATGTTTAATATAGAGGCAAGTAGAAAATATAGTCGGATTATACAAAAGTTTCCATTAGACTAATGGTAAAAAAAACCCACCATATAAGTGGAAAAGTATATCACATGTCATTAAATAGTGTTTCAACTTGAACAATGTATAAGAAAGAGACAAAGAGAATGTCCAAATATGATCACATGATTAGTAAAATTATAAGGTACTTCACATGAAGCATATTTTCCAAAAGAATAAGAAATTGTGTAGGCTAATGTCCATAGGACCAAGAGAAAGATAAAAATAGGTTATTGCTCAATATATATGAATAGGAGATGCAAACATACATTAAAAGAGAGGAATTAGAAATTGATCAAGATAGAAATAATGTGGGATGCAATCATAACTTACTAAAAAATCTAAGCAGCCCAAAGTGAGTCCTAGATCCAAGCCTAGGTCTTCAAGGCACCTATGATGCATATATGTAGAATTAGGGATAGGTTTACATTAATTACTCAAAACCCTAAAAACAACCCTTTTAATAACAGTGAATTAAGTTATCAAAACATATTTTAATTTATTTTTCCTGGCTTATACATTTTTATTTATGAATTTTACAAATTATAAACAATTAAGACAATCCATTAAAATTCATATATTAATTAATTTGTAATTAGGAGATAAAATAGATACTATTAGATAGATAATATTTTTCTGAATCCAACCACTATTTATTTTTTATTTTTGGTTAATCATGTAATTCGTTATGAGTTTTCAAACTCTTGATCAATGAGAAAATCCAATAAATCCATGTAGGCAAAAATAAATTGAGATTGGTCCTAATGAGATGGACCAATCATCAGTGGCCAACTAGCCTCATCAACAACTAGTAAGGAACGATAGGGAGAAAGCAAAATAAGAAGTGAAAAGGCGATAATGCCCATGCTCCGCATGACAACATGAAATGAATACAAGGGTGAATCAGGGAATCTGGTACCTTGATTGTTCTGTGTCATCCTGTGAGGAAATTGTTCAATTAGTTACAAATTTGATCTTACAAATCCAAAATCTAGTGAAGAACTTAGTAACCAACCCTGGAATCTTGTTCCTAAGGCCCCAACGAACCCAACGCCCCCAAGGCCAAGATATTTGATGCACCAGAATCAGAATAGGGACCTCCGCCATCACTGGAAGGAACGAGGATCTCAGAGACAATATATATCCTACAACCAGGTAAATAGACATATATGAAGATTAACAGACCAACACTGAACTCGTGGCCATCAAACCCAGGTTCATATGATGCCTAAAGCACCAGGTCTGAGTAGCCTCATCAGTGGTAACACAAAGAACATGGAGGAAGCAAGGTGTGTCGACACTCGCCCTTTGGTGGTGACTAATAGCTTTAGTAGGTCTAAGGATGGTGCATCAATGGGTAATTGTGAGATGGGGGTTTCTTCAACAAGCACACAACTTAGGAAAAGCCAGAGGAAAATTGAGTAGGTTGAAGATGTTGGGGAGAGTCCCAAATAAATTAGTCGCTAAGATAGGTTACTCCAGCGGCGACGATGCTGTAGAAATATCTATATATAGGTAGGGTTAGGCGTAGGTGTTGTTGGAGATTCCAACATTGGAAGGAAATTTTGGGCTTTCTTCAAGGAGCAGAATTATACTAGGAAAGTAACAATCAATGAATTTGAAATTGTATTTAGAATTCGATGCATCTTATTTCATGAAGTTTTGTAGACCAGAGAGGGAGGGAAACTCAAAAGACCAGAAAGGTAGTTCGTCGATACTATTCACGAGGACCTTTCCTACCAGAGGTAGGAGATAGGTCTCACACTGTCAGATGCTGATCGAGTGGCCAGAAATAATCCTACATCTAATAAAATAGGAAAGCATAGCATGATGAAATTTAAATGCAAAAACCTTACCCAAATCAAAAATCAATCAAAGTGAAGTTAATTAATTATGTTCTTTATTTTTCTATCAAGTTTAGGGCCCAAACAAAGTCCAATTAATATGACAATTTTGCACCTAGGCTAATTAAAGCATGTAGAATCCAACTTTGGTATTAGTTTTCGTATTTGGAAACATTTGATATATGAATTAGACAAATCGTGTTTTCTCTTTCATCATGCATTAGTGACACTAGGATTATCCATATTTGGTAAAACTTCATCTACAAGTTATCTTTAGTATTTTGAACACCAGTTTGCCTTATTTTACAACTCTTTAAGTTATTTATCACATTATTGAGCTTTTATGGCTTTTACACATTTTTTCTCCTAAACTTAACCTAATTATATAAGGTTGTCCAAATTAGATGAAAATTGACATATAGATTGATTTTGATATGTAGATTATGATTTTGAAGTTTATTTCCACTTTTGTGGCTTCTTTGTATGAGATATGTCAACCTTATTATTTATGGCCCATATTATATTATTTCATCATTTATTGTTATTAATACTATTTTTCATTCAGTTATGTTCCAAAACTTCACATTAGTACCCTAGGAGTTATGTATGACTATTGTGCATGAATTATTATATAATTCACTATTTAACACATGTGACACATTTTATGTGTCCATTATTGACCTTATTCTAATGTGAAAAGATTAGGTTACATTAGGGTGGTTTGTAAATGCATTAGATGATTAGGGTTATACTAAACATCTTTTAGGTCTAACCTCAACCTTGTTTGGTTATGTCTAAAAGGTCAAAGTTCTAGGGTAGGGTCCAAGATCCAGTATGTTACAACACTTCACCCCTTAAAAGGATTTCATCCTTGAAATATATTGATCCAAACATCAACAACCAATTACTCTCCACCCCTTAAAAGGTTTAACCTAACAAGTCAAACTAACAACATCAAGGTATTAGGGTTAAACACATATATTTTATTGTGAAAGTTTTATAGATTTATGTTGCTCATGTATCCAACATATAAGTTAGAACCTTCTAGGGTTGAGTTTTAGGTCCTTGTGTCTCTAACCTTACAACCCTAAGGTTTACATTATAAACCAAAAAGTCATAGGGTACAAAGAGTAGGTCCACTACACATTTTCATTATCTCAGATATTCCTAGTCACTTCTTTAAAACTTGGGTTAGGCTTCTATGCCATCTAATTCTAGCCCCCCCCCCCTAAAAGTTCACATATCTCTTCATTGTGACTTAGTTCAAGAAATCATTGAGAAAATTAGAGATTTTTTTTGTACATTTAGTAGTCTAACGAAAATAAGTTTTGAAGATAAATAACATTGTGATGTAAAACAAATAAGTTGGCCAAAATTCAATGTGAAAACCACGTCACAATATATCCATAAAAGACCTATGCATCCTACTACCTCCTCATAACCTAATTGCATCTTCAAGTCAAAGCTCATAGAATCAAGAGATACAAATCATAATCAATCTATATAATAGGGTAAGATCACCTAAAACCTCATTACATTATTCACACATAACAATTCTAGGGGGGACTTTTCACCTATAAGGTAACTATCTAAGACAAGGGTTCTAATTAGGGACACAAAATTGAAATAATCAGATTCTGACTACCATGGGCTCTGATACCATGTTGAAAGGAGTGGGACCCAGAGGAGATCCATTCCCTACTAAAAAATTGATGAATAGAATGTCCAAATGTCAAGGATTGATGACCTATTTTACCAGTTGAGAGATGCCACGTTGTTCTTGAAGATAGATCTGAGGTCAAGATATCACCAACTAAGAATTAAGGCGGATGACATACCTAAGACTACTTTAATGACTACGTATGGTCGCTACAAGTTTGTGGTTATGTTGTTTGGGATAACCAACGTGCCACCAACTTTCATGGATCTGGTGAACAAGGTGTTTAGACTGTATCTAGATCAGTTTATGGTCGTGTTTATAAAAAATATCTTGATATAATCTAGAGGAAGTCAAAATCATGAGCAACACCTCCACCTAGAATTCACGTTGTTGAGGCAGAACAAGTTGTATGCCAAGTTCAGCAAGTTTGAGTTCTGGTTGACAAAGGTATCTTTTCTTGGTGATATCATATATGTTAAAGGTGTTTGTGTTGACCCAAAGAAGGTTGACTCTGTGCTAGAGTGGGAACAACCCAAGACATCGAAAAAGGTCTAAAGTTTCCTAGGTTTGGTAGGTTATTACTTCTGATTCATAAAGAATTTCAACGTTGTAGCATTACACCAAACATTGTTGAGTAGGAAAGGTGTTCCATATGTCTGGGATGATAAGTGTCAGTGTTCTTTCCAACTACTGAAGGAGAAGTTGACCAGTGCTCTAGTCTTATTTCTATCAGAGTAAGGGAAAGGCTATATTGTCTTATGTAATGCTTCGAATAAGGGTTAGTGATGTGTTTTGAGCAGGACAAGAACATGATTTCCTTTTCTTTGCGACATCTTAAGAAATACGAGGAGAACTACTCGACACATGACTTGGAGTTAGTAGTGGTGGTTCATTCCCTAAAGATTTAGAGGCACTATTTGTATGGAGAGAAGTGTCATATCTTCACCGACCACAAGAACCTTCAATATATCTTCTCAAAGAAGAAGCTAAACATGAGGCAGAGAAGATGGATGGAGATGATCAAGGACTATGATTGTACTATATACTACCATCTAGGAAAGGTGATGTGGTGGCTGATGCATTAAGTAGGAAGTCATCTTCATCATCATCACCAGATAATCCACATCTACACTCCATGGTGTGCCATAAGATAGACATTTTGGTGTCACTTCACCACATGAACGTACAATTGGAGGTTTCTCTATTGGTAGGCATGTTATCACAGTTGTAGGTAAAGACAATGTTGATGCAGAATATCTATGATGTGTCGCGGAATGATGTTGTGATATAGAATATCAAGACTATGTTTTATAATAGGAAGTATGGTGGATTTCATGAATAAGAGGATGGAACAGTTTGCTTTCACAATAGGATAGTGGTTCCATATGTTGATTGACTGAGGAAGATGGTTCTTGAGGAAATTCATTCCTCGATGTATGTGATGCATCTAGGCAATACCAGATTTACCATAATATGAAGGATCTGTATTAGCAACTAGGGTTGAAGTGTGTGTGGAAGATTCATTTACTAGGTGTCCAGTTTGTTAGTAGGTCAAGGCAGAACATCAGAAGGCCGCAGAGATGTTACAACCTTTTCGAATACCATAGTGGAAATGGGATCATATAACCATAGACTTTTTGGTTGGTTTTCCTAGGATGGAAAAAGGTCATTATTCCTTTTGGGGTGATAGTTGACATGTCAACAAACATATCTCACTTCTTACCAGTAATGTCAAAGTATATAATAGAGAAGTTGGCACAAATATATATATCAATGAGATAGTTCATTTGCATGGTATTCCATTTACCATAGTAATTTGGCAGAGGCCCACAATTTACGAGTATGTCCTCAGCATGTCTACATACAACCATTGGGACACAGTTGAGGTTTAGCACAACTTTCCACCCTCAATCAGATTGTCATTTAGAGAGGACCATTTATATGTCAGAAGATCTATTAAGAGCATGTGTTTTATTGTTTCTTGGCAGTTGGGATGTGCATCTGAGTTTGATAGAGTTTTCCTACAACAATAGTTGTCAAAGGAGTACATACATGGCACAATATGAAGCTTTATATGGGAGGCATTATCGGTCTACCCTCTTTTAGTATGAGTTAGGTGAGTATTAACATTTGGGTCATGAGCTAGTGCACCTGACTAATGAGAAGATCATGGTGATTCAGTAGAAGTTGAAAACAATACTGGAGATATAGAAGTCATATGCCAAAAACCATGACAGACCACTTGAATTCCAAGTTGGAGATAGGGTGTACCTTAAGGTTTCCCCTTGGAAAGTTGTGTTGAGGTTTGCAAAGAAGGATAAGCTGCCTCCTAGGTTTATTGGATCATATCCTATTTTGGCACATGTTAGAAAGGTGGCATACAAGTTAGAGATATTTACATAGTTGTATAGGTTTCATAATGTCTTCCATGTCTCTATGAGGAAATTCCACCCTGATACAAAGTAGAGGTTGCAACAATGGAGGTTGAGTTGGAGGAGGGTGTGTCATACATTGAGGGTCATGTGTTGATCCTGAATAGGAGAGCGAAGAAGTTGAGGAAGAAGGATTTAGTCTTAGTGAAGGTTTTATTGCATCACCGTGGTGTGTAGGAGGCCACGTGTGAGTTAGAGGATGAGATGCATGGGAAGTACCTGTCTTTGTTCGTGTAGGATTTTGGGGGAAAAATCCTTGTTAGGGGCTTATGGTTGTAAAACCACTGACCTTGATTTATGGTTTAACATGGTTTCTTATCAAATTTGGATGCTCAAAATCTTAATCAAACATTAATATGTTCTTTTATATAATGTGACAAGCTCATGTTTCAATTTTGGTCCAATTTGGACATTGTCTGAGCTCGCTATGCATATATGTGCTTATTTTGGACCAAATTGCAATTTACCCATATCTACAATTTTTCTTGCAATTTTTCAGATTATTTTTGTGCCTCACATGTTTTCACATCATGTTTAAATGGTTTTTATTTGGGGCACCTGTTGGTATGTATGCCCATAGAGCAAGTCATATGATGATTGTAATGGGATACTTTGTAAATAATTTGAATAATTATAAAGGAAATTTCCAATCTATATGTTTAAACTGTTTCTGAGATGATGGTGTAACATTATAGATGTCTAAAGATTGTCTTACTCAATGACATATGCTTTTAGGTTCATGACCTAAACGATGAAATCATATGAATGTTAAGAGTATACATTCTTGTTTAGTCCCTAGTCGGTTGTTATTGGGGAAATAACCATAGACATTAATAACACTGAAGACTAGATTGTGTGTTGGTTGATGACAGAATCTCATTAGTCATGATATAGTGATATCAAACCAAGCACATAGGTACTTGTTAGAGAACAAGGTACCGGACAGACCCACCGTGAGAGTGACACATGGAACCATGACTTGGTAGTCACAGTCAGCTCTCACAGTGATGGTGGTGAGTGTGATTCTTAGACCTGAAATCACTGCACTCAACACATGTCGTTGGGTACACTTTGACATCATCAAACGCAGTCATGAAACATGGGTTGTTATAAAGGTGATGATTGGGTGGCTTTGACACATGGGGCTTTTTAGGGGTGGGTGATAGATATGGGATTTGTCCCTCCTGAGGGAGTTTGATATCCTTGGCCACTTGATGAGTAGGATTGAGAAAGGCATGCGCATGCACGTGTGAATCAATATGTGATATTGATGTCATACACATCTCTCTCGGTCTACTCTGAGATCAACGAAATGAATGAACATTGACAGGATGACTGTTCCATGCCTCGAGTTCATTCTGGATATCAGTGACAAAGGAATTATACATTCACTGTAACACCATTCACGGATTGTAGGATGAAAGTTGTTCTCCAACTTTCTACTTTCACTTGGGTAGCAATGATGTGTGACTAGGCACCGCTCTTTGCTTGTGAAGTCATAAGTGTTATGGACTTTCACTGCCAATGTGAAATGGACCTGCAGGGTCACACACATAGGATTTAACCTGGAAGAGGAGTTTTGTCCACAAAGCAATGTTTAGATTGATTACTAAAGGAGTTTAGTAGTTCAATTAAACACTCAATCAATCGATGGCTCAATATCGTATGGTTCAAGGTGTTGGACACATTGATTGGAGTATCAGATTGATTGAAATCGCAATTGACTGATTTTTACCCAACCTGTGCTCCCAACCGATCGGTTCATGTGATGAACCGGTCGGCTCAGGTTGCTGAATCGGTCGGCTGGAGTGTCCAGGACGATCGGCTCATGCCCAGGTTGAAACGACCGGTTCAAGGGTTGAACCGATCAGCTCAACTGGTGCAACCGACCAGTTGGGAAAATTCATGTTGGCAAGAATTTTCCTTTGGTTTCAAATTGCCCAATTCGATTGGGAATAACATTGGTATTCGATACCAATTGGGAACGAAACAAGGAAAGTCTTTTTGAGCCGGATTAGGACTATGAACCGATCGGTTCAGGGCACCAACCGATCGGTTGGAGTGCCCCAAACGATCGGCTCAGGTCCAACCGATCGGCTCAATGGCCGAACCGATCGGTTCAGTTGTGAACCGATCATTTCAGGTTGTGAGATGGTTGCTTTTTGTGGAAAATCCTGAACCCTTCTACTCCTGCTTTAGTCCCGTATTGCCGGGAACAGAGAACCCTGTCCCATGACCCGCCTATATATATAGGGGTATTGGGGGCTTCTCAGAGTACAACTCAGTGCAAGTTGATTGCTCTGCAAAGTTGTCGTTCTCTCTGGTTTTGGTAACCGAGAGAGAGCCCGAGCAAGTGCTTCCCGCAAAGAGAGGTGCAGCAAGGGAAGGATAACTGCAGTTGCAATTGACAGCAGGAGAGTGTGTTGGTGACTAGTACGTCAACAGGAGGGTGCGACTCCTTCCACTTCCTTGTGGGACAAGGAGAGTGGAGTTCCAGGTGGTCCGTGTGGACTACTTCAGAGGCGGGAGGTCACTGCCGCTCAGGAGGACAACTGTCATCCGACAGTCCGGTAGGAGGAGGAGTCTTCAGTCCCGGTGCGACCAGGAGCTGCACAGACACCGTCTAAGACCGGAGGTGAAGACCGCGCAAGGCGCGTGGTACTGTCTCCGAGCAAGCCTAGGGACAAGGTATGATTCACAAACCATCTTTCCTATTATATAGATGTTGACGCGATTCCTTTTGTTCCGGGTTTGGGGAGAAAATTTTTGTTTCCGCTGCTTCTCTGCCTCCTCCAAAACCCAACAGTGGTATCAGAGCCGCGTCAACCTCTCTATGTTTTAGGATTATCGATGTGATCGATTTTGGTTTGTCGCCTTTATTTATTGCATGCGATGCGAATAATATCAGCTTTATACATGTCCAATCCACAAATCCCTAATATACATATATGATATGTAATATTAATGCACTCGATACGCGTCGCCCTTAAACGAGTTTTTGTGGTGGATGTGTAGCATGATTATGGCCTATAAACCCCTATATCTGTGTGTGGTTGTTTATGTGGTTGCTTGCATCTCGGTCTGCGCACCGATTCCCTTTCTCACATTCCTAATGTAACTCGAAATAATTCGAGAATTCTTTTCTTACCTTTGCTCCCCCCGAATGTAACTCGGGGTTTCACAATTCAATTGTAAATAGGATAGATTTTATTTCCTGTTATGTCAAAGAACGGCGGACAACCTGAAGACGATCAGTTCAAGGAGTGAACCGATCGGTTGGTGATCCAGAAGGCCGGTTCGAGGAACGAGATGAGCGGGTGGCGACCTGAGGAGATGCACGATGACCGGTGAACCGATCGGCTGGAGGCGCCAGTCGATCGGCTGGTGGCACCCGAACAACCAACCTGATGGCGAGCCGATCAGTCATGGAGATGAGCTGATCAAACCCAGAAAGGCAGGCACAGATTTCATCTTGTACAGGTTGCATGTGATGTAGACCTAGATGACCGTGATTCCTCTTGGTTCGAGGAATCACAAATAGGATGGCCATAATCATTGCTTTTTATCGTTTATGCATGTTTTGTGTGGGATATAGCATGTATATGATACATACTATATATTGTGGTGATTGGATATGTATATGTATATAAAAACCAAATCCCTCATTAAATATTAAGTTTTAGATGCCTTCCAAATGCGACACACGTGAAAAGCTTGATCGACCAAGTGTGGGCACGCCCTAGCGTGGTGCACCATCTATCTCGTGGAAGCGTGAAGGATGAATGTGTGGGTCTGCCCTAGCAGGGTGCATGTTCATCGTGTTGGCTTTGGGTCGGACTTAACAAGGTGACCTAGATAGGATCTAGCGCCTTGAGGCATGGAGATGATCATTGCAAGGAGTTGCATATGACATCTTTCAAGAGTTGCATATGATGCAATTGGCAAGAGTTGCCTACCTGAGAGATCTGAGTTGTGGGTGACAGCCCTAGCTGGTCCATGGCTCAGAGGATTTCAGGATCTTGACCCACTAGAAGATTGTACGCTGCAAACTTTCGAATTGATGGTGAGGGCTATCAATTTGAGTCAAAATAGTGGGAGAGGTAATTAATTAAAGGCCTAATTAACTATCATCAAATTTTATTCAAATCAAATCAAAAAGGTTTTGACAAATGCAAATTTTCTCTTGTAGAATGGCAAAAGAATCATCTTTTAAAATGGGAAAATTAATTGAGAATAAATTCCATAACTGGTTGAGGACTGTGAGAAGTGTTCTGCACATTCCAGATATACCAGGAGCCTTAGAATCCACTCTATGTATGCTTAATGCGTTGGTGAAGAAGAAAGTAGGTAAGGGAGAGAAGTGTTCTCTCGCCAAACCAGTTTCTTCTACATGGAGAGGATGGAAGGGACAATGGAAGAAGAAGTCGGAGATAGAGATCTCTACTTCTGGTGTATACGTGATAGAGATTAACTTTACTACTTCTTCATCATGGGTACTTGATACCGGATGCGGATTTCACATTTGTTCAAATGTGAAGGATCTTAAGAAAAGTAGGCCTTTGGGGAAAGGTGAGGTTGAACTACGTGTAGCCAATGGGGCAAGAGTTGCCGCCAGTGCCGTAGGAACCTATGAGTTAACTCTACCTAGTGGGCTAATAATAGAGTTGAAGAACTGCTATTATGTACCTGCCATAAATAGGAATATCATTTTCGTCTCTTGTTTGGACAAAGATGGATTTGAATTTCTTATTAAGAATGGAAAGTGTTCCATTTCTAAAGATGGGATCTTTTATGGCAGTGCCCCTATGTCTTATGGTCTATACTTGATAGACTTGGAGACAAGTGTATACAACGTAAACACCAAAAAGAAAAAACTCAACGACTCAAACAAAACATATCTCTGGCATTGTCGTCTAGGGCACATAAATGAGAAGCGCATTTCTAGACTCCATAAAGATGGTTATCTAGACTCTTTTGATTATGAATCAATAGAGACATGTGAATCTTGTTTGTTGGGCAAGATGACCAAGACTCCCTTTTCAGGTAAAGGTGAGAGAGCTAGTGATCTATTAGGACTCATACATACTGATGTATGTGGGCCTTTTAGAACTAATGCCATAAATGGGTGTCAGTACTTCATTACCTTCACTGATGATTTCAGTAGGTATGGCTATGTGTACCTGATGAAACATAAGTCAGAAACCCTTGAAAGGTTCAAGGATTTCATGAATGAAGTACAGAACCATCTTGGCAAGAGTATTAAGGCACTTCGTTCCGATCGAGGTGGAGAATACTTGAGCCAGGAGTTTGAGGACCTTCTGCGAGCCCGTGGTATTGTATCACAATGGACTCCGCCTGGAACACCACAACATAATGGTGTGTCTGAAAGAAGGAATCGCACATTGTTAGATATGGTGCGATCAATGATGAGTTTTGCTGATCTTCCAATTTCCTTCTGGGGTCATGCTCTTGAAACCGCCGCGTTTATGCTTAACCGCGTACCATCTAAATCGGTTCAAAAGACACCATATGAGATATGGTACGGGAAGCGTCCCGATTTGTCTTTTCTGAAGATTTGGGGCTGTGAAGCTTACGTCAAGAAAGCGTTTCCTGATAAGCTTGGACCCAAATCCGATAAATGTTATTTTGTTGGATACCCCAAGGAAACGAGGGGATATTACTTATACCACCCTACTGACAACAAAGTGTTTGTTTCCAGGACAACTGTGTTCCTAGAGAAGGAATTTATTTCCAAAGGAAACAGTGGGAGGAATATAGAGCTTGAAGAGGTTCAAGCCCAACAAGAAAACATTAAACCGGTAGATGTACCAGAGGAAAATGTAGATTCACAAGGTGTTGTGGAATCTCAATCTCCTCAGGTAACATAAGGACCTCGTAGATCTAGTAGGACTCGCCTTGAACCTGAGAGGTTTGGATACCTTGTAACTCAGGAAGGTGGAGAGGTTATCATAGATGATGATCCAACTACCTACGTAGAGGCTATGGAGGGACCAGATTCTGAGAAATGGCTAGAAGCCATGAGATCTGAGATGGAATCCATGTACTCCAACAAAGTATGGACTTTGGTGGAACCACCTGAAGGGGTAAAACCCATAGGGTGCAAGTGGGTCTTCAAGAAAAAGACCGACATGGATGGCAATGTACAAACTTATAAAGGTAGATTGGTTGCAAAGGGTTTTCGACAAATTCAAGGTGTTGACTATGACGAAACCTTTTCTCCAGTTGCCATGATTAAGTCCATCAGGATCATGCTTGCTATTGCAGCTTATTATGACTATGAGATTTGGCAGATGGATGTTAAAACTGCATTCCTTAACGGGAATATTCATGAGGATGTGTACATGACACAGCCTGAAGATTTTGTAGATCCAAAGAATGCCAATGAAGTCTGTAAACTACAAAGGTCAATCTATGGATTGAAGCAAGCATCTCGGAGTTGGAATCTTCGATTTGATGAAGAAGTCAAAGTGTTTGGCTTTATTCAAAATGAAGATGAACCTTGTGTGTACAAGAAGGTTAGTGGGAGCTCGACCACATTTCTCATATTGTATGTGGATGACATACTTTTGATGGGGAATGATGTCTTAGCCTTAGAGAAGGTAAAGACATGGCTTGGGAAAACTTTCTCAATGAAGGACTTAGGAGAAGCATCCTATATTCTAGGAATTAAGATCTATAGAGATAGATCTAGAAGGCTTCTCGGACTAAGTCAGAGCACGTACATTGACAAGGTGCTGAAGCGGTTCATCATGGAGAACTCAAAGAGAGGCAATGTCCCTATGCTACATGGAGTTACCGTCTCTAGAGCTCAATGTCCCCAATCTTGTGAAGAGAGGGAGCGTATGAATGGGATCCCATATGCATCAGCCATCGGATCCATCATGTACGCTATGTTGTGCACACACCCAGATGTCTCGTATGCTCTCAGCATGACGAGCAGGTAACAGTCAGATCCCGGGGATGCTCACTGGACAGCCGTGAAGAACATCCTCAAGTACTTGCGAAGGACTAAGGATCAGTTTCTTGTGTACGGCGGTGAGGAAGAGCTGGTTGTAAAGGGTTACACCGATGCAAGCTTCCAAACCGATAAAGATGATTACATATCGCAGTCAGGATTTGTGTTTTTCCTTAATAATGGAGCTGTGAGCTGGAAGAGTTCCAAGCAAGAAACAGTTGCCGATTCTACTACAGAGGCTGAGTATATTGCTGCTTCGCATGCAGCAAAGGAGGCTATGTGGATCAGGAAGTTCATTTCTGAACTTGGTGTAGTTCCCAGTAGCTGTGATGCAATTGAGCTTTATTGTGACAATAATGGAGCTATTGCACAAGCTAAGGAGCCCAGATCACATCAGCGGTCCAAGCACATACTGCGGCGCTTCCATCTCATATGAGAGATCGTACAGCGAGGAGATGTGAAGATTTGCAAAGTACCAACTGAAGACAACATTGCTGATCCACTGACTAAGGCCCTTTCTCAGCAGAAGCATGATGGTCATGGTAGGTCACAAGGACTGCGTTTCCTTGGTGACTAGCTCTAAGTGCAAGTGGGAGTCTGTTGGTATGTATGATCATAGAGCAAGTCATATGATGATTGTAATGGGATACTTTGTAAATGATTTGAATAATTATAAAGGCAATTTCCAATCTATATGTTTAAACTGTTTCTGAGATGATGGTGTAACATGATAGATGTCTAAAGATTGTCTTACTCAATGACATATGCTTTTAGGTTCATGACCTAAACGATGAGATCATATGAATGTTAAGAGTATACATTCTTGTTTAGTCCCTAGTCGGTTGTTATTGTGGAAATAACCATAGACATCAATAACACTGAAGACTAGATTGTGTGTTGGTTGATGACAGAATCTCATTAGTCATGATATAGTGATATCAAACCAAGCACATAGGTACTTGTTAGAGAACAAGGTACCAGACAGACCCACCGTGAGAGTGACACATGGAACCATGACTTGGTAGTCACAGTCAGCTCTCACAGTGATGGTGGTGAGTGTGATTCTTAGACCTGAAATCACTGCACTCAACACATGTCGTTGGGTACACTTTGACATCATCAAACGCAGTCCTAAAACATGGGTTGTTATAAAGGTGATGATTGGGTGGCTTTGACACATGGGGATTTTGAGGGGTGAGTGATAGATATGGGATTTGTCCCTCCTGAGGGAGTTTGATATCCTTGGCCACTTGATGAGTAGGATTGAGAAAGGCATACGCATGCACGTGTGAATCAATATGTGATATTGATGTCATACACATCTCACTCGGTCTACTCTGAGATCAACGAAATGAATGAACATTGACAGGATGACTGTTCCATGCCTCGAGTTCATTCTGGATATCAGTGACAAAGGAATTATACATTCACTGTAACACCATTCACGGATTGTAGGATAAAAGTTGTTCTCCAACTTTCTACTTTCACTTGGGTAGCAATGATGTGTGACTAGGCACCGCTCTTTGCTTATGAAGTCATAAGTGTTATGGACTTTCACTGCCAACGTGAAATGGACCTGTAGGGTCACACACATAGGATTTAACCTGGAAGAGGAGTTTTGTCCACAAAGCAATGTTTAGATTGATTACTAAAGGAGTTTAGTAGTTCAATTAAACACTCAATCAGTCGATGGCTCAATATCGTATGGTTCAAGGTGTTGGACGCATTGATTGGAGTATCAGATTGATTGAAATCGCAATTGACTGATTTTTGCCCAACCTGTGCTCCCAACCGATCGGTTCATGTGATGAACCGGTCGGCTCAGGTTGCTGAACCGGTCGACTGGAGTGTCCAGGCCGATCGGCTCATGCCCAGGTTGAAATGACCGGTTCAAGGGTTGAACCGATCAGCTCAACTGGTGCAACCGACCAGTTGGGAAAAGTCATGTCGGCAAGAATTATCCTTTGGTTTCAAATTGCCCAATTCGATTGGGAATAACATTGGTATTCGATACCAATTGGGTACGAAACAAGGAAAGTCTTTTTGAGCCGGATTAGGACTATGAACCTATCGGTTCAGGGCACCAACCGATTGGTTGGAGTGCCCCAAACGATCGACTAAGGTCCAACCGATCGGCTCAATGGCCGAACCGATCGGTTCAGTTGTGAACCGATCATTTCAGGTTGCGAGATGGTTGCTTTTTGTGGAAAATCCCGAACCCTTCTACTCCTGCTTTAGTCCCGTATTGCCAGGCACAGAGAACCCTGTCCCATGACCCGCCTATATATAGGGGTATTGGGGGCTTCTCAGAGTACAACTCAGTGCAAGTTGATTGCTCTGCAAAGTTGTCGTTCTCTCTGGTTTTGGTAATCGAGAGAGAGCCCGAGAAAGTGCTTCCCGCAAAGGGAGGTGCAGCAAGGGAAGGACAACTGCAGTTACAATTGACAGCAGGAGAGTATGTTGGCGACTAGTACGTCAACAGGAGGGTGCGACTCCTTCCACTTCCTTGTGGTTCAAGGAGAGTGGAGTTCCGGGTGGTCCGTGTGGACTACTTCAGAGGCGGGAGGTCACTGCCGCTCAGGAGGACAACTGTCATCTGACAGTCTGGTAGGAGGAGGAGTCTTCAGTCCCGGTGCGACCAGGAGCTGCACAGACACCGTCCAAGACCGGAGGTGAAGACCGCGCAAGGCGCGTGGTACTGTCGCCGAGCAAGCCTCGGGACAAGGTATGATTCACAAACCATCTTTCCTATTATATAGATGTTGACGCAATTCCTTTTGTTCCAGGTTTGGGGAGAAAATTTTTGTTTCCGCTGCTTCTCTGCCTCCTCCAAAACCCAACAGCACCTTGATTACATCTTGGTTTGAGTGGTGACATCTTGTGTTGAGATTAGGGTTTGCATGGATGCCCTAACCTAATGGTTGACCTTGAGTCATGATTTACCCAGGTTAGTGGTCACCAAAGGTTTTCACTAGCCTTTAGGGTTGGCAGTCAATGATGTTGTTTAACCCACCATGGTCTCTGACTTTTTCCTAGTGATCATGATGAGTTTCTATGTGGTCGATAAGCTTTTCTGACCATCTTGGTCGCTAAGAATTCCATTTGGTCGCTATGTTTTCTAATGCCTCTTGTTCGATGAGTTTTCTTGGTGGGGTCTCCTGGTTTGTGTTTGAATTTTTTGCATGTATCAGATGCCTTCATGGATGAGATCTCTTGGATACATGGCAAGCTTGGATACACACCTCTACCTTCTCTTTCCTCTCACCCATGGTTGTATATACCTCCCTCCTCTCTTGCAACCAAACCCTTTGAACCCTCTTTCTTTCTTCCTTGCTATTGGAGCTTGTCCCCCTTTCTTGGTGGATAAGAAGGAGCTCAAGGTTTAGGATCTTGGACGATCTACCTTTCATGTTGATCTAGGGTTTAGGTATACCCTCTCCTTATGCCTATTGAGCTTCCTTGCTTTAATTCTCGATCTTGGTAAGTGATATCTCCCTCTTTCTATTCATTTTCCTTGCGTATGACCCTATCCTCTCTTCTTATTGTTCAGATCCATGGTGGATCTTGATCTAGATATTTAAGAACACCTATTTCTTCCTTCCTTGACCTAAGGTTTGCTTCCTTGTTGGAGGAGAAGCTAGCTTGGACGAGAAGGTTTTTCACTGGGATCTGATAGATATCCATTCATCATGTCAAATAATGATGAGACAATGGGATGAGTACATAATATTACAAATGCAATTGGCATCTTACATACATATTCCTATTCTTCACAAGAATTGGGATACTAAGATCTTGAGAGAATAATTCCATGGGACATGGACAATTGTTTTCTCATTGGGTACTATATGTTGAACCCTTCAGTAGCTTGCCTAGACCGAAAAGCTTTCTAGATCTATCTCTATAGATATCAATTCCTATCACATAAGATGATTTGCCTAAAATCTTCATAAAGAAGGTACTAAGTTTTAATATTTGTAGGATAAGGACATTATTCCCTTTTATTATGTGAAATATAATATGCTCCCGCTAATTTTGTAATCACAATTTTCATCTTCATTCTGACTAAAGTCAAACTCTTTGACTGTCATGTAAAATAGAAGATTCCTATTCTGAGAAGATTGCTACAATCCATAGATGGACCTTTGTAGCTTATAGACTTTATTTGCAATAATTGGATCTATAAAATGCTCGGGTTGTGTCATGTACACATATTCTACATTGTTCCTATCAAGGAATGTGTCTTTAACATCCATTTTGCCAAATCTTATTGTCATAATAAGTTGCAATCGAAAGTATGATCCTGATGGATTTTACCATGGAAACTGGTGAAAGGCATCATCATGTTCAACATCTTTAACTTGTTTTAAATTTATTTCAATCAATCTATCCTTATAGGTTTGTACACTACCATCCATGTCACTCTCCTTTTAAAGATCCAATTTTGGTTTTATCCTTTTAGGTGCATCCATCATAGTCATACCTTGTTGGTGTACATGGACTGCATCTTCTATCTCATTGCCTCAAGCCATTTCTTATATTTTGGTCCCTCAATAGGTAGCTTGTTGGCTCATCATCTATGACCAACTCACTTCCTTTCTAAGTTATAAGATATAATCTCTCAAGGCCAAGGCATGTTCTACTAGATCTATGAGGTTTTTCATTACAAAAGGAACTTGAGATTCCACAACAACTTTGATTCTCCTTGTTCCTACTGTACCTTTTTAGGTTCAAATTTTCTCTTATTGGTCTAAAAATTTTCATGTTCTATTTTTCTCCCACTAATTTGGAATTATTATCTCTTTAGGAATACATTTTGGGAAAACAGGGTGACAAGTAAGGAAGCATAAACAAAAACTTTACTTCCGAATTCCCAAACCAACAAATTGTGTCAACAACTATGTATCTGGGATGGAAGGTTTCAAGGCATATACCTGGTCATGGAGCAAGTCCAACGGAAACCCTTACGGTGGTGTGCTTCTTCTACTGGTTGCACAATACAAGTATTAGTGACGACCTTCTGGTGAAACACAATGGAAGTCAATGGTTGCTGTCCTCCTAGCGGGTGGAAATGGCCTCAACACCTCTACATAGTCTATGAAAACCACCAGGAACTCCATGTTTCACTACTAGAGCCAACGGGAAGGAGTTGTCCATTCGAACGTCAACCTGCTAGGGTCGATCCACTCTCCTGTGTTGTTTCTCCCTTGTTGTCCCTCACTTTTATGGTTAAGGCACTTGCTCAGGCTCTTTAGTTACCATAACCAGAGAGGACAACATTTGGGATGGTCTCTAAAAGCCTTGACTTCCCCTTTATTTATAGGAGGACTAGGGTCAAGGCTCCAAAATCAACTAGGAGTCAAAGAGATGGATTCTCATGAATGTTTTGGAAGTTGTGAACCATCAAACAATCGATTCCACCTGAACCAATCAGTTCACACATGATATGATTGGTTCAACACTTGAACCAGACGATTCACTTGCTTTCCTATTTTCAATAACAGTGGCTTTCAATAATTGATTGCTGCAAAACATGATGTCAAAATCAATCCATGATCCAATTGTATTGCTCATTAAAATGGGTGATCTTGTTGATGAATAGGTCATTTCATTATTTAAATGATCATTTCACTTTTCAAATGGTCGTTTCATATCATGAAATGGTTGTTTCATGTCAATAAATGGTCGTTACATTTATAAAATGGTCGTTTCATATCATGAAATGGTCATTTAACTTTCTAGTTCAACCAATGTACAACTGATGTTATTTAAATTAAATGCCTAAAACTTTAGCAATCAAGTTAAATATTATTCTTGAATAAACTCCTACTCCAAGTGCATCTTATCTGAGTGACCCTATAGGTCCCGAATTACATTGGCAATGAATGTCAGTAACCAACTTATGAGATCACAAGCAATGAGCAGTATCTAGAAACACATCATTTCTACCCAAGTAATTAAAAGTTTCTACAAAAACTACCACATACAATCTGTGATTAGTGTTACCTTGATCGTATAGTTCCTTTGTCTTTGATATCCAAATTGAACTTAAGGCATGAAGTTGTAATCCTCTCAACATTCAATGCATGCTCCTTGAACTAGATAAGACTGTCTAAGATGCATGTGGGCTCACATATCACATATTGAGTCGTGTGAGTATGGTCTTACATTTCTCAGTCTCTCTTATTAAGTGGCCTGGATATCAAGCTCTTGTAGGAGGGGAAAATCCCATCTACATCACTCACACTCAATCCCCATGTGTCATAATGTACTCGAGCACCACCTTTATAGTAAAGCTTATTCAAGGTCACGTTGGATGGATTCAAAATGCATTGAACAACATGTGATGAGTGTATTGAGTTCAGGTCTAAGAACCACAATCACCATTATCACTATGAGAGTTGATTATGAATACCATTCCATATTCTCCTTATATCACTCTCGAGATGGGTATGTCTGATACATTGTTATCTAACACGTATGGATGTGTTTGGTTTAATATCATATATCATGACTGATGAGATTTTGTCATCAACCAACACACAATTTAGTCATATGTACTATTGTCTATTTCACTTCCACATTAATATCTGACTAGGGACATAACATGAATGTATGTACTCTTATCATATATTAGATTTCATTGTTCAGGTCCTCAACCAGAAGACATATGTCATTGAGAAACATCATTATTTAGACATCTACTATGTATGTGTCATCATCTCATGATTGAGACAAACATAATAGATTCAATTACCTTTATCATTTTATAATTAAGTATCTAATGCCTCATTCCAATCATCATATTATTATCTCACTGGGCATACATACCAACGAACTCCCACTTACATTTAGAGCCAATCACCCATGAATCTTATTCCAAGTGATCTTCAACATGTGCATAAGTTCTTATGTAGTGGGTTAGAAACATTTGCTTCTAGTCATTATTTTGCAAGTTTATCATCTCCTCGTTGTATGACTTCTCATATGAGATGAATTGTCATTGTATGTATCTGATAATCCTTGTCTATCCAGGAGTTCCATTATTGTCAGAATATTTCTACTATGTCAACAATGGTTGGAACCTCCCACAAGTTTATCTACATGAACTTTTTGATCCATAAAGTATCCTTTTTTGTTCACAAAATAGCAAGGTGCTCGACTTCTATTGTAAAATTAAACAACTATCTCTTGCTCATAACTTTTCCATCATACAATTCTATTTTAAGTTAAAAAAAACTGAGATTGTGATCTGCTTTGTCATTTTGAAAGCTTGCATTGGTGTAACCCTTTATACCCAACTCTTCCTCATTATTCTAACTAAGGAACTAATCTTTTCAGTGCTTCTCAAGTACTTAAGGATGTTCTTCATGGTAATCTAGTGACCTTCACTAGGATCTAACCAATATCCTCTTATGATGCCCAATACATATGTGATAATGGGGTAAGTACATAATATTGTGAATGTAATTGGCATCTTACTAACGTATTCATGTTCTTCACAAGAACTAGGATACTAAGATCTTGTGAGACTAATTCCATGAGAGAAGGACACATTTTCTCACATTGAGTACTCTATGATGAATGCTTCATCACCTTACCAATACATGTTCTCTCACTTAGGTTAATAAGAATTCTAGATCTATCTCTATAGATATTGTTTCCTATCATATAGGAGGCTTTTCCTAACCATTCATAGAGAAGGTACTTTCCTTTCCAGGTTTTAATATTTGAAGTATAAGGACATCATTCCCCACCATTATGTGGAATATAAATATGCTCCCACTAAATTCTTGTAATCAAAGATTTCATATTCATTCTGACTAAAGTTAAACTTTTTTACTGTGTTGTCAAATAGAAGATTCCAGCTCTGAGATGTTTGCTTCAATTCATAGATTAACCTTTGTAGCTTATAGACTTCATTTGCAATATTGGATTTATAAAACCTTCAGGCTATGTCACATACCCATCCTCTACATTATTCTGGTTAGGGAATGTGGTTTCAAAATCCATTTTGTCGAATATCATAGTCTTATTAAGTTGTGATGGTAAGCATGATCCTAATAAATTTAACCATGAAACTCATGAAAAGATTTCATCATGTTCAACAACTTGAACTTGCATGAAACCCTTTTTAACCAGTCTCCTTTTACATGTCGTTACATTACCATCCATGTCGGTCTTCTTCTCGAAGACCCAATTGCTCCCTATAGGTTTTACCCCTTCAGGTGGATCCATCACGGTCATACCTTGTTGGTGTACATGGACTCCATCTTGGATCTTATGACTTCAAGCCATTCGTCAGACTCTAGTCCTCAATGGCATCTTGGTAGGTTGTTGGTTCATCATCTTATGACCAACTCACTACTTTTCTGATTTATGACATATCATAATCTTTCAAGCTAAATGTGTGTTTGACTAAATTTACAAGTTTTATGTTATATCAGGAAATTGAGATTCCACAACAATTTGTGATTCTCTTTATTCCTATTGTACCACTTTAGGTTTAATATTTTCTTGTTGGTCTAGAACTATTTGAGTTCCACTTTTCTACCACATATTCCTTTCAAATTAAATTCCTTGTAGGAGTACAACTATCCTAGAATTAAATTCATTTTGGTTTGTAGAAAAATACTTTTATAGGCTGGAAACAAACACATTTGTAGTTAGATCGGAATATAAAAGTAATTTTCAACAAAACAAAATTCTTATTATTTTTGGACAAAGCTTTTCAAAAAAATATTTTCTTGTATAAGTTTTCAATCCCAATCTTAATGAAGACATATCAGGACACCTCCCATAATCATATCTCATATGGTGTCTTTTAAACCAATTTATATGGTACATTATTTTAAGGTAAATCATATACCCAAAAGGAAATTTAAAGATTAGCTAGATTTATTAATAATTGCACCATGACTTAGTGATTCCTTCTTTCTAATACATCATTATGTTCAAGGTAGAGTTCATTGTGATACATTATCATCATCTCTCCAGAAGGTCGTCAAACTCTTGGTTTAAAATATTTCATTATCGGTCATATAAAAGTTTCTTAATACTTTTACCAAGCTAGTTGCATACCTCATTGATCTCCTTAAACACTTCAAGGGATTCTGACTTGTATATCATTAAATACAATCTACCATATCTACTGAGATCATCAATAATAATAATGAGGTACTATTAAACACCTCTAGAATTTATTCTGAAAGGATATATATATATACACACATATGTATATATATGTATATATATATGTATATATATATATATATATATATACATATATCAATTTGTATGAGACCTAATACAATACTTGCTCTCCCACTACATCTAGTGAAAGGTTCTTTTGAGATATTGTTCAATAAATAAGACTTGCATATCTCTATTGGTTTAATATCAAAAGATTCTAGATGATCATCATTATGCATTCTAGAAATACATTTCTCATCTATGTTTTTTAAATGACAATGCCATAGGTGTTCATTGTTTGAGTCATCAAGTCATTCAATTTCTATATTACTATCTCAAGAACTATCAAACATAAACTATAAGACATTTGGGCCACTTCCATAAAAGATCTTATCTTTGAAAGAAAAACATCAAATATATTCATAATATTCTTATCAATACAATATACATGATTTTTTTCATTAATGGAAGGTAAATATAGCAATTTTCTAATTATATTATATGCACATTACCTGAATGTCAAATTCAAATGGTAGTGCAGCAAATCTTGCTCCCCATAGTTGTAGGTTACTTCTTCTTGGGTCTTGAAGTGAAGAGATTTATCTCCTTCTTGAGTTCCTCTATGTAAAGAGGATAGTTCCTTCTCTAGTGTCCTGGTTGGTGACAATGGTGGCACTTTCCATCCTTATCAACTCCTCCCTTAGCTTTCAGTGAAAACGAATTTTGTTTTTGGATAACTTTAGAACTCTTCATAGCTTAGTCGTTGTCCTTGGACTTCCTTCTATTGATCATCGTCACATATTTGGGCTTGTCCTTCTTCATTTGTGCTTCAACTGTCCTCAACATGCCAAGTAATTCTGACAACAGTTTGTCAAAATCATTCATGTTGTAGTTCATGACATACTGGCTCTATGATTCCAAAGTGACTATAGACTCACATTGGTGTACAACTCTTGAGCCAAGGTAAATTCAAGTCATGGTTCTTCACATACCCAATCAACTTGAGTACATGGGGACCAACTAAATCTCCTTTAGCAATATTTCATTTGAACAAAACCTTTGAACTATCATATCTCCCTTGTCTTGCCTGGTCTTGGCACATGTTCTTAAGATGTGTAACCATCTCAATAACAACCATGTTCTCATGTTGTCTCTACAACTCATAGTTCACTGAGCACAACATCATACACTTGACATTCACGAGATCTTCACAGTGCTTCCAGTAAGCATCCCTTTTAGCCTTAGGCGTTGTGGGAGCGGGTTCATCTGACTCTAGTGTCTCCAGGACATAGAGCTTATGCTCTTGAGTGTGACTGATTCTCAATGTCTGAAACCAATCATGAAAATTGTTCACGTTTAGTTTGTCCTACTCAAGCACAAATAAAAAAGAACATGTATTTGTGTTTGCCATTGGATTCTACAAAAGAAATAATGCAAATTGTGTCAAAACATTTTGATTTGATTTGATAATATTGATGATATTAGTCAGTCATTTAATTGATTATCTCTCCCACTATTTTTTTCAAATTGATAGCCCTCACATATTAGTTTAGAAGATACTCATCATGCAATCTTCTAGTGAGCCAAGATCCATTTTTCATCAAAAATGAGTCAACTTTGGTTGATCGTCCACAACTTGATTATTTAGGTAGGTAACTTTTGCCAATTGCATCTAAACACAACTCTAGGATAGATGATGTGTACGAATCCTTGTCATAGTCATCTGGATGCATCTAGGTACTTAATATTATTAAGATAATCTAGTTAAGTCTGACACAAAAGACAACACAATAGTAATGCACCCTACTTTGGCAGACCCACATAACTACCATCATGCTTCCACAAAATGGACAATGCACACAACTTTGGTGTAGCCTACTCTTAGTCAATCAAGTTTTCATGTGTGTTGTTTATGGAAAGCATCTAAGACTTAATATGTTATATTGAGGGATTTTATATTTATATTAATACATATACATATCAAATCACCACATGCTTATAGTATGTATCATATACATTCTATATCCACAAATGAAAACATGCAATTATAAAACACAAGTGATGGTTATGGCCATACTATTGTAGATCCTTGGATCCATTAGGAATAGCTCTGACCTAAGGTCCACATCATATGTAGAAGCCTATTATTCATGAAGATCTCTACTTGCACCGGTTTTGGCCGATCATTTCAACTCTTGAAATGATTGGTTGGCCTCATGGTAAGTCATTTTTTCTCTTGGATTGAACATCTGGTTCCTTGTCCAAGGGACATCTAGACCCTACATCCAATCGGTTGGGCCACCAGCCGATCGGTTTGGCTCCTGTCATATGACCTCCTTGATCCTCCAGCCGATTGGTTCATTGTCTAAGCCGGTCGGTTTGTCTAGTGCCGAAGGTCTTCTTTTCTATAACATTAGAGGAAAGTATCTTAATTCTATTTAACATATTATATTGTAAAAGGGAAATCTTGAGTTATATTTGAGGGTAGCATAGCAAGAAAAGAATTAATACTTTTATGTATGCAAAATGAGAGAGAGGCTCAGTATGCAAACCGAGCTATAAATAGGAATAACAACCATCCAACCATGCACAAAGATCTTGGGGGTTATTGGCCATAACCATGCTAACATCCACCATCAAAATCAATTTTAGGGAGATGCGCATAAATTTCATATATATATATATATCTGTGTGTGTATGTGCGTGTTTGTGTGTATATATATATATATATATATATATATATATATATATATATATATATATAGGACGTTCATTCAATACCTGCACGGGTACCCTAGAGTTCACTACCCGTCAGCCAAAAAAGTAACTATACGGTCGGAAAAGTAACTCGTTGGACAAAAAATTAACGAAGATGATAAAAAAGTGACTATACGACTAAAAATGTAAATCTGGGTAGAATACACAATAAATATATATAATCATATTTTTTAATCTATTGTTACAAATGTAACTATCTATGCATGAAAAGTAGAAGTTTGCAAGGTATAGTAACCCTCTGCATGTCAAAAGCAAGAAACTCCAAAAAACGTAATCGAAATAGGGGGCGGGTAGCTACCCGCGCGGTATTGAATATGGACCCATATGTATATATATATATATGTATGTATGTATTATTTCTCTAGGGTTGATTCCCTATCATGTGTTGTTTCTTTGTTGTTGTCCCTCCCATTTATGCATAGGACTTGCTCGAGCTCTCTAGTTACCAAAACCAGATAGGAAAATGTCTGGGATGGTCTCTAAAAGTCTTGACTACTACTCTATTTATAAGACAATTAGGGTCAAGGTTTCTAGATTAATTGGGATTTGAATAGAAAAATTATCATGAGTTTTCTAGAAGTTGTGAACCATCAAATGATCTATCCACACCTAAATTGATCAGTTCACACATGAAAGAATTGTCTCAACACTTTAATTGGTCAATTTACTTGCTTTCCTATTTTCAATCAGTTTAGTTTTTGATATTCGATTAATGCAAATCAACATGTCAAAATATTTAATCCAATCATGTTGATCATTGAACTGAATCATCTTGATGATGAATCAGTTGTTTCATCATCTAAGTGGTCGATTCATTTGAAGAGATGGTTGTTTCACATTTGAAATGGATGTTTCATATCATTAAATGGTCGTTTTACTTGTGAAATGGTAGTTTCATATCATTAAATGGTCATTTCACTTGTGAAATGGTAGTTTCATATCATTAAAATGGCCATTTCACTTGTATAATCATTGTTGCTTAAATTAAATATCCAAAAACTTTATTAATTCATTTAAATCTTATTCATGAGTAAACTCCTATTCTAGGTGCATCCTACGTGTGACTCTATAGGTCCCAAATTACATCGATAGTGAATGTTTATAACTAACGTGTGACATCACAAGAAATTAGTGATATCTAGGCATACATCATTGCTAACCAAGTAATCAAAAAGTTGGAGAACAACTTCAACCTACAATCCATGAGTAGTGTTGTTGTTATCTCATAGTTCCTTTTTCTCTGATATCCTGGTTGAACTCGAGGAATGGAGTCATCATCCTTTCAACATTTAATCTATGTTCTTTGAACTAGAGTAGACTATTTGAGATGCATGCAAACTCACATATCACGTATTCTGTGGCATGAGTATGGCCATACATTTCCAAGCCTCATTTATCACGTGGAATGGATATCAATCTCTTATACATTTCCTAGCCTCACTTATCAAGTGGAAAGGATATCAATCTCTTATAGGAGGTACAAATCCCATCTACATCACTAGCAACATACCCAATTACCACCTTTATAGTAATGCTTATTCAAGGTCACATTGGATGGTGTCAAAATACATTGAAAAACATGTGATGAGTGTAGTGACTTCATGTCTAAGACTGCCATTCCATTGTCTCCATGTATCACACTCAAGATGGGTCTGTCTTATACATTGTTCTCTAACATGTACATATGTGTTTGGTTTGATATCATATATCATGACTAATGAGATTCTATCTTCAGCCAACACACACTCTAATCTTACATATTATTATTGTATATTTAACTTCCACTATAATATCCGATTAGGGACATAAGTGGAATGTATGTACTCTTATCATACATATGATCTCAGTGTTTAGGTCCTCAACCTAAAGACATATGTGTTGGCTAAATTGGACATTCTTATAATCCCTTTGTTTCGCTGATGACAAACATTTCATTCTTGTGAATCTAACGTGCTACTTGAGTGTTGCAGGAATTAGGTGGATGAAAAACTACTTGGAAGATCTATATGCTCAAACTGCTTTGATTCATGATTGTAATCAAATGTAAAAACTTGTACAAGTATATAATGTACAAGTACTTAGATATCATGTAAATCAAGCATTTAGATCTTCCCTAGATAATCACAACACTTAGATAGGTCATCTCCTACAATAGTGTCACAATTGTTCACTCATACACACACTTAGTACTTAGTTTAAAATATTGAAACAGGGTTATTTTCGGTCAACAAACTTCTCGACTGAGACACTCTCGGTCGACAAACTCTTCGACCGAGAATGAGCCAAATAGCTGTTAGACACAGCAGACAAAGTAGTTGGGAGTTGGATAAGAATGTTGCTATAGACAGTCCCTCGGTCAACAAGTCCTCGACAAACTAGGACTCTCGGTCGAAAAATCTTCAACTGAGAAGGTCTCTGTCTGCACTTTTCAGAATTAATTAACTAGTCATTTTAAAGCAACTAATGGTTACCTAACGGTTAGTTGAGCACTAAGAAACCCCCCTAGAAAGTGTCTAGAACATCCTTAAGCATCCATAGGCCATTCCTATAAATAGGACAAGACATAGGACACCCAAAACACACTTGTGCAACACTTGAGCATAATACTTGTAATTGGCTATTCATTCTTATGAGCAATTGAGAAACTCCAACATTTGCTACTCATTTCCATTGCTCTAATGTCGTGTCCTATAGGCTAGCATCTTCTACCCAGAGCACTTACACTTTCATATACATTGGTTAGGAGATCAAAATGCTTGATATGGGAAATCAAGCCTTGTGCTACAACGGTATTGTAATTTCTATTTTTCCTTCTTGTTCCTTTATATCTTTTGTATTCTCCTTGGTACTCTTAGGGTTGGAGGCTGCGGATTGGAGAGGGTTTGACTTCTTAGGTGGAGAAGGGTCTTCTCGGTGGAGAAGGTGGACTTTGGACTACTTCAAGAAGGCTGTCTCAACGGGAAGCTACTTCAAGAGGAAGGCTACTTCAAGGGGGAGCTTGAGGTTACTTCAAGGAAGGCTGCTTTGAGGTTGGTGAGACTACTTCTAGGTGAAGGCTATCCGAAGGGTTTGGTGAAAGTGTTGTAATTTTATGTAACATCCTTGTGAGGTAATAAAATTAAATACTTTCAAAATCTCGGTTGGGTAAGCAACCAGGTTGTGGATTGACTGCCTTAGTATTTGCTAAGGTTGGAACCACTCTAAATCCTTGTCCCCTTGTCCAATCTTTTTGTGGTTGCTTGCTTTGTTTAAATTATTATTAAAATATCATAAAACCCTATTCACCCCCCCTCTAGTGGTTTTTCAGTTGGTATCAGAGTAGGGATTCAAGGAACCTTAACAAAGCCTTGAAGAATGGGTGACGGGGTACTCAACAACCTCAACTTGGAAGGAACACTCGTGGCAATCCCTCCACCTTTTGATGGCACTAACTACACTTACTCGAAGAGAAGGATGGAGTTCTACTTCCAAGGAATCAGCTGGGACTTATGGAGGATGGTATCAAATCCATATGAATTCCCTCAAACAGAGTATGCAACTTGGGATGCTAATACGGTAAGATCAACCCAAATGAATGCAAAAGCTGTAAGTCTACTCTATTGTTCAATTTTCGTTGGTGAATTCAATAGAATATCAAATTGTGAAATGGCATATGAAATATGGCATAGACTCTCCATTACTTATGAAGGAACTGTTCAAGTTAAGAACTCTAAAATCGGAATGCTTAAGCAAAAATTTGAACAGTTCCGTATGGAACAAAATGAGTCTATTAGTGAAATGTATGCAAAATTCTCTTCTATTGTGAATGGTTTAAATACTTTAGGTAAAGTAATTAGCGAAGAAGATCAAGTTTCAAATATCCTTAGGTCTCTTCCTCCCAAATACAAGCCTAAGGTGACTGCTATTGAAGAAGCAAATGATCTCACCCGGCTAAGGATGGAACAACTTATTGGCAACCTAGAAGCACATGTGGCAACTTTAGAAGAGGAAGAAAGACGAGAACGTGAACTTCAACAAGGGAGAAAGAAGGACATTGCATTCAAAGAATCAACTAAGATCAATCATGACACAAGTGAAGATGATAGTGAAGAAGAAACTCTCATTGTAAATGGTAAGTAGTATAAAAGTTTTAAAACTAACAAAACTTCTAGTATTTCTTCTTCCAGGTGCTTTGAATGTGGCAAAAAGGGACACATGAAAGGTGATTGTCCAAAATTCAAGAAAGGAAAGAAATCATCTCACAAAAAGAAAGAAAGAGCATATAAAGCTGCATGGGATGATTCAAGTGATGATAGTGATGATGGAAAAAAAGAAGTAGAATGTCTTATTGCTACAACAAATGAAGAAGAAGAAAAAGAGGTAAGTCTTTTTGATCTACCAAAAGAAGATCTAATTGCTAGTCTTTAAGATACACATGAGAAATATATTGAGTGCAAGAAGAAATTTAAGAAATCAAATAAAGAGTTACATGCTAAACTTCTTGCTCTCACTTCTGAAAATGAAGATCTCAAAAAGGGTATTGAAGATTATGATATTAAGCTTAAATCTATAGAAGAAAATTGCAATCTTCTTTCCCTAGAAAAGTTAAACTTGCAAACTCAAGTAAATGATCTTCAAAGACAATCTATTTTGTGTACACATCTAGATTATAATATTATTGTGAAAGAAAGAGATTCTTTATTATCTAATCTAGATCAAGCAAAATTAGATATCAAGAAGAAAATGGATGAGATTATGAAGTTACAACAAAAAATGAGTAGCTTGAGTAACAATAATATTCTTGATAACATCTTAAATGATTCTTATCGTCAAATTGGAAGGAGAGTACTAGGTTATAAGACTAAGGGAAAATCTTATCAAAAACCTAGTTGGAGAAGGACACAAGTGCTAGAGAATAAATCCATGTATGTACCCAAGAACAACTCAACTCCTAGAAAGAGAAATGAGATTGACTCTATTAGTTGTCATTATTGCTTGCGTCTTGGACACTACTCTTTTTCATGCCCATACAAGAAAAGGAATGATGATCTAGCTTGGGTTCCTAAAACTTAGAAGTTTGAATTTGACTAGTTGAGATTTGACCTAAATTGTTTCTTGATATAAAAATGTCATATCTCAACACATTCGAGCTTTAACTTTCATATTCTTGTTTTACTTGGAAACAATTATTGAAAAGAGTTCTGAAATAGTACAGAAACATTCTCGGTCGAGAAACTATTCGACCGAGAACACGGTCGGTCAAGAAATAGTCGACCGAGCAGGTTACTGTTTGAAGTCTACAACAAATCTGATAAAATCTGTACAAACAGTAGCATTCTCGGTCGAGAAAAACGTCGATCGAGATAAAATTTGGTCGACAAGAAGCTCGACCGAATCAAGTTCTGTCGAACCTATTTTTAGTTAATCTAGTTTTCTATCAATTTGTTATTAATGATTGATTTAATATGCAAATTAAGAATAAATCTTGGACACCATATTTGAAACAAGACATATTGATCTTTTTGCATCATGAATTAAGGTATAATATTATAAACATGAAATCCTTAAACATATTGGAAAAGTGTTATATGAAGACTGATTTTAAACAAACCTTATTCATTGATTGAAAAAGTTTATTAAGCATGTTTATTTACAAGGTTTGTCTTAAAATTGAAAATCAATGAATCATGAATGAGATTATTTTGGTTTATCCTTTACATGGTTTAAAACTGAAAATTATGAATCATGTTGGTATAATCAAGGAAATTATTGTTTTATCATAGTCCACATGGTTTATCCTAAGTATTTCTTAGTCTATCTATGGAGGAACCATGTGTTTTAAAAAATTTAAATGGTCATAATCATTGTATTTCATGAAATTACATGCTTCTATCTTGTATTGTGGATATGCTTCTACTGTTCTATCATAATCATTATGCCATGATCATTATGTTTCATTGGTTTGTCTAAAATAAATCTTTGATCCATATATACAAACCATGAATAGATATTGTTTTTGATCATTATGATTCAGCTCATATGAAGATGCCATTTTGCATAAACAATAAAACTTCATGGCACAAATGCATTTTAAATTGAAAATCTGCAGAAATTATACTTCACATATAAGTGTTCAAATTGGAAATCTACAGAAATTGCCTCTTGGTTGAAATCAAGTTTGACCAAGGGGCGCTATGGTTGAAGTCAAGGTCGACCTAAAATAAGCTTGACAACATGCTTATTTGTACATCACTTTACTGCACTTAATCTTAGTATCTTGATTCAAAATGTGTTTATCATATTGAAAACATAATTTTAGTGCATAACGCTCATAAAAGGTAAACTTATTATGATCTAATATTGATTGTGACCTTAGAATCCTTAAATTATCTTGACTATAAGATTAAGAAGGAGCTTACAAAATTTTGATAACGTCATAAAGAAAAGATGAAACATGTTATGACCTTAGTATTTTTAATCTTAGTTATGAAAATAAAGGAATATAAATTTCATGCATGTGATATATCTTGTTCTTAATGGAATTCTCTAAACAAATCAGTGCTTAACATCCCATGCATTTAGTTAGAGATACTTTTCATGTACTCTACTATAAGCTTAAAAGGTTCTCATGTCATTTTTAGGGCTTAACATCCCTTGCAAAATGGATTAGAAATCAATATGTATTTATCATCAGATTAAGGGAATCTCATTTCATTTTCAGGGCTTAACATCCCTTGTAAAATGGATGAGAAATCAATACACATATGCCATAAACTTAAAAGGAACTCATATCATTTAAGGCTTAACATCCTTTGCAAATGATTGAGAAATAAATTGTGGCTAAATTTAACAATAATTGGTTTGCATTAATCCCTTGCTTTTAAATTGAATATATCTTTAAGGGGGAGCATATCATAAAATTAAGGTGGAGAAATAAAAAGTCATACTAAATGATTATCTTGGATATCTTTTTGAAATGACTAAGGGGGAGAAATAATATAAAATCAAAAACATAAAATAAAATGAGTTTCATAATATCTTGGCCAGCACACACTTGCAAAACAAGAATGGCTACAAAAGGTAAACTTCATGTATGTAACTCATATGTTTTATATTTCCTCATTATATATTTAGGAAATGTTTGTCATCTTCAAAAAGGGGGAGATTGTTGGCTTTGTTTCGATGATGACAAACATTTCATTCTTGTGAATCTAACGTGCTACTTGAGTGTTGTAGGAATTAGATGGATGACAAACTACTTGGAAGATCTATATGCTCAAATTGCTTTAATTCATGATTGTAATCAAATGTAAAAACTTGTACAAGTATATAATGTACAAGTACTTAGATATCATGTAAATCAAGCGTTTAGATCTTCCCTAGATAATCAAAACACTTAGATAGGTCATCCCCTACAATAGTGTCACAACTGTACACTCATACACACACTTAGTACTTAGTTTAAAATATTGAAATAGGGTTATTCTCGGTCGACAAACTTCTCGACAGAGACACTCTCGGTCGACAAACTCTTTGATTGAGAATGACCCAAATAGTTGTTAGACACAACCGACAAAGTAGTTGGGAGTTAGATCAGAACGTTGCTACAGACAGTCCCTCGATCGACAAGTCCTCAACCGACTAGGACTCTCGGTCGACAAATCTTCGACCAAGAAGGTCTCTGTCTGCACTTTTCATAATTAATTAACTAGCCATTGTTAAAGCAACTAATGGTTACCTAACGACTAGTTGAGCACTAAGAACTCCCTATAAAGTGTCTAGAACGTCCTTAAGCATCCATAGGCCATTCTTATGAATAGGACAAGCCATAGGACACCCAAAACACACTTGTGCAACACTTGAGCATAATACTTGTAATTGGCTATTCATTCTTATGAGCAATTGAGAAACTCCAACATTTGCTACTCATTTCCATTGCTCTAATTTTGTGTCCTATAGGCTAGCATCTCCTACCCACAACACTTACACTTTCATATACATTGGTTAGGAGATCAAAACGCTTGATATAGGAAATCAACCCTTGAGCTACAACGGTATTGTAATTTCTATTTTTCCTTCTTATTCCTTTATATCTTTTGTATTCTCCTTGCTACTCCTAGGGTTGGAGGCTGCGGATTGGAGAGGGATTGACTTCTCAGGTGGAGAAGGGTCTTCTCGGTGGAGAAGGTGGACTTTGGACTACTTCAAGAAGGCTGTCTCAACGGGAAGCTACTTCAAGAGGAAGGCTACTTCAAGGGGGAGCTTGAGGTTACTTCAAGGAAGGCTGCTTCGAGGTTGGTGAGACTACTTCTAGGTGAAGGCTGTCCGAAGGGTTTGGTGAATGTGTTGTAATTTTATGTAACATCCTTGCGAGGTAATAAAATTAAATACTTTCAAAATCCTGGTTGGGTAAGCAATCGGGTAGTGGATTGACTGCCTTAGTATTTGCTAAGGTTGGAACCACTCTAAATCCTTGTCCCCTTGTCCAATATTTTTTTGGTTGCTTGCTTTGTTTAAATTATTATTAAAATATCATAAAACCCTATTCACCCCCCTCTAGTGGTTTTTCAATATGTCATCAAGAAACATCATTCTTTAGACATCTACTATGGTTGTGTCATCAATTCATGATTGAGACAATCATAATAGACGAAATTACCTTTATCATTATCAAATAAGGTATCCAATGCCTTGTTAAAATCATTATGTGATTAGTTCTCTAGGCATAGATACCAACAATACAATTTTCCTACAAAAATGCTTTTTTTGTTAGTTGGAATGTAAAAGTAGTATTCAACAAAATAATATTTATGTTATGTGTGGATATAGCTTATCAAGAAACTATTTTACTATATAATCTTTCAATCCTAATCTTTATAAAGACATATTAAGACACCTCCCATTCCATATATCATATGGTGTCTTTCGAAACATTTTAGATGGTATGTTGTTTCAGTGTAAAGCTTGTACCAGAAAAGAAATGGCTAGAATTATGCACCATAACTAACATGGCATTATTCATTGTTTTTTATACATTATCACAATGTTTCAAGTGTATCTCGTCATGATACTCTATCATGGCCTTCCAGAATGTCCTCAAACTCTTGCTTAAAATATTTCCACGTCAATCATATAGAAGTGTTTTAATACTTACACCAAGTGGGTTATGTACTTCATTTTTGACCTCCATGAACACGTCAAGAGATTCAAACTTGTATTTCATTAAATATAAACTACCATATCTATTCAAATCATTAGTAAATACGGTTAGGTACTATTAACCACCTCTAGCATTTATTCTAAAAGGTCTAAATACATTAGTATGTATGATCCCTAATAGAATAGTCACTCTCCCACTACATCTAGTGAAAGGTGCTTATATCATATTGCCCAATAAATAGGAGTTGTATGTCTCTATTGGTTCAGTAATCAAAAGAGTCTAGATGAAAATCATTATGGACTCTAGAGATGCATTTCTTATTTATGTGCTCTAGATGACAATACTATAGGTTTTATTGTTTGAGTCATCTAGTCATTCAGTATATGTGTTACACATATTTGTCTCTAGAACTATCAAGTATAGATTATGAGAAATTGGGGCCACTACCATAAAAGATCTTATATTTTAAATAAATACATCAAATATATTCATAATATTTTTGTACATAAAAGATACATGATGTTTTGCATTAATGGTAGGTTCATAATAGCAATTCACTAATTCTATTACATGCCGATTATATGAATGACTGATTCTAACATTAGTGCTTGCAACTCTTGCTCCACACAGTTCTTTCTTACTTCTTCTAAGGTCCTGAAGTTAGATCTCTATCTCCTTCTTCATAAGTTCCTCTATATAAATAGGATAGTTCCTTTTCTAGTGTCTAGGCTTGTGACAGTGGTGGAACATTTCTTCCTTATTTACTCTTCCCTTAGATTTCAATGTAGAAGACTGTAGTTTCTATCTAGCATTAAAACTTTTCTTATCTATACCTTTGCTCTTGGACCTCCTTCTTCTAATCATCATCAAATATATGGGGTTGCCCTTCTTCATATGTGCATCATTTATCCTAAACATGCCATGTAATTCTGGCAACGGCTTGTCAAAACCATTCATTTGTAGTTCATGACAAACTCATTTAAGATCCTGGCAACATAATCACATATGTAGCCAACTCTTGACTCAAGGGAAATCCTAATCTACTAAGGTTCTCCACATACCCAATTAACTTGAGTGTATGGGGCCCTACTTGATGCCCTTCAATAGTATATCATTTGAATAATGTAGTCTGGGTACATGTTCTTAAGATGTGTAACCATCTCAATGACATCCATGATAACATACTACCTCTGCAACTCATAGTTCATTAAGTACAACTCAGGCGCTTGACATCCACAACATCTTCGGAATGCTTCTAGTAAGCACCCCTCTCAGCCTTAGGTGCGTTGGGAGCAGGTTCATCTTGGTCTAGTGTCTCTAAAATATATAGCTTTCTCTCTTGAGTGATAATGATTCTCAAAGTATGGTACCAGTAAAGGAAATTGTTCCCGTTCAGCCTATCCTTCTCAAGGATCGATCACAAAGAAAAAGTGTTTGTTTTTTCATTAGATTCTATAAAATGAAAATTGCAATTTTTTTCAAAACACCTTTGATTAATTTTATTTGATAAGTTTGGTGATATTAATAAGGATTTTAATTAATTATCACTCCCGCTATTTTGTTCAAATTGATAGCCCTCACTTATCAATTTGAAATATTGCAGTGTACAATCTTCTAGTGAACCAATACCCAAAACAATTGAGTCATTATTGGTATGTATGCCCTTAGAGACAATCATATGATGATTGCAATGGAATATCTTGTAAACAACTTTATGAATAATAAAAAGAAATTCTAATTATATTGTTCTATTTATTTATGAGATAATGTTGTTGCATAATAAATGTCTAAAGAATGATGATACCTGATGACATTGGACTTCAGGTTTAGGACCTGAACAATGAGATCATGTGTGTGAAAAGACTACATATTGTTATGTCCCTAGTTAGCTATTACTATGGAAGCAAAATAAAAAATTGTAATGAATAAGACTAGAGCGTGTGTTGGTTGATGATAGAATCTCATCAGTCATGATATGTGATATCAAACCAAACACCTAGATACATGTTAGAGAACAATGTATCAGATAGACTCACCTTAAAAGTTATGCATGGAAACCATAATTGGTAGTCAAAATTATCTCTTATAGTGATGGTGGTGAGTGTGGTTCTTAGACCTATTATCATTGTACACTTCACATGTCGTTCAAAGTACATTAACATCATCTACCATGACATTGAATAAGGGTTTCCATAAAGGTGGTGCTAGGGTGCACTGTGACACTTGGAGATGATTGTGAGTGATGTAGATAGGATTTGTCCCTACTACAGGAGTTTGATATCTTGGTTACTTTATAAGTGAGACTGAGAAATGTATGGTCATGTTGATGTGAGTCAATATTTAATATTGATCTTACATATATCTCATACAGTCTCCTCTGGTTCAAGGAACATGGATTGAATGTTGATGAGGATAATGATTCCATGCCTTGAGTTCAATTTGGATATCAGTGACAAAGGAACTATACAAACACAATAATACTATTCACATATTATAGGTTGAAGTTGTTCTCCTACTTTCTGAGTTACTTGGGTCACAATGATGTGTTGCTAGATGATGCTGACTACTCATGATGTCATAAATTAATAATGGGTATTCATTGCCAATGTCACTTGGGTCACACACATAGGATACACATGGAATGGGAGTTTATTCATGAATGATGTTTAACTTGTTTACTAAAGTGTTTAGTATTCAATTTAAACAAAAATTGAGTAACTGGACTCTGACCCGACCAATTTAAGTGTTGAACTAATTGGTTGGAGTGCTAGGTTAATTGGATACACCATTTCCTTAAGAATACATGAACCAAGGCATGAACTGACTGGTTCACTTAGTAAACCAGTTGGCTCATGGTCTCAAACGATTGGTTCATGGGATGAATGACCCAGTTCATGTGATGAACCACCTGTTTCATGTGATGAATTGCTTGGTTCATTGGTCAATTCAATTGGATCAAGAATTAGTCATGATGTCAAGTTGTGCATTAAATTGGTCCTATACAATTGTGATTGGGTAACACGATGAAATGACCTATTTGTCAAGGATTGAACTGATCAAATCACATGCTAATGGAATGGTTTTCCTATGAACTATCTGTTTTTTTCATTTGAATGATGTGAAAATTCATGAAATTTCCTCCCTTTCAAATCCTACTTAGACTGGAAAACCTGACCCTTACCCTCCTATAAATATAGGGCTATTGGGAGCTTATTAGTAACATCAATTAGCTCTAACAATTTTTGTCTTCTCTGGTTTTGGTAATTGAGAGAGCCCAAGAAAGTCCCACCTCATAAAGGGAGGGATAGTAAGGTAATAATTGTGGGAGAGCAGTTGGTGCTAGTACACCAACTAGAAAGGGACAACTCCTTGTTGTATGTTCTTATAGAATGACAGGTGGTCTATGTGACTACTATAGAGGTGAGGAGGTCGTTGCATTCTACTTGGAATACAAATTCAACGGTTGCCCATGGTGATTGACACAATCATTATCCAGGTGCAACTTGAAGAAAAATGCAAACCACAACGAGGGAATAGTCGCTAGACTTGCTCCAAGACCAGGTATAACTTCATAATCATCCTTCCCATTACATAGTTTTTGATGCAATACATAATTCAAAGGGTAGTATCATAGTTAAATTTTTTGTTCCGCTATCATATTTCCCTATAGTGATATCAGAGCCATGCCAATCAACTGTAATTTGGGATTTATCCAATATGATAGGATTTTGGATTTCATATTTTATTTATTGTATTCAATGTGCATAATTAAAATTATTAATGTGCATATCCAATTAAATACCACATATTATTCCAACTAACATATATATGATATAATATATATGAAATGTACATGCATCACCCTAAAAGTTGGTTTTGATGGTGGATGTGAATCATGGTTATGGTCAATAACCTAGATCTTTGTGCATGGTTGTTTTGTTGTTTATTCCTATTTATATCTCAGTTTTCATATCAAGCCTCTATCTTTTCTTCCACATGTAATAGTAGTATTCTCTCATTATTATGCTCCCCTTGAATATAACTCGAGGTTTCCCTATTACTTTGTAATATGTTAAATAGCATTAGGATTGTTTTAAATTCTTGTTATGATGAAGAAGATGTTCAACACTAGGTGAGCCACTCATTTCAGAAGACGTTCTGATCAAATGGAGGACCTATGAGGATGCACAAAAATAGGAGCGGAATTGATTAGTTGTTGGCCAACCGATTGACTGGAGGTGACCAAAAGATTTTGGACCAATGACCAGACAATTGTTCTGATGACCGACCGACCGACTGACCAGGATTGCAGTAGATTGGTTCAAGGGTTGAATTGATTAATCTGGATTGGTTCAAGCACAAATCTTCATCAAAAATAGGTTTCTTCTTGTGATGTAGACCTTAGGTGGTGGTAATGCCTTGTGGCTCCAAGGAATTGCAATAGTATGGCCATAACCATCTCTTATGTTTTACTGCATGTTTACATTTGTGGGATATATCATGTATATGATGAGTCCTATAAATATGTGGTGATTGGATATGTAATGTATTTATAAATAAAATTACTTCAATAAATATCAAGCCTAAGATTCTTTCCTTAATAAATACACAAGAAAAGCTTTATTAATAAAGTGTGGGAATGCCCTAGCGTGGTGCACTATCTATCTCATAGAAGTGTGATGATAGATACGTGCGTTTATCCTAGCAGGGTGAATATTCTATCAGTTGGCTTATAGGTCAAGATTGACTAGGTGACCTCAATAGGATTAAACTCCCAGAAGAATAGAGATGGACTATGCAAGGGAGTTGTTCATACCTTCTATCCAAGAATTGCATGATATGCAATTGGCAAACGTTGCCTAGCTTAATAATTGGTCATGAGCGCCTGAGTTGGTTGGGTTTTGACTTATTGGTTTTGGATCTTGGCTCACTAGAAGATTGTACATTATAATCTTTTGAACTGGTATCGAGGGTTATTAATTTGAACAAAATAGTGGGAGTGATAATTAATTAAAGGCCTAATTAAATATCATCAACATTATCAAAATAAACCAAAAGTGTTTTGACAAAAAAAATCTTATAAAATCAAATGGAATATACACAATCATTGTGATCAGACCTTATGAAGGACAATCTAAATGGGATAAACTTCCATAATTGGTTTAGGACTTTGAGAAGTGTTCTCTATGTTCCTAAAACACCAGTGTTAGTAGACCCCACTCCATATCTACCTAAGACTAAATTTTTTGCTAACTTGAAGCATGCCAATGATGCCATAGACACAACAAACCGTAAGCTATGTTGTATGAACTATGAGTTTCATAAACAACATCATAAGTAAGAAAGGTATAATGTATCTAAGGCAGTCTTGTGAGTGCAAACTGACAGAGGGAAATCCCACATAGCCCCATATTCTCAATATGATTGGGCATATGGAACATCTTAAAAGACTGGGATTTCCTTTTGGTCATGTGTTCGCCACAAATATGATTTTGCAATCATTGCATTAATTACATAGGCATTTTATTGAGTGTTACAACTTGAGTAACATGGATAAACTACTGTCTAAGTTTCTTGACATCTTGATATATGTCGAAGCAAAAATGAAAAAGGATAAAACTATGATGGTGTATTTATAGGATGGTCAGGGCCAAGGTTTCTAGATCATTTAGGAGTCAAAGAGGTGGACATTCATGAATTTTTTGGAAGTTGTGAATGTCAAATTGTTAGGTTGAAATGTGAAATGATTGGTCCAACACTTGAATTGGTTGATTCAATTGCTTTCCTATTCTCAATCACATTGGGTTTCAATATTTGATTAATGCACAACATAACGTCAACATCAATGCTTTTTCTAACATTATTGATCATCGAATCAATGGTATTTACAAGTTAAATCAGTCATTTTAGACCTTGAACTGGTCAATTTACCAACTGAACCAGTTGATTCATGTCTCAGTTCAAGTAATGTTCAACCAATGTAGTTTAAATTCACCTAACACTTAAAACTCATTGGTTCAACACTTGAACTGATGGTTCATAGTCCAGTTAGTCAATTTTTAGCCATTGTTTTTTGAATTGACTACACTAAATACTTTAGTAATCAAGTGAAACACCATTCATGAGTAAAATCCTATTCTATGTGCATCCTAAGTGTGTCACCCTATATGTTTAAAGTTATGTTTGTAGTGAATGTCCATAATTAATTTATGACATCACAAGCAATGAGTGGAATATAGAAACACATCATTTCTACCCAAGTAATTGGACAGTTGGAGTATAATTTCATCCTACAATATGTGATCAGGTGTTACAGTGATTGTAAAGTTCCTTTGTCTCTGATATCTGGATTGAGCTTGATCAATGGTATCATCATCCTCTCAATGTTCAATTTATGTTCCTTGAACTAGAGCAGACTATCTGAGATGCATGTGATCTCACATGTCATATTTGATTCACATGAGTATGGCTATATGTTTCTTAGTATCACTTATCAAGTGTCCTAGATATCAATCTCTTGTAGAAGGGGAAAATCCCATCTACATCACTTGCACTTAGTCCTCATGTGTCACAATGCACTGGAGCATCACCTTTATGGCAACCCTTATTAAAGGTCATGTTATATGATGCTAGAATACGCCGAACGATATGTGATGAGTGTAATGACTTCAAGTCTAAAAACCAAAATCACCATTATCACTATGAGACTTGATTCTGACTACCATTCATTGGTTTCCATACATCACTCTCAAGGTGGGTCTATCTGATACACTCTTCTCTAACAAGTACCTATGTGTTTGGTTTGATATCACATATAATGACTAATGAGATTCTGTCATTAACCAGAACATACTATAGTTTTATGCATTATTGTTTCCTATTCTGGTTCCATAGTAATATCTGACTAGGGACGTAACAATAATGCATGTACTCGTATCATACATGTAATCTTATTGTACGAATATGTAACCTTCCTTCATAGATACATTGTTGTTGACGTGATCTTATTGTTCTGGGAAATGGGCATTTAAACTTTTTTATTGCTTCCTATATTTGCGCTTGATTTCCCTACACATAGGATGTTGTTCGAGCTAGGGTGCAGGTCTTCTATCGATTGACAAACACAGAAGTCTCATCGAATCAAAAGATGTAGGACTCTTGTTGGTTAAAGGAATTCATAATTCCTGTCAGAGTTGAATGTATGATTCTCATAGAGCATATGTGTCCTCGATCTCAAATCTTGTTTGGTAGATTCTCGTATGGTAGATCCACATCAGGTAGATTCATGGGTAAAGTAAATCCACTACAAGGTAGTTATTTCTATGGGTCGAGAAGGTTGTGCCAATAGAATTTCTGAACAGCAAAATGTGGGTCGATGATGTAGCCCAATGAAAGGTCGGAGCATTGGAAATCTTATACATTTTATTAAAAGTTTCTTGGTCCCACTAGTGGGTTAGCGAGACCATCGTCCCCTACAATCCTACTACATAATGAAGTTCAAGCCTATCATCGAAATGGGGGAAATGGGTCATAATCTTATAAATTAACACAAAATATAAAAATTTAAATTTCATCTAGTTCTAAGCTAAAAAGATGAAAATAATGCAAAACTACATTGAAAATGTAGCTAAATCTAATATGAATATGCATTAATCACTGCTCACCAGAGCATGCATGATCTTGTAGGATAAAATTCAAAGGAAGAGTGTCAACACAAGATGAGAATAGGAATAAGGTGATCATGCAACAATAAGGTGGTCTTCATGATGTGCTCCTCCAATGGTCCATCATTTGTTCTCCTATATTGTACAGAACAATTATCTCCAACTTTCTAGTCTCTTTTTATTTTATACACCTTTTTTGAACTTTGTCTCCACCTAGAAACGATCATTATATATGGAAATTACAACATATGTGATCATCTAAAATCCTACTAGATGTAGGAATCAGGAGTATTCATATGTTCAGGACATTATTGATTCAATTTTATATCATGAACTTGATCTCAAAGAATTAGAAATGGGAGAAAAGTTTTTGTTTGAGGGCTCGAGCATAGGATTAGTTCATTTTAGGTCATGATCGGGACCATAGATGGTGTATCATACAAATTTTTAGATTTAGAGAATTTTTAGCTTCTAAGAGTGCTCAAGATAGATAAGGTTAGGAATCAAAAAAGTTTCCAAATTTAAGGTATCCTTCATGGCTAGAGTCATCCTATCATTCGAAGAGTTCTAGGATGCTTGTTAGGATCTTTGAAATCATTTTTTTAGTTTTTCTAGTTCTTTAAAAAATTCTCAAGATGGATTAAATGGGAGCCCAAAAAATTTCTTATGTTTAAAGTGGTCTTGATGACCAATGATTTTAATTGTTAGTTCCTTAGATCATTTGCATTCCATAGGATAAAGTGCTTAGGAAGAGTTCTAGAAAAAGTTAAGATCGGTCATCAGGTGATTATCCAATGTTAAAGTGGTCTTCAAGACAATATCCTCCACCGGTCTATCATCCATCCCCTAGAGTGTCGACGAGTGATTATCCTCGATAGTCTAGTTCTCATTTGTTATGATCGACCTTTCTTCAAACTATATCTCCACTATGAATGGTTTGTTCTTGAAGTGATACTGAGTCTAATTAGATTTGAATATATAAGGCTCTCATTAAAGTGTTAAATGGCCAATTGATATGGTAATGGAAGTATACTCAATCATTTGAAAGATCATATTAGATGTAGGAATAAATGGACCATCAACATGTCATTTGAAGAGTACTAGGTTGATTGTTAGGACCTTCAAAAGCATAGTCTCTCCTATTCTAGTTCTTCACAAGTGATCATATGGATAAAGTTTAGGCACTAGAGAAGTTTTCACATTTAAGGTAGCCTTCACGGAAAATGACTATATCAGTCAATTGGATGCTCCGTTGAGAATATCCTATATTGATAAGATCGATAAGATTGATAAGATTGAGCTCCACACAATTTTCTAAATTTAAGGTGGCCTTTAAAAATAGTGATTATATTTGTCTATAGTTTGTTCCTTGGAACAATTGTCAATTTTAAAAAGTGCTCAAGATAGACAAGGTTGGGAACTAGATAAGTTTTCAGATTTAAGATGGCCTTTACACCGAATGATTGCATTTGACAATTGTCCTATCCTTAGAACATCTATTAGATACATGAAGGTCCAATGCAATAAGAGTGGGATTTTTATATTGTGTGTAGGCCTTTGATTGAGGTGCCTATATGTTGATAGGACTTTTGCAAGGAGTGAATACTCAGATGTAAGTCTCTGTCGGAAGTGCCTACATGAACGTAAGGCTTGAGTTCCAGGAGACACTTATTCATGATGATGTTTGAATATGGATTCCTACTTAGGATATGACTTGGTCCGTGTAGAATGCCTATTTGAGACATGACTTGTCATCTTATGAGAGTCATTCAATGTATGCCCATTTAGAATAGGGCTTTAGCGTAGATTCCTATTCAAGCATATGGTTTGAGGTTGCCTAAACTTATAGTTTTATGGTTGGAAGATAATAAAGCCTTTTTAGGATAGGCCTTGTGGTCTAGTTTAATGTCTTTGTCCAATACCCAAAGAAATTGAAAGATAAAGCACATGATTGGTCCCTTTTTTGGTCATGGTCCAAGGCCCAAAGAAGGTTTGGAAATGTGATTGTGGGTTTGGTTCAGTTTTAGGTCATGATCCAAGACCATTAAAAGGTTGGAAGTGACCATCTAAAGAAGTGGTTGTGGTTGAGGATGCTTAGAAGCGTGTAGGACTTTTAAATAGAGGAAAAATCCTAAGAATATTTTCTTTTAACAATCACATGGTTGATGTCTCTAGGTGATGCTTTATCTGTGGAATCAGATGCAAGTTCTATTAACATTTGAATTCCTTAGTTCAACTATTTAGGAGGTAAGGAATGTCATTTCACAATAGTTGATTGTTGGGAATCAAGGTCCCTCATATCATTTAGTTTGCTTTCATGAGTTGCATTGGATTTGCATTTTTGAAAAGTCCACAGTGGCCCTGTGAAAACTGATCAATGTATCACGCTTGGAAGGTAGAGGCTTAAAGTTGCTCGATAGATGTCATTAGTATAGGTTGTACCATGTTAGATCTATTGTGAGAGAAGTGTTTTGATATGATGTTTTCTCATTATATATAAGTCTTCATGCTATAGGATGATTGGACTATATGTCCTTTGTTGATTCAGTAACTATTGTGTAGAGAACATGTCATGTGATGTCATGTAAACTGATAAGATGTTATCCCCATTCTGGGGTTGTACTTCTATCATGGTAGAAGGGTAAGGTTTTTAGTATCTTGGGAGATGATTTCCTTGTTGAGTCTTTATTTGAAGATGTATATACATTGATGGATATAGCTCACGTGAGTCTCTTTGTATTTATTGAACAGTTCATCCTATCTACAACCTTTAATCAATAGTTCCCTGGTGACCTCTATTGGTGTACATATATTGTTGTTTGTCAAAGTAGACCTTCTTGATGTTGAATTGATCTATGGTATCAATGCATAATGAGCCATTATTTCCCTTCTCCATTCATCTTTCTTGAGGCAATTGATTATCATGATTTGAATTATGGTGGTAGCATTTTGCCTCATTATTTTACTTCAAAGATGTTGAATTCTTCTTTTGACATTAATATGATCATGTTAGTCGGTAAGGACTTATTTTGAAGTTGATTTTTTATTCAATTTTTGATTTGAGATACCATGGTTTTTGGCTTCTTATGTCATTATTTACCATAGTAGAAGTGAGGATCTAACCCTTGAAGTTTTTTTGGGGTTTAGTCTTCCAGTCCACATTTAGATTTTCTAGACTAAGACCACTTTGGTGAGTTAGTGGTCACCAATTTTAGTCATGAGGCCCATCATGAGATGTGAGGAGTGGTCATGTAATCATTGTAGCTTATCTATTAAGAAATAACAATTACCCTTCTCACACTACCTTCCACTTTTCAGTACTGGAGTTTAAGGTGATTTGAGACCCAAGTATGCTTAGGATTGTTTCAAATCTTCTATAAATAGGTTGGTTCTTTTCTTGAGATGATCATAGCGAGATGTACCACTAGGGAAATATTCATTTCTTGTGGATTTGATGCTCAACATTCTTGATTTCATGCTTGTAAGATTCAAGTTGTGCCATATATAAAGTATTTAAGCAGCAATTTTGTATCCAATTGGGTTAACAAGACATGTATTAGAGACACTCATGTGGACCCTATTCTCAACACTTCTTAGTGTATGCAATTTATCACAAGCATGTATCCACATTGTTGAGATTCCTTTAGGCTTAATTACAAATCATTTCAATACTTTTTTCTTTCAAGTCCATGTAAAATGATGCCCGAAACATTAGGATGGGGTTTTGACTCTTGAAAGAGAGTTTTTACACTCCATGTTCATGTTATTAAGAAATTCACCACAAGCATATGTCCAACTTTGGGTGCCCTTTGGTCTTCACAATAAATGTGAATTCAGTTAACTTTTTGATGTTGTAGGCATTGATGCTTAGAACCATAGGATGGGAACTTGATTTATGGATTCTTGAGGAGTTTCCAAGAGAAGGTTTTCCATTTATGGTTTGTAGGCTTGATCAACATGGAAAATGGTGATCTATGAACAATACCACAAGAGATCCAAATATCCCTATCCTCCAATCCACATATATTTGTTAGGCCTCATGAGAAGGGTTGATGACATGTTCAAACATAAAAGTTCATGTAGGGAGTGACAGTTATATTTGGTTTAAGATTGACTGACTTGGCGGGTCCTTCCAACTTGACTCTAGGGTGATATGCTTAAAGAGACCTAAAAGAGGAAATTTGTTGATTTTAGGATGTAATACATCTTGCAATTTCAGCATTAGATGATTTCATTAGTTGAGTGATTTTATGGATGAGGTTAGGTTTGCAAACCATTGGAGCCTTGAAATAATGTTTTTGATTTGTATGTCCACTTCCCTATGGTTCTACTTTGACTCTTCCTCTTTAGGGTACATGAGGGACACATCTGGTCATTTACGTAGATTATGTGGACTTTGTAAGGATTGTGATATTTTTATTTTGACTTTGAATTTGTTTATCATTTTGAAATTTATAATGATTTTTTCATCATTCTAATTTTTTTTTCATTTTGAAATTTCTATCTTTTTCACTTTGGATGATTTTTTGAAAAAACAAATTGTTAGACAGTTCCTTCATTGTCCCCTGATTCTTTGGGGATCGTGACAGTTAACTATCTTAGTGCTCTTTGGTAGATCTATGGATTGAGTGGAGACTCAATCAACTCTTTGACTGCATCTATTGGCATGTTCCTGATGTTGGTATATATGCCTGTAGAGGCATCCCGAGCGATTGCATGGAGTCGGATATAAATTAATCAATTAATAAATTATTTGATTAATTAATTAATTTCAGAATATTCTAATTAATCCAAGAGCATTTTAATTAACGCAATCTTTCTATTTATCGATGGGTTTAGGAAACACTACTTCCTTTCGTCTCCTATTTAAAGGGGCTTGACAGTTGATATCTTTATAAGATATTGAGAGAGGCTTTTCAGTTTGCGCTCACGTATGTAAACCCTAGCTGTCACCATCCTCAAGAAAGAAAGGAGAGCATCGTGACACTATCACATCATCGCACAAAGACTACTCCTTCCTGACAGCTTAGGAAGCACAATGTGGAGTTCCAGTCCATTTGCGTGGACGAAGTAGAGATGCAGACGATGAGATGCATGCATTCATAGGATGTAAATGACTATCCATATGCACTACGAGCGGCATACATCACCATCCTAATGGACACTATCGAATCTTCCCACGACGTGTTCAGAAGATGGAAGAGAAGTATCTCTTTGTAAGCCAGAAGTGTTGCACACCATCCTGTAGAGGGACGTCATCGGACTTTCTCTATGACAAGGTATATCTCACGAACACTCTTTCTAAATACGCTACTATCCATGAGATCCTGTTGCGGGTTGTGGGGAAATTTTTTTTATGCTTTTTCCATGCAGGTTTCCTCCACAAAACCCAACAGTGGTATCAGATCAATGTTGATCTACAACATATTTGGATTCATTTCGAAATGATCAAATCATTGTATATTGTTTTCTATTTTGCATATGATGTGAATTAAAATTGCTAATGTGCAAATCTAAACCTAATTCGACATGCGTCACATGTTTCTATTTTTGACATTTTGGACGGGGTCGACTATGAAAAATATTGATTTTCATAAGTGCACGGAAGTAAAATTGTGTAGATCATTCAAGGGCTCTCCCCTTGAGACCCTGCGAGGGGCGGCCTCCCCTCGACCCCCGCCCGCTGACCCTGTGTACCCCACATAGTCTGCGTGGGAGTCAAAAATTTATTTAATGGGGAATGTCTCGCATTAAAAGTACTACAATTTTAATATGTATATATGTATATGTAGATATACATATGATATCATACATGTCGCCTTTAAAATCTATTTTATGTGGTGAATGCATGCACAGTTATGGCCTAAAATCCCCTTTTGTGAATGTTGTGTATGAATGTGGTTGTGAATCTTGTAGATATGTTTGTTTGTGAATGATATGGATGTATAATGGTTGTACATGGATCCTTTGTGTAAAGTATTCAGCTTGCATGTCGAGCCTCATCTCTTATTCCAAAGTGTAATTAATTCTTTCTCTTTATATTTGTACTCATATGATGTAATAGAGATAGGATTAGTTTTAGTCTTCGTAAACTTGATGTTAGGAGGCCACTTGAAGATACAACTCCAAGGAGCATCCATGGAGAAGCACCATGAAGATCCAATTCCAAGAAGAAAATTGAAGATACAACTCCAAAGAGCTTCCATGGAGATGCAACATGAAGATCCAATTCCAAGAAGCAACTTGAAGTTCCAACCTCACAAAGCATCAATGAAGTTGTTCATTGTAATGTTGATCCTTACAGGTTGATTCATAGGTGTTGTTGCATGATATGCATAAGACCCTAGGTGGACTGTAATCCTTTCTTGCTCCAAAGGATTACAATATTATGGCCATAACCAATGTATTTGTGTTTGTGATTGCATGTCTATCGTTTGTGGTTATGGATATAGTAGTATATGATACATACTATAAGTATGTGGTGTTTGGATATGTATATGTATTAATAATACCCATCAATTAATAATATTAAATTTTAGTTGCCTTTCGTAAAGAAACATACATGAAAAGCTTGATTGACTATGTGGGCACGCCTCCGCGTTGTACACTATATATCTCATGGAAGTGTGATGGTGGGTGTGTGGGTCTGCCTCTGTAGGGTGCACATTCATCATGTTGGCTTATGGGTTGGACTTAGCTAGGGAACCTTGATGGGATTAAGTACCTAGAGGCACACAAATGCATCATGGCTAGGAATTGTACATGATCATCTATCTAAGAGTTGCATATGATGCAATTGGCAAAAGTTTCCTACCTCAGTATATGGTCTTCGATGCCGGCATTGGCTAGGCATTGATCCAATTATTTTGGATAATGGATCACTAGAAGGTAGTACATTGCAATCTTCTGAGTTGATAGTGAGGGCTATCAATTTGAATAAAATAGTGGTAGCATAATGAATTAAATGCCTAATTAATTTCATTTATCAAATCTTTACAAGTCAAAATGTTTTGGACTAAATGTGAACTTTTCTTTTGTAGCAATCAAATGGAAAACAACACTCATACATTCTCATTTTGACCGGTCCTTGAGAAGGACAAACTTACCAGAATCAACTCTAAAAACTAGTTTATGATGCTAATAATTATTCTCACACAGGAGCATAAGCTCTATGTCCTTGAAACACCAGAGCCACCAGAACCCACCTCAAATGTGCCCAAGGCTGAAAAGGATGATTACAAGAAGCACCTTTATGATGTCATAGATGTCAAGTGCCTGAAGTTGTACGTAATGAACTATGAGTTGCAAGAGCATCATGAGAACATGAATGTCATGGAGATGGTAACACATATCAAGAACATGTATCAACATCATGCAAGACATGAGAGATATGATGTCTCCATGGCTTTGTTCAGAAGTAAGATGAAAGAGGGAGACTTAGTTGGTACCCACATACTCACTTTGATTGGGTACATGGAAAGCCTATCCAAGCTGGGATTTCCCCTAGGTTAAGAGTTGGCCACTGATGTGATTCTACAACCATTTCCTAAATCATAAGTCATTTTGTCATGAACTACAATATGAACAATCTTGACAAGCCATTGTCAGAATTGTTGGGCATCTTGAGGACAGTTGAAGCACAGATGAAGAAAGACAAGCCCAAGTCTGTGATGATGATCAGTAGGACAAAGGGAAAGTCAAAAGGCAAAGGCAAGGCTAAGAAAGGTTCTACATCTGAGCATAAGCCAAAGTCATCCACGCTCAAATCTAAAGGTGGGATCTCCAAAGAAGGTAGTTATCACCATTGTCACCAGGCTGGACATTGGAAAAGAAATTGTCCTCTCTACCTGGAGGAAATGAGGAAGAAGAAGAAGGGGATAGAGATCTCCACTTTAGGTATATACATTATTGAGATAAACTTAAATACTTCTTCATCATGGGTACTAGATATTGGATGTGGATCTCACATATGTTCAAATATACATGATATGATAAGAAGTAAGCCTTTACGAAAGGGCCAAGTCTATTTGTGGGTTGCTAATGGAACAAGAGTTGCTGCCACCATAGTTGGAGTTATTAGTTTATCTTTTCCTACATGCCTTGTAATAGAATTAGAGACATGCTATTATGTACCTACCATTAATAGAAATATTATTTCTGTATCTTGTATGGACAAGAGTGGATTTAAATTTCACATTAAGAATGGAATGATTTCTATTTCCAAAGATGAGATCTTTTATGGCAATGTCCCTATGTCTTATGGTATCCACTTGTTAGAACTTGAGACTAGTGTATACAAAGTAAATAATAAAAGGATAAAATTTGAAAACTCAAACAAAACATACTTATGGCATTGTCGTCTTGGGCACATAAACAAGAAGCGCATATCTAGACTCCATAAGGATGGTTATCTAGAATATTTTTATTTTGAATCATTAGAGATATGTGAGGCTTTTTTATTAGGCAAGATGACCAAGAATCCTTTTATTAGACACTGTGAGAGAGCTAGTGATCTTCTAGGGCTCATACATACTGATGTATGTGGACCTTTTAGATCAAATGCTAGAGGAGGTTATCAATACTTCATTACCTTCATTGATGACCTCAGTAGGTATGGCTATGTATATCTTATGAAACACAAGTCGGAAACTCTTGAAATGATTAATAATTTCATGAATGAAGTAGAGAAGAAACTTGGTAAGAGTATTAAAGCACTCCATTCAAATTGAGGGGGCAAATACTTGAGCCATGAGTTTGAGGACCTTCTGAGAGACTGTGGTATTGTATCACAATGGAATCCACCTGGTACACAACAACATAATGGTGTGTCATAAAGAAGGAATCATACATTATTAGACATGGTACGATCAATGATGTGTTCATCTGAACTTCCAATATTATTCTGGGGATGTGTTCTTAAAACCACAGTGTTTACACTTAACCGTGTACCTTCCAAATCGGTTCAAAAGACACCATATGAGATATGGAATGTGAATCGTCCCAATTTTTCTATGTTAAATATTTGGGGATGTGAAGCTTATGTTAGGAAATAATTTCCTAAAAATCTTGGACCCTAATATGAAAAATGCTATTTTGTTAGATACCCCAAGGAAACTCGGGGATACTACTTCTACACACCAACTGACAAAAAAGTGTTTGTTGCTACGACTATTGTATTTCTTGAAAAGGAATTTATTTCAAAGATATTAATGGGAGGAATGTAAAGCTCGAAGAAGTTCAAGATCAACAAGAAAGAAGAGAACTCGAGGAGGAACATAAGGAACATGAAGACTCACAAACTATTGTGGAATTTCAAGTTCCAAATGTAATACATGAGCCTCCTAGGTCCAGTAGGACATGACTTGAGCCTGAGAAAATTGGATTTCTTGTGAATCAAGACAATGATGAATTGGGCATAGTAGAAGAGACAACTTCCTATCTAGGAGCTACTAAGGGACCAAAATCTGAGAAATGACTCAAAGCCATGAGATCTGAGATGGAATCCATGTACACCAACAAGGTATGGACCTTGGTGGATCCACCCGAAGGGGTAAAACCCATAGGGTGCAAGTGGGTCTTCAAGAAGAAGACTGACATAGATGGAAATGTTCAAACCTATAAATGTAGATTGGTTGTTTAAGGATTCTGTCAAATTCAAGGTGTTGAATATGATGAGACCTTCTCACTAGTTGCCATGGTTAAATCCATCAGGATCATGCTTGCCATTGCAGTTTATCATGACTATAAGATTTGGCAGATGGATGTTAAAACAACATTCCGTAATGGGAATTTACTCGAGGATGTGTACATGACACAACCTGAGGGTTTTATCAATATGAAGGAAGCCAATAAAGTCTGTAAGCTACAAAGGTCAATCTATGGATTGAAGCAAGCATCTTAGAGCTGGAATCTACATTTTGACGAAGTAGTAAAAAAGTTTGGCTTTAGTCAAAATGAAGATGAACCTTTTTTTTACAAAACGGTTAGTGGGAGCACAGTCATATTTATCATTTTATATGTGGATGACATGCTATTGATGGTAAATGAGATCCTACTCTTCAAATAGTAAAAAGTTGGCTAAGGAAGATCTTCTCTATGAAGGATTTAGGTGAAGCATCATATATACTTGGAATCAAGATCTATAGATATAGATCTAGTTGGTTTCTAAGCCTAAGCCAGAGCACATACATTGACAAGGTGCTAAAGAGGTTTAGCATGGAGGGTTCTAAGAGAGGTAACTTTCCCATGTCCATGGAGTTACGATCTATAAAGCCCAATGTCCTAGATCATGTGATGAACGAGCATGCATAAGTAAGATTCCATAAGCATTAGCAATTAGATCTATCAAGTCCGTGATGTTATGTACTTGTCCAGATGTGTCATATGCTTTGAGCATGACGAGCCGGTATAAGTCAGATCCAGGTGAATGAAACTGGATAGCCATAAAGAACATCCTAAAGTACTTGAGAAGGACTAAGAATCAAATCTTGGTATATGGTGGTGAGGAAGAGCTCGTGCTAAAGGGTTACACTGATGCTAGCTTTCAAACTGACAAAGATGACTATAGATCACAATATGGATTTGTGTTTTGCCTGAACAATGGAGTTGTGAGATGGAAGAGTTCCAAGAAAGAGACTATTGCAGATTCTGGAATAGAGGTTGAATATATTGCGGCATCTAATGCTGCAAAGGAAGTTGTGTGGATCAAGAAGTTCATTTCTAAACTTGGAGTGGTTCCAAGTGCTAGTGATGCAATTGAGTTGTTTTGTGACAACAATATAGCAATTTCACAGGCTAAAGAACCAAGATCGCACCAACATTCCAAATATATTCTAAGGTAGTTCCATCTCATACGAGAGATAGGACAATGAGGAGATGTGAAGATTTGTAGAGTACCTACAGAGAACAATATGGCTGACCCTCTCACAAAAGCACTTTCACAGCAGAAACAAGATGGACATGGTTGATCACTTGGATTGAGATTCATGAGTGATTGGGTATAAGTGTATGTGGGAATATGTTGGTATGTATGCTCATAGAGCCTATCATTTGATGATTGTAATGGGATACTATGTAAACGATTTGTAATACTATATTGATCATATCAATAAAGACAAGTTTCCAATCTGTATGTTTGTGTTTCATATTGTGAGATGACCACAAAACTTATAGATGTCTACATAATAATATACTCAATGACATATGTCTTTAGGTTGATGACCTAAATAGTGAGGTCATATGTATGCTAAGAGTATGTATTCTTGTTTTGTTCCTAATCGGTTGTTATGGTGGAAATATCCATAAACATCACTAACACATAATATTAGAATGCATGTTGGTTGATGAAAGAATCTCATTATCCATGATATGGACATATCAAACAAAATACATAGATACTTGTTAGAGAATAGTGTATCAGACAAATCCACCTTGAGAGTGACACATGGATACCATGATTGGTAGTCACAGTCACATCTCATAATGATGGTGGTGATTGTGGTTCTTAGACCTAAAGTCACTAGACTTATCACATATCATTCGGTGTACTTTGACATCATCCACCGTGGTCCTGAATAAGGATTGTCATAAAGATGGGGCTTGGGTGCACTGTGACACATGGGGATGACTAAGAGTGATGTAGATAGAATTTGTCCTTTCTACGGGAGTTTGATATTTCGGCCACTTGATAAGTGAGATTGGGAAATGCATGGCCATTCTGATGTGAGTCAATATGTGATATTGAGCTTACATATATCTCAGACAGTCTTCTCTAGATCAAGGAACATGGATTGAACATTGAAGAGGATAACAGTTCCATGACTCGAGTTCAATCTGGATATCAATGACAAAGGAACTGTACAATCACTATAACACCAGTCATGAATGATAGGTTAAGTTGTTCTCCAACTTCTCAAATTACTTGGGTGGCAATGAAGTCTTTCTAGATACCAATCATTGCTTGTGAAATCATAATATGATTATGAATATCACTACCAACGTAATTTGGAGCCTACCGGGTCACATGCATAGGATGTGTTGGAATAGGAGTATAGTTATGGATTTGATTGGAATTGTTATGACTCACATTGATTACTAAAATGTTTATGTAATCCATTAGAATAATATTGGAATATATTAAAATGTTTCAGCTAATAAATTGGAGTGATTGGCTTTAAGTGCAAGTGGGAGTTTGTTGGTATATATGCCCATAAAGCCATCTCGAGCGATTACATTAAGTTAGATATTAATTAATCAATTAATATGATTATTTGGTTAAATAATTATTTCCAAAATATTCTAATTAATCCTTGTGCATTTTAATTAACACAGTCTTTCTATTTACCAATGGGTTTAGGAAAACCTACTTCCTTTCGTCTCCTATTTATAGGGGCTTGACGACCAATATCTTTACAAGATATTGAGAGAGGCTTTTCGAATTATGCTCACATACGTAAACCCTATCCGTCACCATCCTTAGGAGAGAATTGTGATGCTAGCACATCATCACACAAAGACTACTCCTTCCCGTCGGCTTAGGAAGCATGACGTGGAGCTCCAGTCCATTTGTGTGGACGATGTAGATATGCAGACGTTGAGACGCATGCATTGAGAGGACGTCAATCACCTTCCATGTGTGCTACGAGTGGCATACTGAAAAACCAATAGAGGGGGGTGAATAGGGTTTTATAATTATTTTAACAATAATTCAACTCAAGCAACCACAATTGAGATAAGAAGAAAGAGTCAAGGTGTTTAGAGTGGTTCCACCCTTAGCAAAAACTAAGGGAGTCAGTCCACTACCCAATTGTTTCCAATTAGGATTCGAAAGTATTTTAATTTTATTACCTTTTTTAGGATGTTACACAAAATTACAAGTACCTTCCTCATCCTTTGGACAACCTTCACCCCCAAAGTTGTCTCACCAACTATGAAGCAGCCTTTACTTGAAGTAACTCCAAGCTCCCCCTTGACGTAGCCTTCCTCCTTGAAGTAGCTTCCCGTTGAGACCTTCTAGAAGTAGTCTAAAGTCCTCCTTCTCCATCGAGAAGATCCTTCTCCACTTGAGAAGTTAGCACCCTCTCCAATCCATAGCCTCCAACCCTAGGAGTAGTAAGGAGAGTACAATCAATAAGAAGGAACAAGAAGGGAAAATGGAAATTACAATTACCGCTTAAGCACAATGCTTGAATCCTAAATCAAGTGTTTTGATCTCCTAACCAATGTGTATGGAAGTGGAAGTGCAGTGGGTAGGAGATGCTAGCCTATAGGACACAAATTTGTAGCAATGGAAAGGATTAGCAAATGCTAGAGTTGCTCAATTGCTCATAAGAATAGATTACCGATGGCAAGTATGTATGCTCAAGTGTTGCACAAGTGTGTTTTGGGTGTCCTAAGGCATGTCCTATTTATAGGAATGGCCTATGAATGCTTAAAGACATTCTAGACACTTTCTAGGGGGTTCTAAGTACTCAACTAGCCGTTAGGTATCCACTAATTGCTTTAGCAATGACTAGTTTATTAATTCTAAAAAGTGCAGATAGAGTTCTTCTCGGTCGAGAAGTTTGTCGACCAAGAGTCAGTCAGTCGAGGAATTCATTGACCGAGGGACAGTCTGGAGCAAGTGTATATAACGTTCGATTCCAACTCCCAACCACCTTGTCTGCTAGGTCTAACAGCTATAGAACCTTTTAGAAGGATTAACCTGGGAGACTCTCGGTCGAGAAGATGTTCGACCGAGTGTGTCTCAGTCGACATATAGTTCGACAGAGAATGTCTCTATTTTGGTGGTTCTAGATGAATACTAAGTGTGTGTATGAGTGTACAGATGTGACACTATTATAGGGGATGACCTATCTAAGTGTTATGAATGGCTAGAGAAGATCTAAACACTTGATTTACATGATATCTAAGTACTTGTACATTATATACTTGTACAAGTTTTTACATTTGATTACAATCATGAAATTAACACATTGTGAGCATTTAGATCTTCCAAAGTTGTGTCATCCACCTAGTTCCTGCAACACTCAAATAGCACATTATATCCACAAGAATGAAATGTTTTTTATTTTCAAAACAAAGGGATTTTGATGATGTCCATTTAGCCAACAATCTCCCCCTTTTTGAAGATGACAAACATTTCTAAATATAAATAAAATGATCATAAAATGAGTTGAGTTTCATACCTGAGATTTACCTTGTATATTCCTTCTCTTGTTTATGGAATGTGTGCTTATTATTCCCAAAGAAGTGTGGAACATAAAGTCCAACTTTTAGGGAATATAACAACTTTTAATATAAAGCCAAGAGATTATGAAACCCATTGATTGAGTATTTAAGCTTTATATTATTTCTCCCCCTTTGTCATTTCAAAAAGATAGCCGTTAAAATCATGTGTTAAAACTCCCCCTTAATTTGTTCTCCCTTTTCAAAAAGATAACCATCAAATCTTTTAAAAGGATGTCCAATTGAAGCCAAAATTTAAGGCTCAGAAAAACCAACCGATTTAAGAAGCACAAATGTCAAAGAAAACATCTTCTAAGGGAGTAATGAGTAGTTTCTTCCTTATTTTATTGAATTGATCTAATGGAAGTGGTTTTGTGAAAATATCAGCCAGTTGATCTTTCTTATTAACATGATGAAGGGATACATGATTTTTAGAGATATTGTAACATCCCAATCTTGTTATGCAATTTTTCAAACTACTTCATTCCTTGCATGCTCTTTTTCTAAATTGGATAATTGTTGAGGACTTAAATGCAATTTTCCCATGTTAAGTTTACAACGTCATTTATTAAGTCCAATTGCTCTATTATCCTTGTTTTATTTAAAGAAAATGTTTCCATGCCCTTTTGTTTAAGAAAATGAGGATAAATGCTTTTAATGTCCAAATTTCTCTTTCATATGATTATTAGTGATTTACATGTTTAATTTCTTGATTAATGGCCTCCATATTTTTAGTTGAAAAGAAATTATGTTGAGTGCACATTTTCATATTTTATAATTCTTATTTGAAGAATTAATTGCTTTATTTGCTTTTATCATGGTCAATTAAGTACACATAAGGGTTTTTGTTATTTTAGGCCTAAAACGAGTACAAGCATAAAATCCAATTGTATGAGAATATTTTAGACCCTCTAATGTACCCTTGGTTCAAATTTGAACCCACTATGACCTTGTTTGACCCCCAATTAAATTGGAAAAGATTTGAATGTGTTTTGTTTAATAAGGAGTGATGGTGGGTTAAAAGACAAAATTAACTGATTAATTATGTTTTAGTACACATCATTAACCTATGGGTGAAATTTGAATGCATTTGACCCATGTTTGGACCCTCTAAGCAATTAAAGTAGGTTTTAATATGGGGTGACCTTTTATTTAAATGATAATGCATTTATATGGCCGATTTAAGCTATAGTCGCCTTTAAATGTAATGTCATGCGTTATTCTCCCTCGCACGCAGGCACAGGGACCGTTGGATCAAGATCCAACGGTGCGACCATCTTCTTCTTCCTCCGTTTATTTTCACGAGCAGCAGCCGTTACACACCGGCTCCAATACAAGACTTCAATCTCCTCCGTTTCACGACGGTTTCTCGTCGTTTCTTCGCCAACGACTCCGTATCGTCACCCCGATCCGAGCAAGCCATTACTCACCCTCTCTCTCTCTCTGTCGAGCAAATGCCCAATTTAGGGCTCGCACCCTCTGGTGCAAAGACAACCCCCTAGCCTCCTTCGCCGCTACCTAACCATTCAGAGAGCACCGCCGGCCCCCGAGCTCTCCTTCTCCACTACCAATTTCGCCCCGAGAGCCCCAGCTCTCCCTGACCTGCTCGATCTCCCTTCTTCGGCAACGCGGGCTCCTCCCTGCCCCCAACAATGCCTCCACCCTAATTCCTTCTCCGGTAAGCATATACCATCCCTCGCGGTGCTTTTCGCATCACTCCTTTGCTCCGATCTTGTCCCAATTGTTGTACCCTCAAGGTCACTTTCATGATGCTTGTCGACGCACAGCTCCGCCGTGCTCTGGGCTGCCCATGGCCACGAATAACTCGCATTTGGCCTTGATGGATCGCACCCCGACCTTCGCCCGTGTTTTCTGACTTGCATTCATGGATTCTCGGCTCGGAACCAGTGATTTCAAGTATCCGAGACCCTCCCCTGTTCTTACTTTACGGCAGAGCATTCCTGGAGCTCCCGGCCACCGTGAGACTCCATCTGGGGCTTGCTGAGTTCGCCTATCAACCAGGATGGCCACGGTGCTCTTGGTTGTCCCTGTTGGACACTGCTCCGTGATCCTGATCCCAAGAGTCAAGGATCGGCTGCTCCTATCCTGCCATGACGCGAAGGGGAGCAATCCAGGTCTTGAAATGACCTTGGTGCCCCTGTCATTTGTTTAATCGATAATTTCTATCACGAGGGCATTTTGGGGTTTTCGCCTGTACCCCCTTCCTTTGTTCACGAGGCCACAGTGGCGAGCCTCCTCCCTAGCTGGCCAAGCCCGATTGGGCCAAGTCAGAGCCGGCCCATCGTTTTGGATATATCTTTATATACGTGGCTTTATCTCATTTTGTGATTGGTCTGTTCTTTAGAAATTCGTAGTAAATCGCCTGATTATCAGAAAAATACGCAAAAATACATTTTGGAAAGGATTTTCGATGAGGAATCCGATTTTGAGGTTTTTATCGACTGATTTTGCTGTTTTAACATCTCAAGTTTTATATGAGCAAATTAGGGTTTTAAGGCTATAAACTTATGTGTATTATGCGGTTTAATCATATTTCAGGTGTTTAGGGAATCCAATCAGTCAAACCAAGTTTGACTTAAGGTGATTTAGTTCAAGGTAAGCGGGCCATGCCCTTGGCATAGATAACTCTTGGTTATTGAATGTTTATGAATATTGTTAAGCACCTTATGTTAATATCATTGTTAATTCATGTTTTCTTCAAGTATATGATTATTGAATGTTGTTTGTTATAAGCTAAGTCTAAGAGTAGAAATCCTATTAAGATTATGGTTTATGATTAAGATACAAGAAATTAAGATTTAAGAGGGAATAAGTTCTCAATCATGCTTAAGAGGGAGAAATCCCATTATGGTCATGGGGAGAAATCCCAATCATGCTCAAGAGGGAGAAATCCCAATTAAGATTAAGTTTAAGATATTAAGAAGATAAGTAGAGTTTAAGAAAGATCATGGATAATAGAAATTTATTCAGATTTATATGCACCTTGTTATGGGCTTTCCGAGCAATTATGGGCTTTCCGAGCATTCATGGGCTCCTTATGGGGCATTAAGAGAGGAGCATATTTTTCTAGTAAATTTCTTTATGTGAAAGACAATAAGAAATGATTCATGATAAATGCATGTTCATGATTATGTTAAGTCACTTGTATATTTATTTTTTGTGTCTTATAATATGCCAATGCCGCTTACTTACTATGTTTGTTTTCCTTTGCATGGCTGGGGACGAGATGTCCGCAGGAGTTGGAGCCAAGGAGAAGGAAACATCTTGAGAGTACCAAGGACCCAGAGATCCAAGGAGTTGTTGCCTGGTGGGACGTCCATCTATGGAGATCCTATCATTATCTAGTTTATGTTTAGTATATCTTTGGAAAACTGATGTAGCTTTTATTCCAAGAACTTATGTATGAATCTATGTTTTCATAATGCCAAGTGTTATTTGTTGCTTGTTATGAGATCATGCATGTAACATTTCCTCCCAAATATGCCAAGTACCCCAAATTATGGATAATGTTGGGGATTAGGCTGTGCTTCCTCTGATTTCGTAAGAAACCCTAGGGAGGGGTGTTACATTAATGGTATCAGAGCAAGGAATAGATGGCCACTAAGGCAACAATAAAGATTCATGCAAGTCACCCTAGGATGAAGAAATAGAAGTGGAAAACATGATTATGTATCCTAGTATGTCTAGAGAACCCTAAAGATGACTAGAGCCCTCACCTCAGTAGAGAAGTACATGTTAGCATGCTTAGGTAGTTGAAACCAAACCCTAGATGATGACATGTTTCTCCTTGTCTCAATGGTAAGGGCCACCCAATTGAGATTTGAGGAAAATGCCATTTAATGTGACTTTTTATGTGTCTTACCTTCATAATTGTATGTGTGGTATGGGACACATGTGCACATAAGTCGGTGAGATGTAGCATAAAAAGATCCAACATTTCTAAAATATGTGCTTGATCACCACATATAAAGAGATGAAGGATATATGACCTAAGGTGAGTCAACTATGAAGATGTAGCCATGATAAGTGAGAGATAGATTCCCTAAGTATAATGAGTTAGGTTTAATGTTAAGGAGTAAGTATGAGACTTAGTAAGGGTAGTTAAGTAATTTATGTTGAATCATAATGTTTTGTTTGTATATTCTCCTTTTATAATAAAAGTTGTATGTTTATGTGAAACCCTTAAGGTGGGTAGAAACCCTTGAAAATTTCGAGGACGAAATTTATTTAAGGTGGGTAGTATTGTAACATCCCAATCTTGTTATGCAATTTTTCAAACTACTTCATTCCTTGCATGCTCTTTTTCTAAATTAGATAATTGTTGAGGACTTAAATGCAATTTTCCCATGTTAAGTTTACAACGTCATTTATTAAGTCCAATTGCTCTATTATCCTTGTTTTATTTAAAGAAAATGTTTCCATGCCCTTTTGTTTAAGAAAATGAGGATAAATGCTTTTAATGTCCAAATTTCTCTTTCATATGATTATTAGTGATTTACATGTTTAATTTCTTGATTAATGGCCTCCATATTTTTAGTTGAAAAGAAATTATGTTGAGTGCACATTTTCATATTTTATAATTCTTATTTGAAGAATTAATTGCTTTATTTGCTTTTATCATGGTCAATTAAGTACACATAAGGGTTTTTGTTATTTTAGGCCTAAAACGAGTACAAGCATAAAATCCAATTGTATGAGAATATTTTAGACCCTCTAATGTACCCTTGGTTCAAATTTGAACCCACTATGACCTTGTTTGACCCCCAATTAAATTGGAAAAGATTTGAATGTGTTTTGTTTAATAAGGAGTGATGGTGGGTTAAAAGACAAAATTAACTGATTAATTATGTTTTAGTACACGTCATTAACCTATGGGTGAAATTTGAATGCATTTGACCCATGTTTGGACCCTCTAAGCAATTAAAGTAGGTTTTAATATGGGGTGACCTTTTATTTAAATGATAATGCATTTATATGGCCGATTTAAGCTATAGTCGCCTTTAAATGTAATGTCATGCGTTATTCTCCCTCGCACGCAGGCACAGGGACCGTTGGATCAAGATCCAACGGTGCGACCATCTTCTTCTTCCTCCGTTTATTTTCGCGAGCAGCAGCCGTTACACACCGACTCCAATACAAGACTTCAATCTCCTCCGTTTCACGACGGTTTCTCGTCGTTTCTTCGCCAACGACTCCGTATCGTCACCCCGATCCGAGCAAGCCATTACTCACCCTCTCTCTCTCTCTGTCGAGCAAATGCCCAATTTAGGGCTCGCACCCTCCGGTGCAAAGACAACCCCCTAGCCTCCTTCGCCGCTACCTAACCATTCAGAGAGCACCGCCGGCCCCCGAGCTCTCCTTCTCCACTACCAATTTCGCCCCGAGAGCCCCAGCTCTCCCTGACCTGCTCGATCTCCCTTCTTCGGCAACGCGGGCTCCTCCCTGCCCCCAACAATGCCTCCACCCTAATTCCTTCTCCGGTAAGCATATACCATCCCTCGCGGTGCTTTTCGCATCACTCCTTTGCTCCGATCTTGTCCCAATTGTTGTACCCTCAAGGTCACTTTCATGATGCTTGTCGACGCACAGCTCCGCCGTGCTCTGGGCTGCCCATGGCCACGAATAATTCGCATTTGGCCTTGATGGATCGCACCCCGACCTTCGCCCGTGTTTTCTGACTTGCATTCATGGATTCTCGGCTCGGAACCAGTGATTTCAAGTATCCGAGACCCTCCCCTGTTCTTACTTTACGGCAGAGCATTCCTGGAGCTCCCGGCCACCGTGAGACTCCATCTGGGGCTTGCTGAGTTCGCCTATCAACCAGGATGGCCACGGTGCTCTTGGTTGTCCCTGTTGGACACTGCTCCGTGATCCTGATCCCAAGAGTCAAGGATCGGCTGCTCCTATCCTGCCATGACGCGAAGGGGAGCAATCCAGGTCTTGAAATGACCTTGGTGCCCCTGTCATTTGTTTAATCGATAATTTCTATCACGAGGGCATTTTGGGGTTTTCGCCTGTACCCCCTTCCTTTGTTCACGAGGCCACAGTGGCGAGCCTCCTCCCTAGCTGGCCAAGCCCGATTGGGCCAAGTCAGAGCCGGCCCATCGTTTTGGATATATCTTTATATACGTGGCTTTATCTCATTTTGTGATTGGTCTGTTCTTTAGAAATTCGTAGTAAATCGCCTGATTATCAGAAAAATACGCAAAAATACATTTTGGAAAGGATTTTCGATGAGGAATCCGATTTTGAGGTTTTTATCGACTGATTTTGCTGTTTTAACATCTCAAGTTTTATATGAGCAAATTAGGGTTTTAAGGCTATAAACTTATGTGTATTATGCGGTTTAATCATATTTCAGGTGTTTAGGGAATCCAATCAGTCAAACCAAGTTTGACTTAAGGTGATTTAGTTCAAGGTAAGCGGGCCATGCCCTTGGCATAGATAACTCTTGGTTATTGAATGTTTATGAATATTGTTAAGCACCTTATGTTAATATCATTGTTAATTCATGTTTTCTTCAAGTATATGATTATTGAATGTTGTTTGTTATAAGCTAAGTCTAAGAGTAGAAATCCTATTAAGATTATGGTTTATGATTAAGATACAAGAAATTAAGATTTAAGAGGGAATAAGTTCTCAATCATGCTTAAGAGGGAGAAATCCCATTATGGTCATGGGGAGAAATCCCAATCATGCTCAAGAGGGAGAAATCCCAATTAAGATTAAGTTTAAGATATTAAGAAGATAAGTAGAGTTTAAGAAAGATCATGGATAATAGAAATTTATTCAGATTTATATGCACCTTGTTATGGGCTTTCCGAGCAATTATGGGCTTTCCGAGCATTCATGGGCTCCTTATGGGGCATTAAGAGAGGAGCATATTTTTCTAGTAAATTTCTTTATGTGAAAGACAATAAGAAATGATTCATGATAAATGCATGTTCATGATTATGTTAAGTCACTTGTATATTTATTTTTTGTGTCTTATAATATGCCAATGCCGCTTACTTACTATGTTTGTTTTCCTTTGCATGGCTGGGGACGAGATGTCCGCAGGAGTTGGAGCCAAGGAGAAGGAAACATCTTGAGAGTACCAAGGACCCAGAGATCCAAGGAGTTGTTGCCTGGTGGGACGTCCATCTATGGAGATCCTATCATTATCTAGTTTATGTTTAGTATATCTTTGGAAAACTGATGTAGCTTTTATTCCAAGAACTTATGTATGAATCTATGTTTTCATAATGCCAAGTGTTATTTGTTGCTTGTTATGAGATCATGCATGTAACATTTCCTCCCAAATATGCCAAGTACCCCACATTATGGATAATGTTGGGGATTAGGCTGTGCTTCCTCTGATTACGTAAGAAACCCTAGGGAGGGGTGTTACAGATATGATCCCTTAGAAAGTGATGACGGATTTCAATATGTTTGGCACAGTTGTGTAAAATAGGATTATGTGCCAAGTTTATAGCACTTGTATTGTCACAAAAGATAGGTGTAGATGAAAATGTAAAATCATAATCATTTAAAACTTGTTGCATATAAATCACTTGAGCACAACAAGACATGGCTGCCATATATTCTGCTTCAGTGGTAGATAGAGCAACCGTGTTTTGATTCTTGCTAAACCATGATACTAAGGCTCTTCCTAATAAGAAACAACATCCGCTGGTGCTTTTTCAGTCAAGTCGACAACCAACGTAATCGACATCGGTATAAGCTTTCAAATCCAAAGATTGTCTTTTAGGATACCATAAACCATAGTTTGTGGTGCCGACTAAGTATCTTAGAATCTGTTTGACAGCTTGAAAATGAGTTTACATGGGTTTTGATTGAAATCTAGCACAAAGTCCACCAGAAAACATGATATCTGGTCTAGAAGCGGTTAAGTAAAGCAAGCTACCAATCATGGCCCTATATAAGGAATCATCAATGGGTTCCCCATTTTCATCCTTATCAATTTTAGTAGAGGTAGCCATTGGAGTGGTAGCATGTTTGCAATGTTCCATCCCAAAACATTTTAAAAGTTCATTTGTATACTTCACTTGTCTTAAAAAAATCCCAGCGGGTGTTTGCTTTATTTGAAAACCAAGAAAGAAAGTAAATTCTCCCATGAGACTCATTTCAAATTCCTTTTGCATAATATCACTAAATTGTTTACATAAAGATTCATTTGATGCACCAAAGATAATATCATCAACATAAATTTGAACAACTAGAAAGTTGGATTCATATGTTTTGAAAAATAAAGTAGAATATGAATTTCAAATTGAAAAATTGTTATCAAAGAGATAGTTTTTGAGCCTTTCATACCAATTTCTAGGTGCTGGTTTTAAACCATAAAGTGCTTTCTTAAGTTTGTAGACTTGATAATCTTTACTAGGAATTTCAAAACCAGGTGGTTGGGCAACATATACTTCCGCTTGTATTATTCCATTTAGAAATGCACTTTTTACATCCATTTGGAATAGTTTGATGTTTTTGTGGGCAGCTATAGCTAGTAGCATTCTAATGGCTTCAAGTCTTACACTGGTGCATAAGTTTCATCAAAGTCTATTCCTTCTTGTTGATTATACCCTTGTACTACCAACCTAGCTTTATTTCATACTACATCCCCGACTTCATTTAACTTATTTCTAAAAACCCACTTAGTTCCAATAATGGTTTTATCTTGAGGTTTAGGAACGAAGTCCCATACATCATTCTTAGTGAATTGGTTTAATTCTTCTTGCATTGCCATTATCCAATAATCATCTTTTAGAGCTTCAGTCACCTTCTTAGGTTCAATTATAGATACAAATGCCATATTTGCAACATCTCTAAAAGATGATCGGGTTTTTACTTTATCCTTGGGATTTCCAATGATCAGGTCTTGAGGATGATCCTTAATGATTCTAGGGACGGGTTGTTGTGTCTCAATTTGTTGATCATTTTCAGCATTGTGATCATCTTTAATTGATATGGTTAGATCTTTGATTTTATGAGTAACATCAACTATGTTATCACTTTGTTTTTTCTCTACACGAAAAATAATGTGAATGGATTCTTCAACTTTTCTAGAGATGGTATTGTAAACTCTAAACGCTTTGCTAGAAGTTGAATATCCTAATAAAAAGGCTTTTTTTGATTTAGAGTCAAACTTTTCTCTATCATCTTTTGTGTTTAAGATATAGCAAGTTGAGCCAAAACTGTGAAAATAATCAACCCTTGGTTTCTTATCATAAATGAGTTCATATGGTGTTTTCTTCAAATAAGAGTGTACGGTTACTCTATTTAGCACATAGCAAGCCGTGTTTACTACTTCAGCCCAAAACATTTTAGGTGTATTATGTTCAAGCATCATAGTCCTTGCCATTTCTTGTAAGGACCTATTCTTTCTTTCAACTATACCATTTTATTGTGGAGTACATGGAGCTGAAAAATTGTGAGTGTAGCCCTGAGATGTGTAGAATTCTTCAAATATATGATTCTCAAATTCTCCACCATGATAACTTCTAATTGTGCATATTTTATTTTGTAATTGATTTTCAATCTTTCAGAAAAATTGTATAAATACTTGAATGGTATCATCTTTATTTGCAAGAAAATGAACCCATGTATATCTACTGTAATCATCAACAATAACAAAGCAATATGTTTTTCCACCAATATATTGTGTCCTCATAGGTCCAAATAGATCCATATGAATAAGTTCTAGTGAACTACTGGTGCTAACCATGTTTTTGGGTTTAAAAGAAGTTTTAGTTTGTTTACCCAAAGTACATGGTTCACAATTTTTAGATTGATCAAAAGATAGCTTAGGCAAACCATGAATAAGATCATATTTAACTAGGTTTTTGATAACATGTGCACTAGCATGACCTAATTTTCTATGCCATAATTGGAGAGAATTATCTTTTGCAAGTAAACATTTTCCAACTACATATTGCATAGAGTTAGGTCTGAGAATATATAGATTTCCAATTCGTTTACCTTCATACACAACATTTGTAGTGTTCTCTATTAGTAACTCGCAACAATTTTTATTGAATAAAACATCATATCCAGTATCACATAGTTGACTAACACTAATTAAGTTGTGATGCAGACCATAAACAAGTAAAACATTTTTTATTTCATGGTTTGTACCAATATTGCCTATTCCAACAATTTTACCTTTTCCATTATCTCCAAAAGTGATTGTTCCACTTTTCTTTTCTTCAAAAGTTTGAAATGCATCCTTATTTCCAGTCATGTGTTTGGAGCATCCACTATCAACCACCCAATCCTACAACAAAATATGGATTTTGGTACCCATGTGATGGTCCATTATGGTTAGGTACTTTTAATGATAAACTGAACATGATTACATAATTTAAGCTTCTCAGAACCTCATTCGGTCGGCAAATACTTCGACCGACCTTGCCTCGGTCGAAAATTTCTCGACAGGGATTATTATTGTTTTTAACTGCAGATTTCAGATTTGGTACATGAATTCCTTCGGTCAAATAATTTCTCGATCGAGGAGTGTCTCGGTCGAACTATTTGTCGACCGAGATTGTTTCTATTTGTTTTCAACAATCTGTTTATGTTGATTTGGGCTTAAATCATTGTAATATGCCAAGGTACCATTCTATTAAGTTGAGATGAGACATAAGATATTTAAATGAAGTGTTAGGTCAAATCTCAACTTAATCATATTAAATGTTATATTTTTGGGGTCTTGTAACCCATACTAAATCAACATTCTTTTTTTGTAAGGACATGAAAAGGAATAATGTCCAAGACGCAAGCAATAATGACAACAAATAGAATCAATTTCATTTCTCTTTCTAGGATTTTGAGTTGTGTTCTTGGGTACAAACATGATCTTGGTCTTGGGTGCTTGAGTTCTCCTAGGTTTTGGTTGATAAAAGTTTTCTTTTGGAACATATCCTAAACCTCTTCTTCCACTATAACCAGAAGAGTTCTTTAGGATCTTATCAAGAATACCATTGTTTCTCAAGCTACTAACTTATTTTTGTAACTTAGCAATCTCATCAATTTTCTTTTGGATATCTAACTTTGCTTGATCTATATTAGATGATAAAGCATCTCTTTCCTTAACAATAGCATCATAATCTAGATGATTACATAGGATAGGTTGAGTCTGAAAATTATTCAGTTTTGCAAGAAAATTAACCTTTTCTTGAGAAAGAAGATCATGATTTGTTTCTAAAGTAAGAAACTTGATATTGCAATCATTTAAAGATGATTTCAAGGTCAAATTTTTAGAAGCAATACTGTCCTTTTCGAAAGAAAGATTATTCAATCTAGCATATAGATCCTCATTAGTTCTAGTAACCTTCTTTAGTTTCTTTTTGCAATCAACATATTTGTCATGAGTATCTTGTAGACTAACGATTAGATCTTCTTTTGGCAAATCAAGAAGGCTTACCTCTTGAGAATCATCACTATCATCTTCTTTGGTCATGAGACACTCCACATTCTCTTCTCCACTTTCACTATCACTTGACTCATCCCATGCAACTTTGTATGCTTTTTCTCCCTTCTTATTGGATGAGCTTTTCTTTCCTTTCTTTGCTTTAGGACATTCATTCTTGAGATGTCCCTTCTTTCCACATTCAAAACACCTAGGAGAGGAAGAAGAAGAAGATCCAATAATTTTGTTCGATTTAAATCTTCTATATTTCTTACCATTTACAATTAGAGCTTCTTCTCCCTCATCTCCATCACTTGTTTCATCACTTTCTTGAGTGATGACCTTTGTAGCCTTGAAAGCCATGTCCTTCTTTCTTCCTTGTTGAATTTTAGGCTCTCATCTTTCTTCCTCCTCTAAGGTTGCTTCATGTGCTTCTAAGTTGCCAATGAGTTGTTCCATCCTTAGTCGGGTGAGGTCATTGGCTTCTTCAATTGCGGTCACCTTAGGCTTGTACTTAGGAGGAAGAGACCTAAGAATTTTTGACACTTGATCTTCTTCACTAATGGATTTACCTAATGCATTCAAACCATTAACAATAGAAGAAAACTTTGCATACATTTCACTAATAGACTCATTTGGTTCCATACGAAACTGTTCAAACTTTTGTTTAAGCATGCCAATTTTGGAATTTTTAACTTGAATAGTTCCTTCATAGGTAATAGAGAGTCTATTCCATATCTCATATGTGGTTTCAAAATTTGATATTCTATTGAATTCACCAATGGAAATTGAACAATAGAGTATACTTACAACTTTTGCATTCATTTGGGCGGATCTTATCGTATTAGCATCCCAAGTTGCATACTCTGTTTGAGGAAAGTCATATGGATTTGACACCATCCTCCAGAGATCCCAAATAATTCCTTGGAAGTATAACTGCATCATCCTCTTCCAGTAGGTGTAGTTAGTGCCATCAAAAGGTGGAGGTCTAGCCACACGTGTCCCTTCCAAGTTGAGGTTGTTGAGTACCCCGTCACCCATTCTTTAAGACTTTGTTAGAGTTCCTTGAAGCCTCACTCTGATACCAATTGAAAAACCACTAGAGTGGGGGTGAATAGGGTTTTATAATTATTTTAACAATAATTCAACTCAAGCAACCACAATAGAGATGAGAAGAAAGAGGCAAGGTGTTTAGAGTGGTTCCACCCTTAGCAAAAACTAAGGGAGTCAGTCCACTACCCTATTGTTTCCAATTGGGATTTGAAAGTATTTGAATTTTATAACCTTTTTAGGATGTTACACAAAATTACAAATACCTTCCTCACCTATGGATAGCCTTCACCCCGAAGTCATCTCACCAATTTTAAAGCAGCCTTCACTTGAAAGTAACTTCAAGCTCCCCCTTGAAGTAGCTTCCCGTTGAGACCTTCTAGAAGTAGTCCAAAGTCCTCCTTCTCCACCGAGAAGATCCTTCTCCACTTGAGAAGATAACACCCTCTCCAATCCGCAACCTCCAACCCTAGGAGTAGCAAGGAGAGTACAAGCAATAAGAAGGAACAAGAAGGGAAAATGGAAATTACAATTTCCGCTTAAGAACAAGGCTTGAATCCTAAATCAAGCATTTTAATCTCCTAACCAATGTGTATGGAAGTGGAAGTGCAGTGGGTAGGAGATGCTAGCCTATAGGACACGAATTTGTAGTAATGGAAAGGATTAGCAAATGCTAGAGTTGCTCAATTTCTCACAAGAATAGATTGTCGATTGCAAGTATGTATGCTCAAGTGTTGCACAAGTGTGTTTTGGGTGTCCTAAGGCATGCCCTATTTATAGGAATGGCCTATGAATGGTTAAAGACGTTCTAGACACTTTCTAGGGAGTTCTAAGTGCTCAACTAGATGTTAGGTTTCCACTAATTGCTTTAGCAACAACTAGTTTATTAATTCTGAAAAGTGTAGACAGAGTTCTTCTCGGTCGAGAAGTTTGTCGAGCGAGAGTTAGTCGGTCGAGGACTTCATCGACTGAGGGACGGTCTAGAGAGTGTATATAACATTCGATTCCAACTCCCAGCCACCTTGTCTGCTAGGGCTAACAGCTATAGAACCTTTTAGAAGGATTAACCCGGGAGATTCTCGGTCGAGAAGATGTTCGACCGAGTGTGTCTCGGTCAAAAAATAGTTTGACCGAGAATGTCTCTGTTTTGGTGGTTCTAGATGAATACTAAGTGTGTGTATGAGTGTGCAGTTGTGACACTATTATAGAGGATGACCTATCTAAGTGTTATGAATGGCTAGCGAAGATCTAAATGCTTGATTTACATGATATCTAAGTACTTGTACATTATATACTTGTATAAGGTTTTACATTTGATTACAATCATGAAATTAACACATTGTGAGCATTTAGATCTTCCAAAGTTGTGTCATCCAACTAGTTCCTACAACACTCAAATAGCACGTTAGATCCACAAGAATGAAATGTTTGTTATTTTCAAAATAAAGGGATTTTGATGATGTCCATTTAGCCAACACATACATCACCACACACAAAGGGCATCGTCAGATCTTCCTGTGACACATTCAGAAGACAGGAGAGAAGTATCGTCTGTGTAAGCTAGTAGCATTACACACCATCATGCAGTGGGATGTTGCCGGACTTACTTCACGACAAGATATATATCACAAACACTCTTTTTGAATATGCTATTGTCAATGAGATCGATTGCGGTTTGCATGGAATTTTTTTTTCTTCCATCACTCATGTTTCCTCCGCAAAACCCAACACATGATGTGTACTACATGAGCAGGGATTCAATCAATTATGTGGCTACACTTAGCTCTTTCATGACATGCTCTGGAGTATCAATATCTATTAGAGTGTCCACTTGGACCAAACATGTGTCTATTACATCTTTATTGTTGTTCTTGAGGGTTATACATGTATCTGCATTGTGTCTTAAGATGTAGTGAAAATCACAATAAACATTGGATTGAATTTCATTGGTGAAGGATAAGGACTTTTGTTTATGGCTTAAAGTTTCACAAGATGTTTGACTGATAGAAGAATGCTATTGAGAGAGTCACCTAAGCATGTGAACCTTCTCTTTGACTTTTATGTTGGTTTCTCCTTCTTGACAATGATGGTATCAATAGTCAACACTTGAACTGTATCTACTTTCATCATGCTTTTGCAATCAAGCTTTGAGATCTTCTAGTGGTGACCTCTAAAGGTGTCTATTTCTTCTATCTTAACCTTTACATCTCCCAGTCTCTATAGGATTTTTCTCATATTGTGATCAATAGTATGTCGGATCTCTAAGAGAAATACGACTACTAATGCTATGACTAAGCTTGGATGAGGTGGGTACATGTATGGTAGTAGAACTAGAGGATAGTTCCAAGGTGGCGATGGAGGGTACATTGTGGGATTGGCTACATAAGATCTCTTCTTCTGTGTTGGAGCTATAGTCTTATGATCTTATATAGCTTTCAACCTTCTACCTTGATATTTATTGACTTCTATTGCTCACTAAAACATTCTATATGTGCACCTACTTGGATGTTCTGTGGAGTTATTGTTTGTGTTATAAATGTGTCTTGTTGTAGATGCTAAGATGTAACATTATTGTTCTGGTATAACCTGAGTGGGATTCATATAAGATGGTTTCGTTGTTCACCATGTCATTTGTATGGTGGTGATAGTTGTGCATGACCTGCAAAGGGGAACACATGTATCTATGGATTTGGTTGACCCATGTTAGCTTTGATTGTCTACTTGTCGCCAACCTCAAGTGCCCCTATGATCTCTATTTCATCATCCCTTCATGACATCTAGATGGATCCTATGTCATTTTGAATCTTCAGTTTGACATTGGTGTGATACCTCATTCCACACAAAGAGAGATTACTCAAAACAAAATGCGATTAACCACTAACCAGAGGATCACATGAAAACATTGGAAATTAAAACCGTTTACATAAGAGTCTGTACATGTCACAAGGAACTTACCATGGGTTTCATTAGACTTTTACAAAAAAACATGTCCAAAACATATATACATATATCCACCACGGATGCACACAAAAGTGCACACAAGTCAACCATATACCGAAAGCATGTCTAAAAAACACACCCAAAGATTCAAGTGTACATGGAAGACTCTATGATCTAATGTCAAAAGGACATCCAAGAACACTTCAAACCTTGTCATCTATTGTCTTTCTTGTTGCTCCTTGACCTCAGTTGCACGATCTCTACCACCTTATGCACATCCACCTAAAAAAGATGTGGGAAACCTATGGGGTCAAATTCTAAATCTCAGTGGGAGATATAACTCTCCACCAACTCTATTATACCACATGCAAGATGATTCAAGAAAGCAGTAAAGCTATAACCATGATAAGAAGGTATTCATCACTAACAGAATAAGTAATTGCCATTACATTATGAAACATCTTAACATCATAAAAAGGAATATCAAGAACATGTATATTCTCTACCAACTAGCATCTACAAAATCAAGGAAAGGCTACAACTAATGTTCTAACATTTGATCCTAAGAAAATACACTACATGGCTGATTATGTATTATATTATGCCCTGAGGATTTGAGTTGTACCACCCAAATCAAAATGAATACTACTAAGTCAAAATTGGTGCCATACATGGTCTAGAGGAAGAGACAGAATCCACGACCTCACCCCCTCAATCAGTACAAGAGAACCTACTATGACATCACCAATCAACTGCAACCTATGACATATAGCCAACATAAGTATTGACTCATGCATGACTATCCACATATTTCAACACCTAGCCCACCTTGGTACATTTAACGGTTCTAGGATAATAGGTTCATGCATGGACGTTCTAACAAGTAGGAGTGGCTTACACATGGCCATCCATATCACAACAAGATTGGTTCATGCATGACCATCTCATGCAACCTGAAATTAAGGATGCAAGGGAATACTCAACTTGCACCCCACATTTTTAAAATTATCTGCTCTGAGTTAAACTCGTTTCACCATCCATAAAATTCTGACACTAAATGGATCTATGGCACAGGGAAAGATTCATGATTAAGTTCCACTAGATTAATTAGGTCATTTAAGTGCCTTTTAGAATCAATCAAGTTACAACATATAAACTTTAAACATGTTCTACAAAGATAAGGGCATAATGCATTACCAAAAAATATTTGAGCATATAAGGTGTGATCTCATTATATTATCACTTGATGCTTGTCATTCACCATATTTTTCATCACAAGGACCACATACTTTGAGGTAGCAACCCCACATCTCATTATTGAGAAATTTATCACCTCATATTAGGCAATAAACCATCATTAGGTCATAAGACCCATTTACCTCCTCTTTCTGTGATACAAATATTTCACATGCCTTAAAGGGCCCATTCAATCATATCATAAACACCATAGCTCTTGTCTAACTATTCTTATCAACTTGTGACACCTGCATAGTTAGAGACTTATAACAAGAAAGATAATACTTCATCATTACTATCATCTCATAAAGATTCATGTCATTCACACTACATCATTAGGGTTAGGGTTCTCTTTAACCAATTATGGTTTACAATGTTGGATCAACAACCAACCTCAATTCATCACCTTCATTATCACTATAGAGTATGTTATGAGATTAAAGATTACAGAAAAAAGAAATCCCTTATTACTCATACAAAACACCTCATAGGGTATCCTATAATACCATATAACCCCATGATCAACTTGATGTGTCATGACTACCATTACAAGGTATGGGTTTCATATTGCTAGAGGGATCTCAGTTGCATCATCTTCATGTGTTGACCTGACCACACCAATGTGTGTCGGGAAAGCTCATCTAAGGATATCGAGTTAGACCTCAAGGTGTCGGGTAAGCTCATCTTGAGGATATTGGGCTACACCTCAAGGTGTTGGGTTAGCTCATCTTGAGGATAATGGGCTAGACCTCACAGTGTCGGGTTAGACATCATCATGTCAGCCTCTTACCCAACCAAGGACATCTCAATTTTGGCCCTTCAAAGCATACCTACTTCAAAAAATAGCATCCTGGTCTAACAATCTCATGACATGTCGGGCTAGCACCCTCAACGTATCAGTTTGGCTCCTCTAGAGTGTATATCGGGTTGACACCCTCAGCTTATCCCGGAAGAGTACTACATGCATGTCATCTTGTCATCCTGATTTAATACTAGCCCATGGTGTTGGATTGGCAACCCATACTGGTTTCAAAAAAGCTATCAACTAAGGATATCAGTTTGGTCATCTTCAAGCTCAAGCATGTCGGTCGGCCACCATACAATATTTTTTAAGAAAAACATCAACATTTCCATGGTCAAGAAGAACAAAGTTTGATTGGACATCTAGACTTCCCTAACCAAAGAATCTCTCAAAACTGACATCTTACTAACATGATAGAGGAAAATGAAAATAAGATAAAATACCAAGTGCAACGTATGGGTGAAGTGAATAATAGAGAGGTTAGGAGTTCTATAACCCGCCTCAAAGATCATCATCAAGATCTAATCTCCAAGGTCAAGCTTCAAGCTCAGGAGTTCAAGGTTGAAGATGACCCACCAAACTTGATCACCACAAAACCTCCAAGGAAGAAGATGAGATCAACGTTAAGATAGCTCGACATGGAAAGGAGATATCCATGATCCATGGCCGAGAAGAAGAAGAGAGATAAGGAAACATAACTTACCAAGGTAGAGGATGAAAGGCAATAAAGGAACACCACAAGCTTGGAACTCATCCTCCAAGCTCCAAGAGAACCTCTCTAGACCCTAAAGCTCCTCAAGGCCGTCTACCAAGAAGGAGAGAAAGCAAGAATGACTAAAAAGATTCTCTTGCATGGAGAGAAAGAGGACTATATACTAGGGGGTGAGAGAGGGGTCATGGGAAATGTGTCATCATCTTAGGAACCTAGGTGAAACTTGTCTACAAAAAGGGCTACATGCAACAAGATGCAATACATGGTGATATGATTTAGGCTAGATCTCGGAGTCTTGGTTTCCTACCAAGATCATAGTCTCACTAACCTGATATGCCATATCCCCATATACACCCAAACTTATATGCACCCTTCTATCTCCTCCAAACGAAGATGCATCTCCTCCCACACACTCACCAGACCAAAATGCATCCCCACTCTTACTCTCAAACCGATACATAGCCTCTCCAAGGCTCTCTAACCCAAGATAACACATCTAGGTGCAAAACACACCTCACCTCATGTGTTCTAAACATCATCAAGTGTGCTACCACACAACCAAGACCCAAACAAGGTGCCCATATCTCTCTCTCTCCTCTAGATGATGCCAAAAGAGATAAGGAGCACTCTAGAGGTGGTAAACTTGCACTTCAACCCCTACTTTGGGTGAATTGGAATTTGCACCAAAACCACACCATAAAACACAAGCATCATCCAAACAAGCTCAAACTTGAAATTTAAGCTTTCTACAGGTCTTAATTACATATCATATTATTAGAGCAAGGTTCTAAGCAACATACTTAGGCAAAACAAATAGGGTTATCCCAAAATCTGGGTCAGGGTCCTTACAATTAGGGTCTCCAACTAGTATCTCCATCACCTCACTAGTGTTGTATTGTTCATTAATGCTTACCATATCAAGAAGCTCTTTCTAAAATTCTTTTTCCTAACACTTGTGTTGGTATGTATGCCTAGAGAGCCAATCATAGCATGATTGGAATGGAATATCTTGTAAATGATTTGATTAATAATAAAGGCAGTCTTCCAATATATATTGAGATTCAATTATGAGATAATGATGTAACACAATAAATGTCTAAAGAATGATATCACTCAATTACATATGTAGTCGAGTTGAGGACTTGAACAATGAGATCATACGTATGTCAAGAGTATATGCATTCTTGTTATATCCCTGATTAGATATTATCATGGAAGGATAATAGAAAACAATAACACTTAAGACTGGAGTGTGTGTTGGTTGATGATAGAATCTCATTAGTCATGATAGTGATATCAAACCATGCACATAGGTACTTGTTAGATAATAGTGTATCAGACAGACCCACCTTAAGGTGACACATGGAAACCATGAATGTTAGTCTGATTCATCTCTCAAAGTGATGGTGGTGATTATGGTTCTTAGACCTAAAATCGCTACACTCATCACATGTCGTTTGGTGTGCTTTGGCATCATCCACTATGATCCTGAATAAGGGTTACCATAAAGGTGGTGCTCGGATTCACTGTGACACTTGGGAATGATTGTGAGTGATGTAGATGGGATTTTTCCCTCCTACAAGACTTCGAGACTGTGAAATGCATGGCCTTGCTAGTGTGAGTCAATATGTGATATTGAGCTTACACATATCTCAAGAAGTCTATTCTAGTTCAAGGAATATGGATTGAATGTTGAATAGGATGATGATTTCATGCCTCGAGTTCAATCCCAATTTCAAAGAAAAGGGAGTTATGCAATCGCTATAACACCATCAACATATGATAAGTTAAGTTGTTCTCCAACTTCTCCAATTACTTGGGTAGCAATGAAGTCTTTCCAGATACCAATCATTGCTAGTAAAAATATAATAATAAAATTATGAATTTCACTACAAACGTAATGTGAAGCCAACCACGTTACACGCATACAATGTGTTGGTATAGGAGTATAATTGTGAATGTTATTGTAAATGTTCCAAATCAAACTAATTACGAAAATGTTTAGGTAATCCACTATAAATTTATTGGAATATGATCTGAGTTAATTGGTTAAATTGTTTAATCCAATTAATTAGGTTCCTTTGTTAAGTCGTTTAGCTATTCCTAAGTGGATTGACTAGAGTCAGGTGACCAGAATTAGTTAATTAATTAATATAATTAATTGGTTAATTAATGGATTCCAAAATATTCTTTTAAGTCCATGTCTTATTTTAAATGTAGTCGTAGCACTTTTGTTTTCCCTAGGGTTTTGGGAAACCCTACTTCCTTTCTCTACTATTAATAGGGGCATCATAGTCAAATTTTGTGAAACGCATACGCTTAGACACCCTAGGTTACGATCTTGTACATGCACCCTGGTCATCATCATCCCCAAGAAAGAGAAAAGGAGAGTAACTGACGCTCCCACATCGTCAAGTAAAAGGTTGATCCTTCCCTCTGTCTTGAGAAGCACAACGTGGAGTTTCAGTCCATCCGCATGGACAAAGTTGTGGCATAGACGTTGAGTTGCCTACGTTAGGAGGATGGAAGAGGACCATTTGTACACACTAGGATAAATGCACATCACTGCATGAAAGGACATCGTCGGACTCACTCCGGGATGAGGTATATTCCTACACCCTTCTTCTGAATACGTTGTTATTGACAAGATCCTATATTAGGGTATGTGTGAAAAAAAAATATTGATTCTGTTGCACGTATCGCCTCCACATAATCCAAAAAATTATGTATGTACTCCCTGTTGAAGGTAGAATGAATGGTTCTTAGGATAAGGTGTCCAACTCAAAATATTCCCCTTATGTACCAAGGTGTTAAAAAGGGAAGAAACGTGATCATAAACCAACTTTATGTTGTGTTAGGAAAGAGGCTTCAATAGATGGCATTCATGTTTTCTACCGTCAACAATCCCAACAGGGTTCATATAAATTGTCCCTTGCTTGGAGGGGGTGTCAAAAAGCATGATAGTAAAAGGTAACATTTCACTTTCATTGAGAGGGGACAAAGATAATGTCAAAATATATAAGTTCACCCTTTGATTGGAAAGGGATTGTACATGTATCCGTGCATATTGTTTGGTCCATAGTATGAGGAAAGGGACGTGCCCCTAGATTGGTGGAAGGATTTTTCCTATATTTCCTTGATATATGTCCAACAACACCATGATCAAGCATGAAAATTGTGTTTGTTGGTTGTATATGAGTAACGTTAGGATGGAATCCAGGGAGAAGGTGACCCGCTCGGGGCTAGTGATTGTCATTGGGGATATTGATGTATAAGATTTCTCTCTCCTCAGGGGCAATCTTATGAGAGAAAAATTCATAAGAAAAGGCATCTAGGGACACAGTGACACTCTTGGGACCTAAAAATGTGGTTGAATATGGATGTTTGAGCAGGGGAGATTTTATGAGAGAAATACTCATAAGGAAAGGGAATATCCAGGGATAAAGTGACCCTTATGGGGCCAGAGAGTGTGGTTGGATATGGGTGTGTAAGATTCCTCTCTCCTCATGGGAGATTTTATGAGAGAAATGTTCACAAGGAACAAGATATCTAGGGAAAGGTGAACTTTCAAGGATAGAGACTGTGGCTGGATATGGGAGTTTGAGATTCCTCTCTCCTTAGGGGAATATTTTATGAAAAAAAATTCTCACAAGGTAAAAAGGATATCAAGGGACAAGGTGACCCTCTCAAGGATAGAGATTGTGGTTGGATATAGGTGTGTAAGATTCATATCTGTTCAAGGAAGATTTTATGAAATAATTACTCAGAAGGTAAAGGGTATCTAGGGACAAGGTGAACCTCTTGGGGGGGGGGTAGAGACTGAGGTTGGATATGGTGGTGTGAGAATCCTCTCTCCTCGGGGGATATCTTATGAGAGAAATGCTCATAATGAAAAAAGAGGATCTCTAGGGACAAGGTGACCCTCTAGGGGGCTAGAGAATTTGTTGGATATGGGTGGGTGATATTTTCCTCTTCACAGGGGAGATCTTATGAGAGAAATGTTCATTAGGAAAAATGAAATATCTATTGACTTGAGAGTTATAGATTGCCCATTTTGATAATGACTTAACCATTCCATTCCTATGTATCTAACATGTTTGTTCAAGATTGACTTCAAGCTTTAGCTATATGAAAAGGATCAAATTAGACAAACCTTGGCTTGTTCAAGTTCAAGTCAAAAGCAATGCAAGTGTGCATTTTGGGAAATCACTCCAAATGACCTTATATGATTTTTGTAATCACTTATATTGATGATATGACTTGTAGCTAAGATGAGAAAAAATCAAGGACACTTAATTCCAATGTTTAATCACTCAAATGTCAATTTAAAAATTTATCACAGGTTGTTTATCGGTCGAGTTTTCAAATCGACCGATCCATTGATGGATTTTCTGGAGAGACCAATCAGTCAAGTTGTACACTCACATAACTCCGCTGACCGACTCACTGAGAAAAATTGATTTTAGCTCAATGGTTGGGTTTCCCAGAACAAACTCGATAGATAGTTTAAAAATTTGTCGTGTCATTTAGTGGATATGTCGAGATAACTTTATTGAAACTCGACTGAATGTACTATACAGAAAATGCAAAAAAAGTAATTATAACTGTTGATGAGTTTTTTTGAGCGAGAGTAGATCCGTTGCAACTTGGAAAATGGTTGTATTTCACCCTTAATTGATCCCACACTCAAGGGAACACCCCCAACTATAAATAGGACCCCTTGGAGTTCATTCCTTGCTATAGTTAAGTGTGTTGCAACTCCTTGAGCCCTTTTCTCTCTTTAGTTTACACATAATTTCGTAATTATGAGTGAGATAGGCCATTTGTAAGAGAGCTACTTCCTTGTGCTTATAAAGCTGTCATTCCATTAAATCTTCCCTACCCCATTCCTTAATAAAGCAAAGGTGAAGCAAGATACTCTGACTGAAGGTGGAGCCATTGATATTCTTCTTCAAGGTTGAAGAAGAGGTGAAGATCTTCTCTAGGTGAAGGAGAAGGCAAAGGCTGAAGATCCAAGAAGAGTGGGTAATCCCTTGATGGATGAAAACTTGTGCAAGAGTAGGTAAGTCCTTCGAAGAAGGCAAAAGACTCTTGCAAAGTGGGTAAGTCCTTCTTAAGGTTGAATACTCTTTGTATTGGATAGGTAAGTCCTTTGGTGGTGTTGTGTTGTAACTCTTATTGGTGAATATATAGTAAAGCACTTGCAAAGTCCTAGAGGTTGACCTCTCTAGATAGGGGACTGACTCTCTCCCAATATGGAGAGTGGAACCACTCTAAATGACCTTGTCAAGTGCTTCTTTCATTTTATCTCATACTTGCTATGCTTGTTAGTTAGGACTTCAAATTGCACTTAAGTTATTGGTTTTTGATTGATATAATTTGATGGTCTAATCTATATTGTGAGAATTTTTGAATCTCTAGTCACCCCCCCAATCTAGATCCCTATATCCAACAAGTGGTATCATAGCCAAGGATCTTCTCCAATAATCTCTCATGAGATGAGAGGATGGGCAACAACCTACTTGGTTCACTCAACCTAGAGGGAGGCTTCTCCATGCATCCTCTGGTCATGGAACCAACTTCCTCTATTGGAAGTTGTGCATGCAATTCTACATTCAAGGCATGAACTTTCACATGTGGAAGGTGATAGTCACACCATACAAGGAGCCAACCAGAGCTATTGCTACATTGAGTAAAGCTACACTTAAAGAAGCCCATCTCAATGTCAAAGCCATAAGCATCCTCTATGAAGCCCTTACCCCAAAGGAGTTCAACCGGATCTCATCTTGGGGCACCGCCTATTAGATTTGGGCACAAAGAAAGTCAAGGAGGATAAGGTCTACATGTTGTACAGCCTTCAAGAGATCTTCAAGATGGGCAAGAAAGAAGGGATTGTGGAGATGTACTCAAGAATCAATTTCATCATCAACGGGTTGGCTGCTTTGGGAAATTCTTTGGATATAGGTGTAATAAACTCCAAGATCTTGAGGACTCTACCAAAGATATGGGAGTCAAGGGTGACCTCCATTCAAGAAGTGAGTATCCTTGGTGACATCCCAACTGAAGAGCTCATTGGAAACATCCAAGCTCATGAGCCAAGGCTTGACAAGAAAGAAGAAGAAGACAAGCAAGAAGAGAAGGAAACCAAGAAGATCAAAGATAGTTCTTTCAAAGCACAAGTGGAGGCAGTCATCCTTCAACAACAACTTGCTTGCTAGACTTCTCCTTCCTCCTCTGTGAAGATGATGGCCCAAGTGAGCATGAAGCCAACTACATCAAGGGCAAACACTTCAATGGAAAGCAAGCCTCCTCCCCTACTCCTAGATGCAACAAGTGTGGAAAAAAGAGGCACTACAAGAGTGAATGTCCCAAGTCAAGAAAGTCACACCACAAGGCCAACTCAAAGAAGGAGGAAGAGTACAAGAAGGAGAGCCAAGTATAAGAGGAAGGACAAAAAGGAGAAGAGACACAAGAATGCAGCTCATGCAGCTTGGGAAGCTTCATCCTCAAGTAGCTAAAGCTCCGAAGAAGATGGAGAGTGCCACCTAGCACTCATGGCCTCTACCAATGAAGAAATTGGTGAGGAAAAGGGAAGATGGGTTATTGATAGTGGATGCAGTAATCATATGACAGGTGATATAAGACATTTCAACAACTTCACCAAAAAGAAAGGAGTTTCGATCACGTTTGGGGATAACAAGAAAGGTAAGGTCAAAGGTGAGGGTGATGTAGGTGAATCCTTGTGTATCAACAATGTTCTTTTTGTTGATGTCCTACATCACAATTTAATAAGTGTTAGTCAATTATGGGACAATGGTTACCTTGTGTTATTTACTTCCTTTGAATGCTTGATTCTAGATTCCCTCACCTACCAAGTTATATATAAGGGAACTAGAAGTGGTAATCTTTATGCTATTATTCTTGACTCTATTAAGAATGTTGTTGGAAGATGCCTAGTAGTCAATTCAAATGATATTTCTCTTTGGGATTGTCGGCTTGGTCATGTAAATATGCATCAGTTGAAGAAGTTGAGCAAAAAGGAATTTGTCAAGGGACTTCCCAAATTTGATTTTGAAAAGGATGAGGAATGCCAACCTTGTACCCAAGGAAATAAAACCATGTCCTCCTTCAAATTCAAAGGAGTTCTTAGTACCAAGAGAGCTCTTAAACTTCTTCACATTGATCTATTTGGACCAATGAGAACTCAATCACTTTGTGGTTCCAAGTATTGCCTTATTATTGTCAATGATTTCTCTAGATATACTTGGACCTTCTTTCTTGTTTCCAAGAGTGATAACTTGATGTTTTCTCGAGTTTTGGTAAACAAGTTGAGAATGAAGCCTCTTGCTGCATCGTTTCCATCCGTAGTGATCATGGTGGAGAATTTGAAAATGATCTTTTTGAATGTTTTTGTCAAGAATCGGGTTATGCACATAACTTCTCTTCACCTCAAACAAGTCAACAAAATGGGGTTGTAGAGAAGAAAAATAGGTCACTACAGGAGATGTCTAGGACCATGATTTTAGAGTATGACACTCCAAAGAAGTTTTGGGCCAAAGCTGTCAATACCTCATGTTTTGTGCAAAACGGGGTTATTATATATCCTTCTTTGAAGAAAACCCCTATGAGCTATGGCGTGGTAGGAAACCGTCTATTGAGTATTTTCATGTTCTTATATGTCCTTGTTTTGTGTTGAATACAAAAGATTCTCTCAAAAGTTTGATCTGAAATCTTACAAGTCTTTCTTTCTTGGCTATAGCACTACTAGCAAGGCTTATAGAGTATTTAATGTTGATCTTGGTTAAGTAGAAGAATCTATAAATTTTAAGATTATTGAGACTAACCCCTCTATTCCCAAAGATATTGTTCGAAATGATGATGTTTCAGGTGAGGTAATTCCTATTCTAAAAGATCTCAACATCTCCCAAAAGGGAAAAGAGGTGGTCACTCAAGAAGAAGAAAAAGATGAAGAGAAGAAGGATCCAACCACCCAGTTTGTAAAGAATCATCCAAAAGAGTTGATTTTAGGTGATACATTTGAAAGAGTGAAGACGCGGGCTACATTCAACAAAGAATGAGTCAACAACACCTTCATCTCACAACTCGAGCCAAAAAAAGTCAAGGAAGCTCTTGGGGATGATGAGTGGATCCTAGCTATGCAAGAAGAGTTGGAACAATTTGAAAAGAACAAAGTATGGACCCTAGTGCCAAGACCAAGTGATCGAAAGATCATTGACACCAAGTGGGTCTACCGCAACAAGTATGCTGAAAGTGGAAAAGTGGTATGGAACAAAGCAATTTTAGCGGCTCAAGGCTACAATCAACAGGAAGGTATAGATTTTGATGAAACATATACACATGTCGCTAGACTTAAGTCCATTCATATGTTACTTGCCTTTGCTAGTTATAAAAACTTTTTTTTGTATCAAATGGATGTTAAAAGTATGTTTTTGAATGATACAATTGAGGAGGAAGTATATGTTTCACAACCCTCGGGCTTTGAACATGATAGTTTACCTAACCATTTTTATTTGCTGCAAAAAGCTCTCTATCGACTCAAACAAGCACCTAGAGTTTGGTATGAGAAATGAAAGAACTTTTTGTTAGATCATGGGCAAAGTGGATTCTAACTTATTTCTAAAGCACACTTCTAACAATTTTCTTAATATTCAAATATATATTGATGATATCATTTTTGGCAGAATTTACCTTGATCTTTGCTAAGAATTTATTGATCTTATGCAGAGTAAATTTGAGATGAGTATGATGGGTGAGCTCACCTTCTTCCTTGGCTTTCAAATCAAGCAAACAAAAGATGGGAACTTCATCAACCAAGGTAAGTACACAAGTGAGTTAAGTGATTTGGGATGGAGAACACCAAGCCGATGGACACACCTATGTCAAACACCACAAAACTTGACAAAGATGAAGAAGGTGAGAAGGTGGATTAGAATCTCTATATAGGTATGATTAGAAGTTTACATTACTTAACTACCTCTAGACATGATATAATGTTTAGTGTTGGCTTGTGTGCTCTCTTTCAATCAAACCCTAAGAAATCATATCTTTTTGCTGTTAAGAGGATTTTAAGGTACTTCGACAAAACCCAAAATTTTGTACTATTCTATCCCAAGTCAAAGGACTTTACTCTTCTTCTTATAGTGATGCGGATTATGCAGGGTGCTTGATTGATAGAAAGTGCATAAGTGGCACTTGCTTTCTCCTAGGATAATGCTTGGTGTTTTGGTTTTCCAAGAAATAGTGAACAGTGGCATTATCAACCACCGAGGTTGAATACATTGTAGTTGTGAGTTGCAGTGCCCAAGTCCTATGGATGAAGCAAATGCTCCCAGACTTTAACATTCATTTTGATGCTTCTTGTATCTATTGTGACAGTACTAATGCAATTAACTTGTCATATAATCCTATCTTGCATACTAGAGCTAAGCATATAGAGGTTCACCATCATTTTCTTTGTGATCACATTTCCAAAAAGGATATCTATATCATGCATGTGGACACAGAAAATCAGTTGGCATACATTTTCACTAAACTTCTAGCTAGAAAGCAATTTAACTTTATTAGATCTAAACTGCTCATAACTTCTTTGAATGAATCTGATATGCCTTCTAGCTAGTTATCATCTAACCTATATTCTCTGATCATGTTTTGATCACCATTTCTAGCTAATATGCAAAAAATCAGTTTTTCATGTTCATTTTGCCTTATTTTTGCTTATTTTTGGGTATTTTTTGCAAACACTTATTTTATAACAAAATATTACCCAATGATGAGTGATATGTGCCTAAGTATGTTTATAATGCATAATGGACTTGAAAAATACATTTAATTAGCACTCTAATGGCTAGAAATTTAGATTTCAGAATTTAGGTTAGGCTGACCATCGGTCGAGTTGCTAACTCGACCGATCAGAGGCTGAGAGAGTTTTTAAAGAGCCTTTCAATCAAGTTTCTGACTCATAGAACTCAACTGATGGTCGGGTTGGAGTAAATTTAAGATAGGTTCGGATGACTATTCTCCCTCTCAACTAGAGAAAAGTCGACCGATCCAACCTCTAGCTCCCTCAAGCTCTCAACCCTAGCCACAACCTACCTCTACCTAGCCCTAGTTATACCTAGATTGTCCACAAGAGGTCATAGTTCAAGTAGAAAAGTTGCTTTATGACCACTATCTCTCATCCTTGGGTTTTAAACACGTGTGCTATAACAATTTTGTCACAACACCAAACACATTCATGAATTCCACACAAATTTGCATTGGAATTACGACACCCTCATACCCCCTCCTAATAATCAAGTAGTCCTCACATCTATGATAGTTGAGAAGAAATTCCAAGTCTCTGAGGATACCCTGAATATCTTCATTTCAGGTACTGAAGTGACTGACACCTAGCATAAGGACTATCCAGAGTATTTTGACCTAATTGAGCCTGAGACATCTACAAGCCATAGGATCTTACTCTACCTAATATTCATAAGTTCTTAAAGAAGCCTCAATTCCCATATAGGAAGAAGTGGACCCTTCTCTCCTCTACCTTGGACCTCAAGAGATGCTTACTTGCCTTAGTTGTTAACTTCAATATTCATCCAAAGAAGAATCAGACTAAAATTGCAGAAAATACTGCGGTAATCATGTATTGTCTCTTGAAGAACATCAGAGTCAAGTGGGAGAGATATGTTCTCCATTATATGACATGCTTTGACTCAGGAAAGAACACATGTGGCACCCACCTTCCATACCCAACCTTAATTTGTGGTCTATTCCATCTTGCCACTGGAAAATATCTTTTCCATGACCTATACTACAAACTTGTATGGAAAGGAGTTTGCATCAGTGATACCACACTTAAGAAGTCAGTGCCTATCCTATCCTCTACCACACCTTGTGCCTCTACCTCTACCTCTACCTCTACCTCTACCTGAGCACCACCACCATCTCAGCCTACCCGACTTTCCTATCCCTCGCTCCATGTATCAAATGAATCCCTTATGGGCTACATGATGCATCAATAGGCATACAACCTTTAGGCCAGGAGCACCTACATCATGACCTCAATTTCATCATGTCCAACATGAACATGTCATGTGCACACCCCTACCCTGCCTACAAGCCCTACCCAGGAGGTGATTGTGCATCCTTTGCATATGATCACTTTTACCCTACCACTTCACATGCATCTTCTACTGCTACACCCTTTGCTACTGGTGGATCTACACCTGGTGTGCTACCTCTGCCAACTGGCCCCTTGGCCACTCTTCTTGCTAGTATCAATAGTTCTGCTCCTTTCTTTCCACAGACCAATGAGCTTCATGCTCTTGGCATGTCTTGGGATGAGCAGAATGCTCATTGGCCCAGTCGATATTTTGGTTCTCTTACTGATGAGGAGATGTCAGACCAAGATGATGAGGAGGCTTCTACTGATGAGGATGATGGTGATGCTTCTAATTATGGGTCTGATGGATTAGATGGTGCCTCCGGTGATGAAGGTGATGTTGTTCTCTCTGTTGCACCCTCAAATGGAGATGATGACTACGAGCTAGATGCTTATGATGATGAGGATGATAATGTTGTGGAAATAGATAGCTTAGATGTTTAGTTGTTCTAGTTTTTAGTCTAGATTCTGATCATATATATCTTTCTAAGCTATTTTGTATTACAAACACCTGGGCACATGTTTTGAGTTGTACTATTTTATCATCTAGCTTTCAGCATTTTGGTTTGTAGTTGTTTTCTAAGAACCTACTTTCTGAGTTGTAATCTTAATCCTTTATACACTTACTCTTTGATTTACTATATCTCATGAGTTGGTTCCATGTTTTACCATATTTTGGTTATGATCTAGATTGTTTGTTTCTCTCATATCTGTTTGGTGTATGCTTTGAGAATTGCATGTTGTGCATGTATGCTTGGTTTTGCTTGGAGAAGACCTATATATGTGCTGCTCTACCCCAATTCCTTTTTGATAATGTCAAAAGGGGGTGATAAGTTCAATGTTTTGAAGCTCAACCATATTGCTTTTATTTCTTATGTGATCCTTTTCTTGTTCATTATATGCTTTATCATGTTATTTGCTAAAGGACCATATAGTATATATATGTCATGTTGCTTTGTGTAGATAGACTAACTATGCAGGTAAGAGTAGGCATAGATTGAGGGGGAGAAATTCACATTGTTCAAATATAGAATCCCCTTGCAATTCACAAGGCAAAGGTATAACTTCAAATATCCTTTTCAATATGATTGAAGAATGGTTTGTCATTGTCAAAAAGGGGAAGAATATTGACTTGAGAGTTATACATTGCCCATATTTTGATAATGACTTAACCATTCCATTCCTATGTATCTAACATATTTGTTCAAGATTGATTTTAGGCTTTATGTACATGAAAAGGATCAAATTACATAAGTCTTAGCTTGTTCAAGTTCAAGTCAAAAGCAATGTAAGTGTGCATTTTGGGAAATCACTCCAAATGACCTTAGATGATTTTTGTAATCACTTGTATTGATGATATGGCTTGTAACTAAGATGAGAAAAAATTAGGGATGCTTAATTCCAATGTTTAATCACTCAAATGTCAGTTTATCGGTCGACTTGGAAACATGACCAATCCAGTGATGGATTTTATGGAGAGACCAATCGATCGAGTTGTACACTCATAGAACTCGAATGACCAAATTACTCAGAAAAATTAATGTTAGCTCATCGGTCAAATTTCCCAGAACAAACTCAATCGATAGCTTGAAAATTGTCTTTTTCATTTAGTGGATTGGTTGAGTTATCTTTATTGAAACTCGACCGAATTTACTATACAAAAAACACAGAAAAAGTGATTATAACCATTGGTGAGTTGTTTTAAGTAAGAATAGATCTATTTCAACTTGGAAAATGGCTATATTTCTCCCTTAAGTGATCCCATACTCAAGGTAACACCCCTAATTATAAATAGGACCCCTTGGAGTTCATTACAAGTTCGCTCATTCACGATATTCAAAGTCCTTGCTATAGTTGAGAGTGTTGCAACTCTTTGAGCCCCTTTCTCTCTCTAGTTTACACATCATTTCGTGATTATGAGTGAGATAGGCCATTTGTAAGAGAGCTACTTCCTTGTGCTTGTAAATCTCTCATTCCATTCCATCTTCCCTACCCTTTTCCTCAATGAAGCAAAGGTAAATCAAGCTACTCTGAGTGAAGGTGGAGTTGTTGTTGTTCTTGTTCAAGGTTGAAGAAGAGGTGAATATCTTCTGCGGGTGAAGGAGAGGGAAATGGCTGAAGATCCAAGAAGAGTGGGTAATCCCTTGAAGGTTGAAGACTTGTACAAGAGTAGGTAAGTCCTTGAATGAAGGCAGAAGACTCTTGCAAAGTGGGTAAGTCCTTGGTAAGGTTTAAGAATCTTTGTATTGGATAGGTAAGTCCTTTGGTGGTCTTGTGTTGTAACTCTTATTGGTGAATATATAGAGGAAAGCACTTGGAAAGTCCTAGAGGTTGACCTCTCTAGGTAGTGGACTGACTCTCTTCAAGTTTTAAGAGTGGAACCACTCTAATCGACCTTGTCAAGTGCTTGTTTCATTTTCTCTCATCCTTGCTATGCCTGTTAGTTAGGTCTTCAAATTTCACTTAATATATTGGTTTTTTATTGATATAATTTGAAGGTCTAATCAATCTTGTGAGAATGTTTGAAGCTTTATTCACCCGCCCCCTCTAGATCCCTAGATCCAACAATATCTAGGGACAAGTTGACCCTCTCAAGGGTAAGAGATTGTGGTTGGATATGGGTGTGTTTGATTCCTCTCTCCTTAGGGGGGATCTTAATAGATAAATACTCAAGGAGAAAGGGGTTATTTAGGGACCAGGTGACCCTCTCATGTACCAAAGGTTGTGGTTGAATATGGGTATGTGAGATCCCTCTCTGCTTAGGAGATATCCTATGAGAGACATATTTACAAAGAAAATGGGTGTGTTTGTCTAGGCTTAGGGCATGGTCTGGCATTGTATGAAAATAGGTATAAGTGGGGTGATGTTCCAATTTTAGGTCAGGGTCTTGGGTAGTATAGATATGAGTGTGAAAGTAGGTTACTAGTCCAATTTTAGATCAGGGTCTTGGGTTGTATAGATATGAGTGTGAAAGTAGGTTACTAGTCCAATTTTAGGATTTTTTCATAGGGGTGTGGCCCCTGTGTACCCCGCCTAGTCTGCATGGAAGTCAAGAATAATTTAATGGGGAATATATTGTATTAAAAGGACTAAAATATTAATATATATGTATATATGGATATACGTATAAAATCATACACATCACCATTAAAAATGTTTTATGGTGAATGCATTCATGGTTATGGTATAAGATGCCTTTTGTGGATGTTGTGCTTGGTTGTATATCTTGTGCTTGTATGCTAAATGGTTGTGGATGGAACCTTTGTATAAGTATTCAACTTTCATGCTGAGCCTCATATTTCATCTCCCAATATAACTAATTCTATTCCCTCTAAAATCCCCTTGAATGTAACTCGAGGTTCTTCTTTTACACATGTTGTAATAGAGATAGGAATAGATTTAGTTTTGGAAGACTTGTTGAGAAGAGGAAACTTGAAGATCCAACTTCGAGGAGCTTCTATGAAGAGGCATACCAAAGATCCAACACTAAGGGGCGTCCATGAAGTTGTTCATCTTGATGCTGATCAAATGCAGGTTTATATGATATTCACAGGTTGTCATTGAATGAAACACAAAAGACCATAGGTGGATAGTAATCCTTTGTGGCTGCAAAGGATTACAATATTCTGACCATAACCAATGATTTTGTATTTTTTGATTGCATGTTTGTGGATTTGATATAGTATGTATATGATACATATTATAAGTAAGTGGTGTTTGGATATGTATGAATATATATATATAATCCCTTAATTAAAATATTAAGTCTTAGATGCTTTCCATAAGCAACACACATGAAAAGATTGATCGAGTAAGTGTAGGTTATTCCAAAGCATGGTGCGTCATTCATCTCTATAAGTGTGATGGTAGATATGTATATCTTCCAAAGTAGGGTGCATATTCTATTGCATTGGCTTTTGGGTCAAGCTTAAGTAGGTGATCTTAATAAGATTAAGTACCTAGAAGCATAAAGATGGAACATGATAAAGAGTTGTGCATACCATCTATCCAAGAATTTCATATGAGAAATTGGTAGATGTTGCCTACCTAAATTGTCATGTTGTGGGTAATTAGCCAAAGCTGACTCATGATGTGATGAAATATGGATCTTGGCTCCCTAGAAGGTTTTAGGATGCACAATTATTAATTGATAAGGGTTATCAGTTTGATCAGAATAGTGGGGGAGATAATTAATTAAAGTCCTATTTAAATATTGTTAGATCTTATCAAATCGAATCAAAAGTGTTTTGACAAAACTATAAATTTTCTCTTGAAGAATAAAATGGCAACACACAAAACCTTTTCCTTGTGATCGATCCTTGAGAAGTACAAATCAAATGGGACTAATTTCCATGACTGGTTCAAGACATTGAGAATTGTTCTCACACAAGAGCACAAGCTCTATGTCTTGGAAACACTAGAGCCAAATCAACCTACTTCCAATGCACTTAAGGCTGAAGATGTCGTAGATATCAAGTGCCTGATGTTTTTCTCAATGAACTATGAGTTGCAGAGGCAAGATGAAAATATGGATGTGTTTGAGATGGTAACACATCTTAAGAACATATACCAAGATCATGCAAGATAGGAAAGATATGATGTCTTTAAGGCATTGTTCAAGTGCAATATGGTAGGAGATCCAGTAGGTTTCCATGTGCTCAAGCTTATTGGGTACGTAGAGAACCTTTCAAGACTGTAATTTCCTTTGGGTCAAGAGTTGGCTACATATGTGATTATGCAGTCCCTACAAGAGTCATACAGCCAGTTTGTGATGAACTACAACATGAATAATTTTGACGAGCCATTGTTAGAGTTGCTTGGCATGTTGAGAACAACTAAACCACAAATGAAGAAAGAAAAGCCCAACTCTGTGATGATGATTAGTAGAGAAGGGAATTCAATGGGAAAAGGAAAAACTAAGAAGATTTCTAAAGCTAACTAGAAACCCAAGTATTCTACACTCAAAGACAAGGGAGAGGTGAACAAGGGAGGTAATTGTTACCACTGTCACCAGTCTAGACATTAGAAGAGGAATTGTCCTCTCTACCTAGAGGAATTGAGGAAGAAGAAGGAAGGGATAGAGATCCACTTCAGGTATTAAAGTTATTGAGATAAATTTGTCTACTTCTTCATCTCAGGTACTAGATAATGGATGTGGATCTCAGATATGCTTGAATATGTGGGATCTGAAAAAAAAGTATGCCTTTATAAAAGGGCGAGTTTGAACTGCGCATTGCAAATGGAGCAAGAGTTTTTGCCACTGTAGTTGGAACCTATAATTTATCTCTACCAATGGGGCTTGTAATATATTTGAAGAACTACTATTTCATACCTACCATACATACAAACATTATTTCTGTATCTTGTTTGGAAAAGGATAAATGTGAATTTCATATAAAGAATGGTGAATGTTCTATTTCAAAAGATGAGATCTTTTATGGTAGTGCCCTAATCTCCTATGGTCTTATTTATTAGAACTTGAGACAAATTTTTATAATGTAAATACCAAAAGGTTAAAACATTACAACTCAAACAAAACATATATTTTGCATTGTCATCTAGGGAACACCAATGAGACATGCATATCTAGACTTCGTAAAGATGGTTATCTAGACTCTTTTGATTTTGAATCAATATAGACATGTGATTCTTGTTTGTTGGGAAATAGCACCAAGACTCCCTTCACTGTCAACAATGAGAGGGCTAGTGATCTTTTAGGACTCATACATACTGATGTATGTGACCCTTTTAGAACAAAGGCTAGAGGTGGTTATCAGTACATCATTACCTTTAGTAATGACTTTAGTAGGTATGGTTATGTTTACTTGATAAAATATAAGTCAGAAACTCTTAAAAAGTTGAAGAATTTCATGAATGAAGTATAAAACCAACTTGGTAAAAGTATTAAGGCTCTACATTCTAATTGAGGTGGAGAATACTTAATTCAAGAGTTTGAGGACCTTCTACAAGCCTGTGGTATCATATCACAATGGACTCCACCTAGAACGTCACAATATAGTGGTGTATCAAAAAGAAGGAACCGCACATTGCTAGATATGGTGTAAGCAATGATGACTTTTTCTGATCTTTCAACTTCCCTTCTGGGGTTATGCTCTAGAAACTGTAGAATTTACACTTAAATGTGTACCATCTAAATTAGTTCAAAAGACATATGAGATATGGATTGGGAAGCATCCCAAATGTCTTGTATGAATATTTGGGGATGTGAAGGTTATGTCAAGAAAATGTTTCTTGAAAAGTTTGTCCCTAGATCAAATAAATATTATTTTGTTGTTTATCCAAAAGAAACCAGGGGATACTTCCTATACAACCCAACTGACAACAAAGTGTGTGTTTCTAGGGAGGCTGCATTTTGAGAAAAGGAATTTATTTCCAAAAGAATCAGTAAGAGTAAAATAGAACTCAAAGAAGTTCGAGACCAACAAGAAAGCATTGAACTTGTAGAGGTACATAAGGAACATAGAGAGTCACAACCCACTGTGGAATCTCAAATTTCTCATGTGACATAGGAACCCCATAGATCTAGTAGGAGATACCTTGACCAGATAGATTTAGTTATATACTAACTCAAGAAGGAGATGAGTCAGTCATTGATGATGATCCAACTACCTACCTAGAGGTTGTTAAGGGACTAAAGTCTAAGAAATGGCTTGAGGCCTTGAGAGCTAAGGTGGAATTCATGTACAAAAACAAGGTATGGACCTTGATGGATCCAACTGAAGGGGTAAAACCCATAGGGTGCAAGTGAGTATTCAAGACGAAGATCGACATCCATGGTAATGTACATACTTACAAACGTCAATTGGTTGCAAAAGGTTTCAAACAAGTTCAAGATGTTGACTATGAAAATACTTTTATCCAGATACCATGGTTAAGTCCATCGAGATCACGCTTGCCACTATAGCTTATCATGACTATAAAATTTTGGCATATGAATGTTAAAACTGCATTCCTTAATGAGAATTTTCTTAAGGATGTGTACATGACACAATCTGAGGGTTTTATAGATCAAAAGTATGTAAACAAAGTTTGTAAGCTACAAAGATCAATCTATGGATTGAAGCAAGCATCTCAGAGCTAGAATCTTTGATTTCATGAACCAGTCAAAGAGTTTGACTTTAGTCAAAATGAAAATGAATCGTATGTTTATAAGAAGGTTAGTGGGATCATGATTGTGTTCCTCAAATTGTATGTAGATGACATACTATTGAAGGGGAATGACATCCCTACTTTATAGATGGTAATGACTTGGCTAGGAAATATATTCTCAGTGAATTACATAGGAGTACCATCCTATATACTAGGAATCAAGATCTATAGAGATAGATCTAGAAGGCTTATTGGACGAAGTCAGAGCACATATATTGATAAAGTGTTCAAGAGGTTTAGCATGGAGAACTCAAAGATAGGAAACCTACCCATGTCTCATGGTGTTACCATCTTTAGAGCTCAATGTCCCAATTCTTATGAAGAAAGGGAGCGCATGAGTAAGATTGCATATGCTTCTCCAATTGGATCTATCATGTATGCAATGTTATGTACTCGTCCAGATGTCTGGTATGGTTTGAGCATGACGAGCAGATATTAATCAAATCTCGGTGAAGGACACTAGACTATCATGAAGAACATCCTTAAGTACTTGAGAAGAACTAAGGATAGGAAGAGCTGGTGGTAAAGGGTTACACTGATACAAGCTTCCAAACTAACAAAGATTATTATTGATCACAATCAGTAAATTATGGTTTCCCTCAATTATGGAGCTATGAGATGGAAGATTTCCAAGAAAGAGACAGTTGTAGATTCTACAATGAAGGTCAAGTTTATAGTTGCACCCAATGCAGTGAAGGAGACTATTTGGATAAAGAAGTTCATTTCATAACTTGGGGTGTTTCCAAGCATCTGGGAGGCAAACGAGCTATATTGTGATAACAATGTAGCTATTGTGCAAGCTAAGGACCTAGACCTCATCAGCATTCCAGGAATATATAAAGGCAATCCCATCATATATGAGAAATTGTACAATAAGGAGATATGAAGATTTGTAGAGTACCAACTGAGAGCAATGTGGTTGATCCATTGACAAATGCACTTTTGCAGTAGAAGAATGAAGGTTGTGATAGATAGCTTGGTATTAAGTTCATGAGTGATTGTCTTTAGGTGCAAATGGGAGTCTATTGGTATGTATTCTAGAGAACCAATCATATCATGATTGTAATGCCATATTATGTAAATGATTTGATTAATGATAAAGGCAATCTTCCAATTTATTCTATTATCCAGTTATAAGATAATGGTGTAACAAAATAAATGTCTAAAGAATGATTACTCAATAAGGTTCTTATTCGAGTTGAGGACTTGAATGATGAGATCATACAGATGTCAAGAATAAATGCATTCTTGTGATGGCCCTAGGCAGATGTTACTGTGGGATTATAATAGATAGTAATAACACATAAAACTAGAGTATGTGTTGGTTGATGACAGAATCTCATTAGCCATAATATGTGATATTAAACCACACATAGATACATGTTAGAGAACAGTGTATCAGACAGACCCACCTTGAGACTAACACATGGAAACCATGAATGGTAGTCAGAGTCATCTCTCAAATTGATGGTGGTGATTGTGGTCCTTAGACCTAAAATCACTACACTCATCACATGTCGTTCAGTGTTCTTTGGCATCATCCATCGTGATCCTAAATAAGGGTTACTATAAATGTGGTGCTCCAGTTCACTATGACACATGGGGATGACTATGAATGACGTAGATGGGATTTCTCCCTCCTATAGGAGTTTGATATCCTAGCCACTTGATCAGCAAGATTGAAAAATCCATGACCATGCTGGTGTGAGTCAATATGTGATATTGAGCTTATATCTATCTAAAACAATTTGCTCTAGTTCAAGGAACATGGATTGAACATTGAATAGGATGATGATTCCATGCCTCAAGTTAAATTTGGATAGAAGAGACAAAGGAATTATACAAACGTTGTAACACTAGTCACAGATGATAGGTTAAGTTGCTCTCCAACTTCTCCAATTACTTGGGTAGCAATGAAGTCTTTCTCGATACCAATCATTGGTTGTGAAATCATAATAAGATTATGAATAACACTGCCAACATAATGTGAATCCTACCATATCACACACATATGATGATTTGGAATAGGGGTATAATTGTGGACGTGATTGTAAATGTTCTAAATCAAATTAATTACTAAAACACTTTGGCAATCCACTATAATAATATTGGAATATAATTTGAGTTAATTGGTTAAAATATTTAAGCCAATTAATTAGATTCCTTTGTTAATTCAGTTGGCTATTCCTGAAGGGATTGACTGGATTCTGATGACGATAATTATTTAATTAATTAATAAGATAATTTGTTAATTAACAGATTCCAAAATATTCTTTATAGTTTCACAAGTGGTTTGTTTTAAGTGTAGTCACTGCCCTTTTGTTTTATCAAGGGTTTTAGGAAATCTTGCTTCCTTTCTCTGTTATTAGTAGGGGAATGACGGTCAACTTTTGGGAAACACATACGCTTAGATGTCATAGTTTATGATCTTATACATGAACCCTACCTATCATCGCCCCAAGCAAGAGAGAAGGAGAGAAACTAACACTAGCAAGTTATCAAGCAGAAGGTTTCTCCTTCCTGCCAGCTTGAGAAGCATGATGTGGAGTTCCAGTCCATCCACATGGATGAAGTCGAGATGCAAACATTGAGTTGCCTACGTTCACAGGACAGACGAAGACTATTTGTGCATTCTAGGAGAGACGAACATAACTATGTGAAGGGACATCATCGGACTTGCTTTGAGATAAGGTATATCCCTACACCCTCCTTCTGAATATGTTGTTAGTGACTAGATCCTCAATTAGGGTATGTTTGGAGAAAATCATGTTGCTTTTGTTGCACCTATCACCTCCACATAACCCAACAACTTGTGTATGTCCTCTTTGTTGAAGGCAGAATGAATGGTTATTTGGATCAGGAGTCGATCTTGGAATCTTCCCCTTGTGTATCAAGGTGTTGAAAATGGAAGAAACATGATCATAAACAAATTGTCCCTTGTGTTAGGCAAGAGGCTTCAACATACGACATTCATGTTTTCTGCTCCTGACATTCCCGATAGGGTTTAGAAGAAATTGTCCCTTGCTTAGAAGGGGGTGTTGAAAAGTGTGATAGGAAAAGGTAACATGTCACTTTCATGGAGAGGGGACAAAGATCATGTCGAAATATAAAAATTCACCCATTGACTGAAAATGAATCATTCATATATTGGTGCATATTGTTTGATCCATGGTATGAGGAGAGGGACGTGCTCATAGATTTATGGAAGGAACATTCCAGTCTTTTCTTGAGATATATCCAACAACACCATGATAAAGTATGCAAATTGGGTTGTTGGTTATAGAGGAGTAAAGTTAGCATGGATCTCGAGGATAAGTTGACCCACTCGGGGCTAGAGATTGTAATTGGGGATCAATGTATAGATTTATCTCTCCTTTAGGGGAGATTTTATGAGAGAAAAATTCACAAAATAAGGTATCTAGGGACGAGCCGACCCTCTTGGGACTAGAAAATGTAGCTGAATATGGGTATTTGAGATTCTACTTTCCTCAAGGGAGATTTTATTAGAGAAATACTCACAAGGAAAAGGGATATACAGGGACAAAGTGGCTCTTTTAGGGCCATAGAATGTGGTTTGTATGGGTGTGTAAGATTCTGCTCTCCTAATGGGAGATTTTATGAGAGAAATACTCAAAATGAAAAGGATATCTATGGGGAAAGGTGAATATTATAGGAATTGAAACTATGGATGGATATGGTAGTTTGAGATTCCTCTCTCCTTAGGGGAAATTGATTGGGGGGGAATTCTTACATGGTAAAAGGGGTATCCAAGGACAAGGTTACCCTCTAAGGCTAGAGACTGTGGCTGTATATAGATGTGTGAGATTCCTCTCTCTTCAAGGAAGATTTTATGAGAGAAATACTCACAAGGTAAAGGGTATCTAGGGACAAGGTGAACCTCTTGGGGGAAAATATTGAGGTTGGATATAGGTGTGTGAGATTTGTCTCTCCTCAGGGGAGATCTTATGATTGAAATGTTCATAAAGAAAAAAGGGGATATCTAGGGACAAGGTAACCCTCTAGGGGGGAAAGAGACTTTGTTGGATATGGGTGGGTGAGATTTTTCTCTCCTCGGGAGAGATCTTATGAGAGAAATGATCATAAGGAAAAATGTGATATCTAGGGACAAGCTATTGGTAAGGTATGCATGTAGAGTCAATCATGTGATGATTGACATGGCATAAACCATATATGATTTGATTAATACGCATAAAGGCAAACTTGTATTTCATACTATTGCATTGAGTTATGCCATAATGAGGAAACATTATGTATGTATAAAGAATGACAATACTCAATGATGTATTTCTTCAAGTACATGACTTCAAGGATGAGAGCATATGAATATTATGAGTGTGTACATTCTTAATATGTCCCTAGTCAATTGTTACTGTGGAAGGTAGATAGACACTAGTAACACATAAGACTAGAGTGTGGGTTGGTTGATGACAGAATATGATTCATCATGATATGGCAATATCAAACCAATCACACAGACACATTTTTGAGAATCATGTATAGGACAGACCCACATTAATAGTGACACATGGAAACCATCATTGGTGGTCATAGTCATCTCTCATAGTGAAGTGGTGATTGAGATTCTTAGACCTGAAATCACTGCACTCGTTGCATGTCATTGGGCATGCTTTGACATCATCAAACACAGTCCTAAAGCATGGGATGTTATAATGCTAATGATTGGGTGACTTTGACATATGGGGACTGATTGTGAGTGATAGAGATGGGATTTGTCCCTCCTACTGAAGATTGATATGTTGGCCACTTGATAACTGAGACTGAGAAATTCATTCACATGTACATGTGAATCATTATATGATATTGAGGTCACATTATCTCAGACAGTTTGCTTTTGGTTTAAGGAACATGGATTGAACATTGAGAGGATGACGATTCAATGCCTCATATTCATCCTAGATATCAAAGACAAAGGAACTATACAATCACTACATTGCCTTACACAGATTGTATGTTGAAGTTGTTCTCGAAGTTTCCATTCACTTGAATAGCACAGATGTGCGACTAGGCACCACTCCTTGCTTGTGATGTCAAAAGTTAGTTATGGACATTCACTACCAATGTAATATGGGACCTATAGGGTCATATACATAGGAACTCATCTAGAAGAGGAGTTTGATCTTGAATGATGATTTGATTGATTACTAAAGTGTTTAGATACTCAATTCACACAACAGATTGGCTGCCTGCACTGCCAAACAACCATCTCATAGGGTGAGATGATTATTTGAACTTCCAAAGAAGTGTCTGAAATGTTGAGATAGCCATTTGGATTGTCAGGCTAATCAAAAATTGAATTGGCTATGATATGTCAAAACAAAGGTGTGATCCGACCAGTTCATTTCACTAAACCAATCGGCTCAGCATAAGTCACCAGAAACTGTCTGGATGAGTGAGATGACTATCTTACATGAATGAGATTGCTCAGTTAGGCCGGAGGAAGGTTCTAGATAATTTCCCATATCATTTTGATTGCACAATACTTGTAGTGCAAGGAATTAATGTCCAACAGTAATGGGAATTGAGTTGCCAATTTGTTAATTGATTGGAAAACTACAAAATGACCGTCTCGCAGTATGATATGACTGTATCGCAGTGCTAGATGACCATTTAGACTTCCAGATGACCATTTTGTGTCTCGCATGTTGCAAAAATTCAAGATCTTTCGATCCCTTCAACTCCCATACATATCCCAAATGCATTGGGAACATTGGCCCTAACCCTGCTTATAATTAGAGAAGTACTGGGGGCTTCGTAAAGCATACAACACAACTGAGAGTTAGTTTCTCTGACAATTGTTGTTCTCTTTGGTTGTGGCAACCAAGAGAGCCCAAGAAAGTCCTACCCGACAAGGGAAGGATAGCAACGAGAGAGAACAATTGAAGATCATTGTTGTGAGAGAGCAAGTTAGTGACTAGTACACCAATGAGAGGGACAACACTTTCCTATCTATTCTAGTTGAATGACAGGAGTTTTGGTTAGTTCAAGTGGACTACTCTAGAGGAAGGAGTCCTTTGTCAGATACTAGGAGGGCATAGTCAATCTATAGTCCATGGAGAGACCACAAGAGTCACTGCAGAAGATGTCATGTTTGTTGTTTTTGGTGAAGACCAGGAGTTGCATAGCCACTGCCCAATAGTAACTAGAAGATAGTTGCATTGTAATGAGTTGTTGTCATTGGAATTTCTCTAGGACTAGGTATAACTCTTAAAACCATCCTTCCTATTTCATAGTAGTTGACACAGTCTTATTGTTATGGGAATGTAGATTGATAATTTTTTTTGTTTATACTGCTATATTTTGTGCCTATATTTCCCAACCGTGGTATCAGAGCCACGTCAATTTAGTAAGTTTTAGGATAATCGATATGATCGGATTTTATTTTTATCATTTATTCATTGCATGACTCATATGTGTATTCAATCAAAGACCACATAATCTCAAACTAATATATATATATATATATATATATATATATATATATATATATATATATATATATATATATATTTATATGCAATTTACATGTGCCACCCTAAAACAAATTTTGATGGTAGATGTGTAGCATGGTTATGGCCATGACCCAATATTTGTGTGTGGTTGTATGTTTTGTTTTTATTCTTGTTTATCTCGATACGCATACTGAACCTCTACCTCCCTCTTCCAAATGTAAAGTTAAATCTCTCCTACCTTTAATCCCCTTGAATATAACTTGAGGTTACTCTCTGCAATGTAATGAAGTACGTAGCAATAGGATAGTTTCTTTTCTTCTAACAACAAAGAAGATGATCAACGTTGGATGAGATGACCAGTTTGTGAGACAAGTCGGTCATCTAGAGGACCATGGAGGATAGAACGATGAAGCCAGATGACCACCTAGTAGACCCAACTGACCATTTGGAAGGAGTTCAAACATCAATTGGACTAGAGGCCAGATGAGCATTCATGATGACCAACCAACCGGACAAGAGGTGGGACGATCGGTTCAAGGGTTGAACTAATTTTCCCAGATTGGCATGCATAGATCTACACCAATAGCATGTTCATACATGAGATGTGATGATTGACCTAGGTGGTAGTAATTCTTTGTGGATCCAAGGAATTACATGTAGACATGTTCATAACCATTTTTTTGTTTATATTAAATGTTTACGTTGTGGGATATATCATGTATCTGATATGTACTATATATGTGATGATTGGATATAGTATATGTATATATATGATATATATAAACTCCCTAAATTAAAATATTAAGCCTTAGATGCTTTCTAAAAGTGGCACACATAAAAAACTTGATCGACCAAGCATAGGTTAAGCCAAAGCGTGGTGCGCCGTCTATCTCATGGAAGTGTGATGGTAAAAATGTAGGTGTCACCAAAGATGGGTGCATTATAATCATGTCGGATTTTGGGTCAGGCTTAACTAGTGATTCTTAGAGCGTCTAGGCCCAAATGCATGTAGATGATCATGGCAAGGAGTTTCTTATATCAACTATTTAAGAGTTGCATATGTATGCAATTGGCAAAAGTTTCCTACCTAAATAGTCAAGTTGTGGGTGATCAGCAAGGCTCACTCATGATTTAATGAAATATAGATCTTGGCCCACTAGAATATTTTACATTGTAATATTCCAAATTGATATGTGAGGAATATCAATTTGAATAAAAAAAGTGCAAATGATAATGAATTAAAGACCTAATTATTATCACCCATATTCTAATCAAATCAAATAAAAATGAGTTTTTGACAAAATTGTAAATTCTTTTGTAGAATAAAATGTTAATGAACAATAATCACTTTTCTATGTGATTGTTCCTTGAGAAGAAGAAATAAATGAGAACAACTTTCATGATTGGTTGTGGACATTGAGAATCATTCTTACACAAGAGATCAAGCTCTATGTCTTGGAAAGGACAGAACTAAAAGAACCACATCAAAATGCACCAAGGGCTGATAGGGATGCTTACAATAAGCAACTGAAGACGTTGTGGATGTCAAGTTTTTGATTCTATTCTCCATGATCTATGATTTGTAAAGGAAACATGAGAACATGTATGTGATTGAGATGGTTACACATCTCAAGAACATGTTCCAAGATTAGGCAAGACAAGAGAGATACGATGTCTCCAAGGCACTGTTCAAATATAACATGGCAGAAGCTGACCCAGTAGGTCCTCATGCACTCAAGCTCATTGGGTATGTGGAGAACCTAGATACAATGGGATTCCCCTTGGGTCATGAGTTGGCCACTAACATGATTTTGTAGTCTTTGCCAGAGTCATATAGTTAGTTTGTCATGAACTACAACAGAACAACTTTGACAAGCCATTGATAGAGTTATTGGGCATGCTAAGAACAACTGAGACACAAATGAAGAAAGACAAGCCCAAGTCTATGATGATGATCAGAAAGACAAAGGGCAAGTCTAAATGAAAAGGCAAAGATAAGAAGGGTTCTAATTCTATCCAGAAGCCCAAGTCTTCATATCTCAAAGGAAAGGGAGGAGTGAAGAAAATAAGAGGTGATTCTCACCATTGTCACCATCCTGGACATTGGAAAATAAATTGGCCAGTCTAGTTAGAGGAATTAAATAAGAAGAAGAAGAAGAAGAAGAAGAAGAAGAAGGAAGGCACTGAGGCCTCCACTTTAGGGATAAATGTTATAAGATAAATTTGATTACTTATTCATTTTGGAATGTGATACCAAACAAATATCTGACACACTTGATGTGTAGGATCTGAGAAGTAAAAGCCTTCAGTGAAGGACAAAGATGGATATGGCGGAGCAAGCGTTGCGGAAGCTTTATTCTACATTTAAATTTATCTTAGCCCTATTGACATGTAATAGAGTTAGTAGAACTTCTAGTTCATTATGTCATCAAATAGAAGCATTTACTTTCATCTTGTATGACAAGTGTGAAATCCTTGGATTTTCTTAAACTTAATCTAATGTGTGACGTCTAAATTGAAAATCTCACATCAGGGAGAATCTCAATTTAAACACCCCACACTAATCTAAGAAGAAGAAAATTAGAGGAAGTTAGAAGTAAATAATAGTAGCACATGGACATGAACAATAATAAAACTATACAACACATGTTCACCATTTAACGTATAATTACAAAATGAATTGTTATAACATTTAATATTACACATTGAACTGTAAACTTTTCCATGTACACATACTACATCTACAACATGTTCCTAAGACAATAGGTCCACCTATACATCATCTCACCACACAAGTCTCAACTATCTTGGTCCTCCAAGAGCATATGTCCACATACCTAAAACAGAGATTGCATGTGGTACACATCATCACAATATTCTAAAATATAGTACTGAGTACGCCTACATGTCTTTTTATATACCTCTTTTTACTAAGACATGGAAATAAGATAAAGCTAATACTTGGCAGCAATAAACAAATATAACATAATCATATTTTCATAAAGAATCATTTGTTAACAAAAGAGAACACATGTTTTAAGCTTCTTTTCCATTATATATAAAGTTGATCAACCACATGCACTATTCTTCAAAGAGATTTAGTGTTCACATGTACTATTCTGCCAAAGTGATTTAGTATTTTCATAAATGCAAAAGAGATTTAATACTTACATGTACTATACTGCCATCGAGATTTAGTACCTTCATCAATGCACTATTCTACCAAAGAGATTTAGTGCTATCATATAATGGATCATATATCTTATGTTTCATGTGTTCATAGCCATGTAAGTATGAAAAATCAAGCAAGATATCATACAAGAACAATAATTTCATCCAACACCATATGCCAAGTATTTGTACACACATTATACAACCATAATACATAGTAGGCCAAGTAAGAGGTAAGGTAGTACCTTAAAAAGAGATAATTTAATCACCACATATTCCTGATATTAACTATATCCTTATTAAACTTGATTAAGACAATATGATATGTACCATTATCAGATTCTCATCATCTTAACTCTAGTTGATTCATTAGAGTTTGCATATGTCCATCATTACTTATCTTATCTTCTTCGAATTAGGTTACTAGCCTTATTATTTTGTAATTAATTTACTAATGTTTTGTTCTAAGTTATTATACGTTCTCTGGAAATTACATTCATTTGATTATTCATTACATGACTCATAACCTAGCATTACATGTATTAAGCATATTAGGGTTTTTATCACATTAGGAGTCATCATCATCATATAGTACAAGGTGTCGTCAGAATTTGAGAATTACATATATGGTTCCACATATGAATATGAGGGCATTCTGAATATTTCATCATTTATTGATCATGTACATATTTATTACATTTTATTTATGGTTATTAGCCCTAATCTGACATATTAAGAAAATGACATCATTTTGTATTCAAGCATCATCATATTAGACCTCATATGCATTCTATACATGTTAATAGATCTAGTGACATGTTCCCATAATTTTGGGTCATTATTTAATATGTATTTAACATAAAAAGACCATTTTACATCTTACATGATATCCTTAAGATTTAAGCATCAAAAGAGTGATTTTTCTATTTCACTGTGATCTACATACCTTTTTGAGAATTTTGGTATATTGTTGGTATTTTTTTGATGAGTGATCTATTTACTATGAATTATATAAGATCTGAGCATCTTCTGAGGTGTTTTCCTTCTCCGACCAATCCAGTATCACCATGTCACCCCATAAGAGGCGTGACTCCTTTTCTGGACCCACTTGGTTTAGCTTTGGGATGACTAGCTCTCCGACGGCTAACTACCTTCTGAACCCAGTTCGCCTTCCTTTCTTTCTTCTCACGTAACGTGGACTTTGTGTCTGCTTGCTCTATTTTGTCGGGCCGCCACTGTACATCTTCTCTCTAGCAAGGTATTTCTTGTGGTATTTTGCTCCTCTTTAGGATAAATTATGACCAATAGCTTCAGCCTTTCTCCCTCCACGTTGTCGGCCTCTTATCTTTACTGGGGTAGGCTTATTTTTCCTTCTCTATGTGGTCACCAGTACCAGTCACCACCTTGGGAATAGGAAGGGAAAAAGACTCTCCTACCTTTAATCTCACGGATGAGGCACTGAGAAGCTTCTTTAGAACTTCCAAGTTCTGAAGGGACCCTTTCATTGAGTTGTAGCTTTTTGGATTGGCATCTCCAACTTCGTCGTGTTCCATGGTGTGGGTGAGATCACCGCCTAGTGAAGCCGCCATCAGAGTTTGCAAATTCACCTAGAATTGAACACCATGATCTCTAGATATGCTCATAAAAGGAGACAAGAGGGCAAGTTAGGTCTTGTTCTCCTTGCCTTAGTCACCGCGAGAGGTTTGAGAGGGGTTAGCTTATTCATCTTGATCTATAGAGGGAAACTTCCACTTAATCTCTCCTATCAGACCATGTTTGGAGATTGTGGTCATGATGCATCTAGGCACGAGGGGTTTTGTCCCACTACTTCTATTGTTCCAGAGCAAAAAGATGAAAACTCTCCACCTCAAGAGTTGCATTGAAAGTCCACAGTTTCCTCCCTCCAAAATAGAATACATGTGTTACAACCCCAATTTTTTGGTTCACTTGGTGAGAAATGTAATTTCTCATATTAAAGATATTTGAAAAAATAATGATATAATTTGTTTGGAATAAATGGATTTCGTTTACAATAGCCTTGATGATTGTGTTGTGGGCTTAATTGGCTATTTGGCCCAAATAATAAGAAAATTCATTTAGTAAATGAATAATTGAGTTTTTGAGAAAAGAATGAGGTAGAAACCTCTAGAAGGCAAAGGGATGTAATCCAAAGATGGATTTCATGCCTCTTGGGTTACTTGTCTTCCAAGGAGTCCAAAGTTGCAAAGAAAAGGCGATAAGAAAAGAAAAGATTAATTAAGTATTTCTTTATTAAGAAAGCAATTGAAAACAATGGTAAAACGTGGAAAACAAGTGGAAAGAGGTGTAATTAAGTTATCCTTGATGGATTTTCATATCCAAAGGATTCCTAATGTTAAAAGGAATGCCAATGAGGAAAATAAAAGAGAAATAAAGAGAAATCCTCAAAAAGAGCTATTTTAATAATAAATAAACATGATGCATCTAGAAGGATAATAACTATTCTTGAAAAGGAATTTCGAAATATTATAATTTCTTGGGGTCCAAGGAGCCCCAATAAAGAGGAAAGAAAGAGAAAATACCAAAATTGCAAAATAAAAGGATAATGTGATACATTATTAATGAATTTTGTGATATTGATAAAAAGGAAGTACTTTCTATTAAAAGGAAAACTTAATTTTGTGCCGATAAATTAAAAGGCAAGTACAAGGAAGATAAAGGAAGTAATTTTTGAAATCCTAATATTTAAAGAAAAAGGAATATCAAAGAGATGATGAAGAGAGAGGAGGTTGCTTTTATAAAAGGAAAATAAGTTTCCAAGTTGGAAAAGGACTTGGTTGCTTCGTGGGCAAGCAGTCTTGGGCATGGATATCCTCCCCTATAAAAGGGGTAGAGTCCAGGGTCAATTTCCAAAGAGATCCCACGTCTCACACTCTCTTCCTCATCTTCTTCTTTCTTTTTTATGTTCAAAACCCTAGCTAGGAGGAGTGGAATGAGCACGAGGTTAGATGGAGCCAACGCAAGGTTTCGATGAATGCCCAAAGTACCTCGATGCCGAGGAGAAGCACAGCCATCGAGGTCATGTCCTAGACTATGCACAACAGTAGTAGCTAGGTTGCAGTGTCGGCCACCAATACATGGCCTGATGAGCGGATTAATGACCACCTTGTCTAGGATCTATGGGCGCCCTATGTGCACCTTAGAGGGGTGGAGATAGGGTAGCAACCCCCTGTGAGGATCGCGGCCCAAGGAGAGGGAGAGAGCCTGCACTTGGCTGCAGAACGACACCTAGGGCGGAAACTATCGTGCTGCCCAAGGTTGAGGGTGACAAAGGACGCGTTGGTCCGATTTTCCCTCCATGGGATGAAGAGACATCCAACTTAACCAAGGGTATGAACATCATTTCAAAATGTTTTCCAAGCAGCAAGTCACGTTGCATAGAAAGGGGACACATGCGTGCTCTGATTGGCTCTGGTGAGTTATTTTTACAAAAATCATATCTCCATATTGGTAACTCTGATAGTAGCAAATAATATATGTATATTGCTCAAAAAAATGAGAGGAATCCAATAAAAATATTTTTAGAAGCTAATTCATCTTTCTATTCGAACAGTAATGGAAATCATCATCTTTAATGCTTTAATGATTAAGAAACCCTATTTTGAAATGATTAATGTGTTTAGTAGGGTTTAATGCATGATTAAAGTTGATATTAACCTGTTAATGATAAAAAGGAACATTAAGATCGAAAAGGATGAATGTTTCATGTAATTAGTTTAATTTAGAGTTTCTTGCGCATAAATATGCTTTAATGGGCCTTGAAACCCTAATATTGGTAAATGTGACTCTTAATGGCTTTAATTATTCAAAATCATGAATAAAGTTAAAGATATGATGATTCTAAGCTATTTTGAGTACAAAAGTCCCTAATTATGGATAAATACTCTTAATATAGTAATTAGGGTTTTCTAGTGAATAAAAGGTGGTTTTAATGATATATAAAGTTCATTTGTGAATTAGACCATAATGAACTATGAATTGATGATAAATGAGCATTATGATCTTGCCATGGATTAAAAGGATAAAAATAGTAGCTTTAATGTAAAAGAGGCTTAATGAACTTAATTAATGGTTAATGGTGCCTTTAATCTGAAAATAGGGTTATATGTTGTTAAGATAACCTTAATGTTGAAGAATAGATGAGATAATTAGGGTTTAAGAGTAATGGTGTAAAATTAGGGTTTAAAATAGTAAATGATGAAGGGAAACCCTAATTTCAATGGAAACCCTAAAAGTGAACTAGAAACCCTAGGAAGCGAGCTAGGTTTAATAGATCTTGATGACCTGTGTATTAAAAGGAAATTGTATGCATGTTTCAAGATCTTATTGAATGCTTGATTGCCTATGGTTGATTGGATTATTTATGTCTCACATCAGCTTGACATGTATGTGGTTACGCTTATGAATAATTGCTTTAGTTTCACAGCAACTTCTGAACATTTTTATCAGTTGCTTGAAAATAACTGTTGGATGCCTTTTATTTCATGCAACTATAAAGAGACTATGATTATCACTATAAATGTGCATACATGACTGGCTCAAATCCTGGTCCACCTCTGTGATTTTGCAAAGGCTAAAAAGGGGTAACCTAGAGCAAGGTCTAGGTTATCGTGAGTTAGAAAGTGGGATATCCACATGTAGTTCCATGAGACTCTTTAGCATGCCATGAGTTAAGGAGTGGACTACCTATGGGTAGTGCCATGTGACTCAACCTTAGAAATTGGTTCACCTGTTAGGTGGGATCATGAGGGGTTTAATGGGGATCTACCATAATCAAGGTAGCATCCATCTCCACTACAGGGACAACACAGAGGCTAGGGTATGTAGGGATTGAGCAGTTATGCGGAAAATGTAAAGTTGTTTGTTTAAATTTGTAACAAAGTGGATTTTAGTGTAAGAATGAATTAATTCTAGTTTTGCCCCCATTATTCTCACTCATGGTGCCAAATAATTTTTCTTGGTTTCATAATCTATTTTGAGACTCAAATCCAAAAATGATGATCAATATAATCTTTATACACATTATTACACCACAAAATATATTCAATCACCACTTTTTACAAATAAGAAAATTGACCCATCAAAACTCATCTTTTTGTTCTCAAACTGTTTCTAAAGGTTCTCCACATTTTTGTGAGGCTTTGGTCCAAATTTGAGGTTATTTTTATATTCCAATGATTTTTTATGAATTTTGGAAGTTATCTTCTCAAAATCCTTTTATTTTCCCTTTTATTTGCCCTTTTCCAAGTCATCCATCCGTTGCAAAGGGAGGGGACGAACCCCAGCCCTCAAATTAGATACCCACATATCAGAGTCTGATCCAGCAGCTATGGTGTTATCTTCAACCTCCTGCTGATTGTGGGGAGGTATGAATGCGACTATGATGATCGATCTCCCGCTCTTGACCGCTATTTGAAATTCTAAGCGAGCCAAAACGACCCTCTCACAATTTCGAATTGGGCAAGCCCTATTTTAACAATCTTTCGAGCACCCTTGCACTGCCAAAATGAGTCCCTTGCCTCTCCCTCTCACTCCGGCGGCCATGGCTGCCACCAAGGGCCTATCTAGCCCTAAACCTGGCCCCAACCCTATATAAACACCCCCTGAGATCCGCAGCAAGTACACCTTGCTCAAGGCCATGATGTCGTGCACTCTCCTAGCCCCGAGCTCCCCTATTTTTCTTCCCATCATTCTCCTTCCTGTACGGCGCCGCTGCAAATCTTAGATCGGGTGCCCCTTCTCCTCGCGTCCTCTCCCTATTTTTTGGCCTCCATCCAGGTCGTGGGGCCGAGGTAAGCTCGAACGGCACCCTTGTTGCCTTCCCTAGCTCCTCCTTCCCCGAGTTTCCCTCCACGTTGGTGACCCTGCTCTGCCTGCCTTTGTGGCTCGCACAAGGCCTGCATGAGGAAGGTGAGGACCAAAGAATCGACCGGTCCAGAAGGGATCAATCAAGTGTAAACCGATCAATTCAGCCACTGAACTGAGTCCACTGATCCACTAGACCAGTGACCCATGAGGCACTATCGAGGCCATCCATTTTGGATCCAGTGCCCTCATATTTCATAATTAATGTGTTATATTCTCTTCTCTCACAAATATTCAATTATATGTCTAGATCTCATTTTAATCATAGAAAATGCATATGAACTCCAAAAATTACAAATAAGTAGTCAGTCTTGAGCAGAAAAATCCAGTGCATCATTTAAAAATACATTTGAAACCTGATTACAAACTATGCTCACGGGTATACTTAAATATAGATCTCTTGCTTAGTTAATTAGTCTAAATGACTCAATGTTGTGATTAGACTTTGGAAACCTTATATCTTAACTCTGATGATTATCTTGAGACATGAAATCATACTTGACTAGACTAGATCTAATCTTGTTGTCTTAACCACCTTTGAATATTAATCTTATGCCTTGAAGGTAATTTTGATGATATCTTGATAATATGATTGATCTAAATCTTGTGGCATATCTAGATCTATTGACCTAAAAGTTGATCTCTGATTTACTTATCAAAACTTGATCTAATCTTGAACCCCAATGATGTTAGAACTTGATAAATGATCTAAAGACTTGATTTTTGGACTTGCATATTGACTAGGATAATTAGGGTTAACACATGTACCTAGAAAACCTAGGTAGGCCATTCACACTCCAATTACTTGACATGGGAAATAATGTTGGATATATTGAAATATTGGTTGATTATAAGTGAATGACCCAACCCTAAGGATGACATAGGACAAGTGTAACCCTGATCTCGAATATTAAAACATGATATCCAAATATCTTGATCTTAACCCTTGATCCTATCTTGATGATTTAGGATCTGACTCGAAGGGTCTACCTATTATTTGTTGATTATACTCGAAATCCTCAGTGAAAGGTATGTTATTATATAACTCCTCATTGATTGTATTGAAGATACTTTTATGTATCTCTTGATTGTATACTTGGCTATTTATTTGGATGAGCTATTGTTCCCTATGATTAGTCTTTTGTTTTTCTATACCATTTTTTGAAAAACATGAAATCATAAATTGCATGCCCATTATGACTGCCCGTATATTGATAATGATGATGATATTGATAATGTTGATAATGTTGATATGGAGTACAACAACCACCTCATTTGGATGTGGGACTTGTACATTGGCCTCCTATGTTCCTATGGTGAGAAGGAGCCCAGTGACTTACCCCATCGTGTTGGGGCGATAAAGTCACACAAAAATATATAAGCATGCTTCTCGAATTATAACATAATGGGAACTCGAAATAAAAATTGAATCGCTGAATAACAACCTTTTTGTAGAATGATATGGAATGTTTGGAAATCATTTGTTATACTTTGAAATATAAGTCCTGCCAAGTATACTTATTTTCTTATAAACTATTTTGCTTGGTTTTGATAGTGTACCGTGCAATTGCATGATTGTGTCTTGATTTTCTTGATTTTAGGCATTACAAATGGAATATTGAATAAGATCGCTTCCGCACTCATACACTCTGATGACAAAGATAAATCGGGAATATCTCCATATTGGGTTATTTTGTTCTTTAATTATCTAGTTTTTGAGTTATTTATTTCTTATTGTATATGTCAGTGTGTTAGATTCTATTGGGCCACTCAGGGACGGGCGCTTCAATCCCTTTTCTACTATCTAAGAAGTGGGATTGGGATTGGGGTAAGAATAGTTCCATGACAGTTGGTATCAGAGCTTTCACACTTCCATATACTTTAAGTAATAATTTTTCAAGTCTCTTACACCCAAGAAACCCTAAAGTCCATAATGGTGAAAATTGAGGTGTCTAGGCTCAGGGTCCTGACATAATTTCTCCTATCTATTTTCATAGTAGCTGAGATCCCCTTCTCTACCTGGCCTTAATTGATCCAGAACTGGACCTAAAGGTTCTCTTATGAAACCCTAGAGAGTCTTCTAGCATCACATCTCTTCTCTAAGGACAATTCTAAGCCACCCATGTAGATGAATATTAGGTAGTCTTCCCATCTCATCATGTGGTCCTTCTCATGACCTTTTACCACTTGATGTCTCGATTATGGGTAGCTTATGCATGGGAAAATGAATATCGCTAAATCTTGAAAAGTTGATACCATGATCTGACCTAAATTTGAAAACTCGATTTTGATCAATTAATTTTGAAACCAAATACTCATGTATGATCCCTAATATCACGAACACTCAATTTTGACTATGTTTGAGGTTATGATATGGTGAAATCAGGATCACTTATACCTTATACCTTATTTTTGATAAGGTCCTTATTTGATTAAGCTCATTTTGCCCTATTGTTGATTAAAACTCAAACATAGCTAAGAAAACATGTATCCTATTTTATACACATCTTGACTATGTTATCAATTGACTAAGTCTGAGACTCAAAAAATCATGATGTAAGACATATGCTACAAAAAGTAGTTTTCCTATTGACCATTGATGCCTTTTTCAATCTCAATTTTGATATGAGGATGATGGGTTAGATTTTGCACTATTATGCTATAATTCCTCGAATGCCAGATTCAAATCCTCAATTTCCAAATTTTATCACTACCTTGATCATAAAAGGAAAGGAATACAAATCTTGACATTATTCCCATATTATATTGAATTTTGATGTTATGACCTTGTAAAATATGCTTTGATCATTGATACTCTCCCTATTTAAATAAGATCAATGGATAATGACTAATTTGGTAATGTGCTAGATTAGGGTGGTAGTTGACTCATGACTCCCCTAACCTAGGTCACATCCTTATTATGACTATCTCTAAATTTTCACCTTGTTGATTATTTAGAGTCTGGGAAGGTTTTTCCTTTCACCCTATTTGGACGGGTCGACCTAAGCCTAATAGGTTAAACCCACGCTCGATACTCGATCTTGAATATTGATTTGATAATAACCTTGACATATGGCAATATTAACTATAGCTTGAGGTTGACTTCCTAAATAGACCTTGGTCTAGATCATTCATCAACCTTGGAAACCATGATAATAAAATATTGACATGTTGATCAAACATTGCTTGAATATTGTTGATAAAATTCAATATAGATGACTGATCTCCCCTAAGATCTAAATCAAAATATAAACCCTAGCTTTGAAATATATATATGCATATGATCAAATTTAGGATCTATGTCTTTTGATGTCTAAACTCTCGACTCTTGATATTGATAAATGGACTTGTGACTTATGATTATCAATCTACAAATCCTATGATCAAACTACTTGGACATTGAGATATATGTGACGTCCCCGAATTTTCTAAAACTTAATCTGATGTGTGACGTCCAAATTAAAACCCTCACCTTAGCGAGAATCCCAATTTAAACATCTCATACTAGGCTAAGAAGAAGAAAATCAAGGGAGTCAAAAGGAAACAACCAGTAGCACAAGAACATGAACAATAAACAAACCACACACATGTTCACCATTCAAGTTATAATTACAACATGAATTGTTACAACATTTGATATTACATATTGAAAGGTAAACTTCTACATGTACATGTACTACTACGAAACTACAAGATCTTAAGACAATAGGTCCACCTGTACATCAGCTCGCCACACAACTCTCACTATCTTGGATCTTCAAGAGCACAAGACCACAACCTAAACAAAAGATTACATCTGGTACACGTCAGCACAATATTCAAGAATATTGTACTGAGTACGCCTACGTGTCTTTTCTATACCTTTCATCATATCTTGGCAATAAGATAAAACTAATATACTTGGCAGTGATAGAAGAATATAAGAAAAGTGTATACTTGCACAAAGATATTCATTAGCAAAAGAGAACACATATTTTAAGCACATTTTCCATTAAATATCCATGAATTTGCCACCTGAGGGAATAATGCATCATCTCTGCTACCAAAGAGAATGATATGTAAGGCCTTATGATCTAATGCCAAAGAGTTAGATCATTGTACAATGTGATCTGCTACCAAAGAGAATGATCACTTTCCAGCACTATGCTACCAAAGAGAATTAGTGCTTTCATATAATGGAACATATATAGTATGTTTGATGTGTTCATAGAAATAAGTATGGAGAATCATGCAACATATCATACAAAAACAATCATTTCATCCAATATCATATGCCAAGTATTTTACTACACATATAACACAAGCATATTGTATAATAAGCCAAGTAAGAGGTAATGGCGTACCTTGGTCACAGATATACTAATCACATATTCCTCATGTCATCTATATCTTTGTTAAACCTGATTAAGACAAGATCATATACTATCATCAGATTCTCATCATCATTAACCCTAGTTATATCCATTTTAGGGTTTTCCTTAGTTCATTAGGATATGTGTATCATTACTTGCATTCTTATCTTAGATTTATCCTACTGATGTCATTTTCTAGATTATGGTTCATTATCTGAACATTAGGTTCCATATCCTTTTTGTGCACATATTAACCATAGGTTACATCATTAACCTAAATTAGGATTTCATAACTTGTATTAAGGGTCATCTTCACATAACATGGATTTCATGCATAATCATGATCTCATAATTAAAATTGAGGTTACATATACTTATAACAATTACTCTATAAACTTTCATCAATTATTGAGCATGTATGTATTTATTGCACATTAATTAGGGTTATTAGCCCTAATTAGCGATATCAATCAAATTAAATAATTTCATACATCAACATGAAAATATCTGACATCATATGCATTCTATACATAACTATAGACTTATTGATATTTTCCCATGATTTTATGTCATCATTTGCTATTTATTATCCATTAAACAAGCATTACACATCTTACATGATATTGCTGATATACGTGCATAAAAATCCTGAGTCCCATCTTGTTCTATACAATTTTCTGAGAATTTTGGTACCTTATTTGTATTTTTCAGATCATCGAGCTATTTTCTATGATTTATCTAAGATATGAGTATTTCTGAAGTTTTTACCTTTTCTGGCCAATCCGAGACTGCCACGTGGCTATAGGGCAACGACTCCTTCTTTGGCTTGTTGGGGTTCAGCAGGTTTGGTCTGGGCACCTGGACCAGTTCACTTGGTTGGCTAGGAGTCAGACCTGGTCTGCTCCACTTCCTCCTCTCTTCTTTCACACGTGATCCCTCGCTTTCTCTCACGATCGATTCCCCTGTGGGACTCTCCTTCCGCAACGTCGCCGCCGCCTGGGACTCCAGGGATCTCGGCGCCAGTGCCCAACTCCTCTCTGGCAAGGTCCTGGTCATTATTTGCTACTCCTCTTCAGGCCAAAACAAGACTAAGAGCTTCGTCCTTCCTCTCTCTACCCCGCCGACCACTGATCTCCGATGGGGGAGGCTTCGCCTGCCTTCACGTCCACGATGGGTGTCCATCACAGACATGCCACTGTGGATTCCTCCTACTGCTACTTGGGAGTCCGGCGAGGCTGGCCGCCTCCGATACTCCGTCACCACAGGCTTGCCGTCATGCAAAAAGTGATCTGCCGCTCCCTGTTCTCTCTCGCACGATCAAAGCCGCCGCCGCCGGAGTTTGACGCAAATGTGCGTCGTCCATTCTAGTATGCGTGGGTGCCGCCTCCGTTGGGGTTCTTCTGCAAGAGATACCTCACGATGGAGCCTCCTCATCACCTCCTAAGGTTGCACCTCCGCGATGCTACCACCCCAGCTTAGCTACAGCTGCGAGCTCCATGTGTCTCACGTCGCCGCCGCCGAGGGAAGATCTCCTTTGCCTAGACTCTGCTGCGCAATTCCTCGATCACGTTGCTCTGCCTCCTTTCTGTTTTAGTGTGTTTTCACCATGTATGGGCTAATGACATCATTCTCTGCTTGAACAGCCTCCACTGCTACTCCTCGTCCACTGACGATGGAAGTATGGCCTCTCATCTTACCCACGCCACCTGCAGTTTGTGGTGGAGGGATAATGGAGAGGGAAAGGACGCTCATCTCATTACACCTATAGCACCGGGTGCAACTGCCCATCTCTTGCTCCTTCCATCACACGATCACTGATCGTGGGTGTGTGGAAGGTGCTCATTCCCTACTCCACGATCTCACTGCGGTTCAAAGGGAGGAGATCAGGTCGTTGCTCCCATCCAAGGGTTATGAGATGCTAAATCTGTGGCACCCCCATCTCAAGGCCATGCCCACTGGATTAGAGGTCCAAGGTGGAAAAGCCACCACAAAGACCACGCAGACCATCCCTTGGACTAAAAGGGGCCGTGTGTCATCCTTATTATCGAAAAGAAAGGCCAACAAATGAAAATCATTGGTTTAGCGTGCATCTTGCACCAATTATTTAACCATGGTTTTCCTATCTCTCAAGATACATTCTAATCAAATTTGGTGCCAAAAATCAATTGTTAACCATTCAATTAAATTCCTCCAAAGGCATTAAAGAGAGATCTTGATCATGATGTCAACCTCGATCAACAATTAAGCTCTACCAAAACACCTGGGACTCTCAAAATAACTCAAAATGCCTGACTTCACTTGTGTCATTAGAACTTTAGGATTCCAAAGGTCCACTCCATCACATCCTACACACCTTATGACAAATTTTGTCCTTGAAACTAAGCTTAAATTCCACTTTATCACATCATATGCATCTTAAAAGAAATTTTGTCCTCAAAATTAAGCCATACTCGTACTTCCAAGGAAAACCATATCTTTCCTTCATCCACATGTGGGCACCATTATATGTACAACATAGCCAAAAGCCCTGGAACTATATCCAAGCTACTAGGATGTTTTACAACATCTAGGGTGAACATCACTTCATAGAAGCTCAAACAAGGGTTTAAAAACTCTGATTAGGTCATGATGTATCTCATATGTTAGGGTTGCATCCTTATCTTTATCCATGCATTAGGGTTTCTACATCATATTACCATGTTCCCAAGGAGTTAACCCAAGTTAACCCATACATCTAGGTGTCATCAACATTTTTATTGAGATAAAAGTTAGAACATATTCAAGATTAACATATGTCTTTTAGGCGGGAGTTAATTATCATTAACTCGCTTTATCCATCTAGATCATGTCAAGGTTTCATAATCATTATGTTGTGCTAACTTTCAAACTATATTTTTCATCTTTATTAAGCTCTAAGGTTAACACCTCATGTAACATGTTTCATTAATACGATCTTATTTCATTTCTTATCATAATAAATTGCAACATTTACCAGTGATTTCATCACAAGATTAACCAACAATTTCACATTATCATCATTATTCATTTATATGGTTAACCATTATTGTATTGATTTCTATTAAACCATCTCTAGGTTTTCATCGTATCATATCCATGTATCATATCTCAAGATCAGATTACATCCTTATATATATTATATCGTGGTTGTGCTAACCAAACTTATGCTAGTAACTAATTAAACATATATCGAAACTTTTATCTAGTCCAACTAAGGTTCTCCTGACCCATATCATGAGGGTAGGGCCATGCCCAGTCTTTCTGATCTAACTCAACTCTATGAGCATCTCATATGCATATAATTTATCTTTCCTCCGTGATCGAGGGTTATTAGGTATACCTCATTGGCACTAGTTAATAGCCTTATAAGCTCTAGCCACATAAGCACAAACCAAAACATGGTATGACATACTCTTCATAGGTCTCTACCCATGAGTCATGCTTACCTCAAAACTCTCTTATACATGCAACCACTAGATTCCTATGTTGGAAACCACCAACCCGAGCATGAGGCTTCACAGAAACTAACATAGCTACCTCCTCCAGGGTCTTGGGCTCTCTCCCTCACCCAGATGGCAGACACTCATATTCATGTTCATATGCACATATAACGAGCCTCTCTCTATCTCTAGGGTTTGGTCCTCCCAAGTACATCTAGGGCTCAACAAGACTATAGGAATCATGCATAAAGCGACTCATCTCAATCACTTAGGAGTAGTCTAGTTTAGGACATATCATATCACATATCTCATATTTCTCATATCGTCGAGTCTAGGTTCTCTAACCTTCTCCCTGTGGGTCTCGCTCTCTCTTGAGCTAACCCCAAAAATGGACCTAACACTAGAGGTCCTCCTTTGTAAAAGAGCTTGAGGCTCATGCTCACTCACAACTTGTCTTAACTTAACATATCTTATCTCATAAAAGCCTATTTACTTGCAACATCAAAACTTATCTTGCATCCTTAAAACTAAACTTAAGTCCTCAAAGATAAACACAAATCATCATGAACCATATTATATCATCTATATAAGACTCACATCATATAATCAAAACTTATATCATCTATTCTATCTATCATATATTCTAACAAGGCTCTAGACATCTAATCTAGAACTACTCTCTCTTCTAGACTGATGTCATCACTTTCACTTAGGTTGCATGACCACCTCCTACTCATACATGTGTTGGGACACATTTTTGTAATACATATACATATTAAAATATTATATAGTTTTTCTCCGATAAAACAAGCGTCACGGTTTGATCCGGTTGGAATCCAAAACCAAATCCTGAAAATGAGTGTCCCACACATAGTAGAGAGTACAGTGTCATGAAAACTAAGGAAAGGGGTGAGAACATGGTGTAGACTAGTGTAGCTACTCTAGACAATGAGCGCCATATGTCTAGGGTTTCTCTTCCCTTGATGCACGTCATTTCCAAATAGTACAACATCCCATACCGCTGCACTACAAGGAAAGAACGACATCTAAGGACTTGCTATACAACAAGCACCAGTCTAGACCTTGTTCTCGGACATCTAGGTGCTAAATAGAGGCTAGGTCAGATCTAGTCTCTAAAAGATGACTAATCTAACCCTAAAGATTATTAAGTTCAAGGTTCTTTTATTTTGAGTTTCCTAATGAGCAAATGTCAGGCTTTGCTATTGTTCATGCTCTGATACCACCTGTGACGTCCCTGAATTTTCTAAAACTTAATCTGATGTGTGACATCCAAATTAAAACCCTCACCTCAGCGAGAATCCCAATTTAAACATCTCACACTAGGATAAGAAGAAGAAAATCAAGGGAGTCAAAAGGAAACAACCAGTAGCACAAGCACATGAACAATAAACAAACCACACACATGTTCACCATTCAACATATAATTACAACATGAATTGTTACAACATTTGATATTACATATTGAAAGGTAAACTTCTACATGTACATGTACTACTACGAAACTACATGATCTTAAGACAATAGGTCCACCTGTACATCAGCTCGCCACACAACTCTCACTATTTTGGATCTTCAAGAGCACAAGACCACAACCTAAACAAAAGATTACATGCGGTACACGTCAGCACAATATTCAAGAATATTGTACTGAGTATGCCTACGTGTCTTTTCTATACCTCTCATCATATCTTGGCAATAAGATAAAACTAATATACTTGGCAGTAATAGAAGAATATAAGAAAAGTGTATACTTGCACAAAGATATTCATTAGCAAAAGAGAACACATATTTTAAGCACATTTTCCATTATATATCCATGCATTTGCCACCTGAGGGAATAATGCATCATCTCTGCTACCAAAGAGAATGAGATGTAAGGCCTTATGATCTACTTCCAAAGAGTTAGATCATTGTACAATGTGATCTGCTACCAAAGAGAATGATCACTTTCCAGCACTATGCTACCAAAGATAATTAGTGCTTTCATATAATGGAACATATATATTATGTTTGATGTGTTCATAGCAATAAGTATGGAGAATCATGCAACATATCATACAAAAACAACCATTTCATCCAATATCATATGCCAAGTATTTTACTACACATATAACACAAGCATATTGTATAATAAGCCAAGTAAGAGGTAATGTCGTACCTTGGTCACATATATACTAATCACATATTCCTCATGTCATCTATATCTTTGTTAAACCTGATTAAGACAAGATCATATACTATCATTAGATTCTCATCATCATTAACCCTAGTTATATCCATTTTAGGGTTTTCCTTAGTTCATTAGGATATGTGTATCATTACTTGCATTCTTATCTTAGATTTATCATATTGATGTCATTTTCTAGATTATGGTTCATTATCTGAACATTAGGTTCCATATCCTTTTTGTGCACATATTAACCATAGGTTAAATCATTAACCTAAATTAGGATTTCATAACATGTATTAAGGGTCATCTTCACATAACATGGATTTTATGCATAATCATGATCTCATAATTAAAACTGAGGTTCCATATACTTATAACAACTATTCTATAAACTTTCATCAATTATTAAGTATGTATGTATTTATTGCACATTAATTAGGGTTATTAGCCCTAATTAGCCATATCAATCAAATTACATAATTTTGTACATCAACATGACAATATCTGACAGCATATGCATTCTATACATAATTATAGACTTATTGATATTTTTCCATGATTTAATGTCATCATTTGCTATTTATTATCCATTAAATAAGAATTACACATCTTACATGATATTTCTTATATAAGTGCATAAAAAGCCTGATATTATAGTCCCATCTTGTTTTATAAATTTTCTGAGAATTTCGGTACCTTATTTGTATTTTTCAAATCATCGAGCTATTTTCTATGATTTATCTAAGATATGAGTATTTATGAAGTTTTTACCTTTTCTGGCCAATCCGAGACTACTACATGGCTATAGGGAAACGACTCCTTCTTTGGCTTGTTGGGGTTCAGCAGGTTTGGTCTAGGCACCTGGACCGGTTCACTTGGTTGGCTAGGAGTCGGACCCGGTCTGCTCCACTTCCTCCTCTCTTCTTTCCCACGTGATCCCTCGCTTTCTCTCACAGTCGATTCCCTTGTGGGACTCTCCTTCCGCAATGTCGCTGCCGCCTGGGACTCCAGGGATCTCGGCATCGGTGCCCAACTCCTCTCTGGCAAGGTCCTGGTCATTATTAGCTACTCCTCTTCAGGCCAAAACAAGACCAAGAGCTTCGTCCTTCCTCTCTCTACCCCGCCGACCACCAATTATTTAACCAAAGTTTTCCTATCTCTCAAGATACATTCTAATCAAATTTGGTGCTAAAAATCAATTGTTAACCATTCAATTAAATTCCTCCTAATGCATTAAAGAGAGATCTTGATCATGATGTCAACCCCGATCAACAATTAAGCTCTACCAAAACACCTGGGACTCTCAAAATAACTCAAAATGCCTGACTTCACTTGTGTCATTGGACATTTAGGATTCCAAAGGTCCACTCCATCACATCCTACACACCTTATAACAAATTTCGTCCCCGAAATTAAGCTTAAATTCCACTTTATCACAATTTATGACTAATGACTTCAAAATCCCAAATCCTGAAAATTTTGAAATGATGACTATTTTGAATCTCTCGATTTATGAATTAGGGTTTAGCTCTCATTAGGACTAGTGTGAGACCTTTCCATTGATTTTGAGCTCGAAATGATGATATTGAAAGTATGATGTTGTTTTGAAATGTTGAAATGTGAAATCTCAAATCATGGATGCATCATTTTTTCATAGCTGGTCAACTCCAAGGTGAAAACTTACTAAAGGGAAACTATTTGAGGTAAGAGTTTCTATCTAGGAGACAAATTGAATTAGTCAAGACTTTGACTACCTTGATGCTCTGATACCATACTGTAAAGACATCATCTTTACTAAAAACAATGGTGAACAAAAACATCAATGTGAAGGAGCAAAATTTTAAACTTTGACTATATTCAAAGAGTATAAGAGTACTTTACAAAATTTACCAAAAGGGGTACAACTTTATACAAAATGAGGATCAAGGTAGAGGAAGACTAAACCAAATCGACATTGTCTCCAAATAAAACAACTTAGCATATGTAGTTAAGTCCAAGCTTGTTGGTTGAACTCCACATCCCTAGCCTTAGGCTGGTTCACCAAGTTGCAATTGCGCACTCTGATCCTATATCTGGGTGATTGGGATCACCCAACAAAAGAATATAGAAAGTATGTGTCAATAAGAGTAAAGGACATTTATAAGCTAAACATTGCATAATAAAAGATCCACTATACTAAGAGTGTCAAAAGTATGAGGCATGTATATTAAATAAGAAATAGGAATTCTACCATAAATTAAACAACAATAATATAAACAACATGCATGATTAAATGTGACTAGATTAATCTAATATAGGGCTGCGGCAGCTACCAGACCTCAACCTCTGGGTGAGGGGCATAACACATTCCCAAACCCTAAATATATATAAAGTGGCAGGGGTGTCAAACCCCAAAGCCTAGCAGGAGGACTAAAACCTCAGATCTCTATGGGTGGTTTGTACTCGTGTACACTACATTAGGTAACTAGTCATTTTCATCATCATGCTAAGTAATTAAATGGCAGTTAGGATACATTTCCAACAATAGCAAGTGGGGTCCATGACCCTAGAATAATTTAAGCAACAACAAGAATAATTAATAATAGTAGATCCAACCCAAATAAAGAGCCAAACAAAAGGCAATATAAGAATTTCATGAATAAGAGCCAAAGAAAGGCAATATAAGAATTTCATGAATAAGTAAAATAGTCTCAAGCCTCATTGGGAAAAAGGGTGTGGGTAAAAAGGCCCAACTGAAGGAGTAGGATGTAATTTGCACATTTATAGATATATTCACAAAATAGGGTTCACATACATAAATAGGTGTCACATACATAAATAGGATTCATATACATCACTTTCGTAGATCAGATTGTATTCCAATAACTTTTGTCCTAGATTCAAGTATATATACATGGATTAGGGTTTAATGTAATATATAAGGGTTGAAACCCTAATTTTCTACCTTCAAACCCAAACCTCGATTTGTGACTCAAAACCTAGACCAAAAGCTTAGTTGAGTTTCACTGATTAATAAAACATATCTTATTTATCAATTTGGAGTTAAAATAAATTAATTACACATTTTAGAACATTTAACATGATTAAAATGGTATCCAAGGCAACTTCAAAAAAAGGAAGAGAATCAAGACTCAAAAATTAGAAATTCAGATTCTACTCAAAATACTTTCCAACGACTATTTATTTGTATTTATCTGACCAATGGTCGATTTACTATGAATTAAATAAATTAGGCCAATCAAAAATTAGGAAAATGCTTAATAGGAAAAATAATGTTCGCAAGGTGTGGGCCACAGAGCCAGACCCACACTGACATGGGTCAATTAGGTTTGGCCCAGTCAGCCAGTTTGCGCTCGCGTGGACTCAGTCAAAGGGTGATTGAAGTAAAGGTCAAATTACCAAAACACCCTCACAGGTTAAATAGATCTATTAAAGTCATAGGGACACTCTAGTCATTCGCAAGTATCAATTTCGTTGGTGAGAAAAATAAAACAAGACACAAAAGGACGAGAATGCCCATGGTGAGCTAATAGAAGGTTTAGAAGGGCATGACCATCTTGGTCTTTGACCGACCCTGATTGTTCCTTCTTTGGCCATGGCGCGAGCAGCAACATTCTGCTCTCGACGTCAAGGTCTAGATCACCACTGAGGTGCTACCAAAGCAAACAAAGACTGGGAACATGTTCCCCCAGGTCTCGCAGTCACATGGAGATATAGCACAAGATCTCGTGTGTCCAAGAGCCCTGGAAACAAGCCACGACATGGGAGAAATAGAGGAATTTATAAACTGGAAAACCAACATGAAAGCAAAAAGGGAAATGAAAACTAGAGTCGGGGACTCTTTACGGGGTTAAGGCGAGTTGAATGCCAAAATTTCAAGGATGGAGGAGCTCAAAGCATGGAGAACAACAGGCGGCAAGTGAGGTTTGAAACTGGTCTATAGGACCCAGCGTTTAGGGGTGTCACAAGTCCATACAAGGAAGCGGAATTGAAGAAAAAACATGAAGGATGCTTACCTATAAAGGAATTGAGCGGGGGCGGTCGGAGGCACGAGCAGCATGCCAAGTTCTATGAAGAAGAGGGTGGAGAAGGTCGGGCTGTCTTGGGCAAGAAGGGGTGCGATTAGAGGAGGAGGAGTGGTTGTGTTGGGTTGAGGGTCACTTTCGGCCACTTAAATATCCATGGGGTGGCTAGTAGCTCGCTCTGCGAGATGGGCGTGGCGAGAAGAGTCGGGCCCCAATTGGGTGTTTCGTGCATCTGAGGAGAGAGAGGGTGACTAAACCACCGTTTGACTTAGGAGAGAAAGGTAGACTCACTGGTGAAGATAGTTTTTGAGGAGGAGCATTGGTGGTGGCATTACGAGCCGCAGGAGGGGGACCTGTGAAACACTCTTGGTTTCAGAAATAGCTGCGGGTAGAGGATGATGTCCCGGCCATCCGATTGGTTCGATTCTTAGATGAACTAATACGGTCTATTGGATGGCATGTTGAGAAGAATGTAACACGTGATAGTATATTAAAATCGAGACTTTAGCTTAAATGCGAGATATAAATGAAATTAGATTAATTACTTAATAAAACTTTATTCAAATCATTTAAATTCGATTTAAGGGGTCAGACAAGAGTCAAATGACCTCAAAATTTAACCATAGGCTAATAATGATGTCTAAAGAAATGTTATATAATTATATTTTCATTTTATATACAATATAGCTCATAAATTCTATATTGCCAATTAATGTGTATATTAATGCATTTTAAAATATAAAATTATTTTCTTACCAATTACTTTAATAAAATTTGAGACAATTATCATAAAATCATTCAAGTGTCATGTCCCACCACTTATTATCAATTTTAATGCTTTAATAACCATTTAGAGGAGAGAGAGAAATGAGGGTGATTATTACATTAATAATTTCAAGTGCACATAAATTCTCATTTCTTAATCCCAAAAGGATATAAAATCTCCAAATTGACATTATCCACTAGTTATCACCCATTAATGGCCAATTAGAATATTAAGTCCCCAATTAACACATTGTCATCCTTTTGCTGGTCCAAATTGTCACGTACGCCTTCTGCCACTCCAAAGACCCAGTCTATTTTGGCAGACGCTTACTATAAGACAATCATTCAGCAAATTATGACAAGTGGTCTCTCCCTGCGACAACATGCAGTTCTCTCTTCTTTACAAGCTGATCACGCACAAGATTTTCTTCTTGCTGTACCTATTGACGGTTTTGGCTTGTCTATGTCTCCTGTTGAGTATCGTTCTATCCTTCGGTATCGCCTGATGATTCCTTTGTTCCCCGGTGATGAACATTGCCCACTGTGCAATGTTGCAGACCTTGACGCCTTTGGTGATCATGTTGTCCATTGCCGCTCACGGCCTGGTTATAAGTTTCATCATGATGTCATTCGTGATGCACTATTTGAACTTATATCTCGTGCTGGATTAAAAGTGTTGAAGGAAGCTCCAGTTGCCTTTCTAGGCACATGTTCTAATGGTCTTCACGCTCAACGGCCTGCAGATATCTTATTATTTGATTGGACAGAAGACAAACATACATGTGTAGACCTCCCTGGAGTTTCTCCCCTTACAGACACTCTTTCTAGCAATTTTAAAACGGGCATGGCTGCATCTAATGCGGCGACACAAAAGGTTCACAAGCATGGCGCGGCTTGTGAGGCTAATCATCATCACATTTTACCTTTTGCTTTTGACAGTTTTGGGGTGTTTGCTGTTGATGCAGTTTCCCTTCTTCAACGACTCCAGAACATTATCAATAGGAATCTTATGATCTCGCCGTCTGCATCTAATAATTTTGTATTTAGGTCCATTAGTTTTGCCATTCAAAAAGGACTGGTAGCCCAGTTTGTTGCCCAGACTTCTGTAAAGGCATTTATGTAAAGTCTTTCTGGTTCAGATTGACTGTATGACTTATTACAATATTTAAGTTGAATTAACACATTGAGTGAGTTATTTGTGCAAACACCCCTTCATTAACATGAATGAGGGTAAATATTGATTTCACCATCAAAGTGTGCTCAAATTGCTCATGGAGGCCAAAAAGGATACAAAAGATGGGAAATTTATGAGAAAGGTCCAAACGGACTTAAAAGAAAAGGAAAAGGTGAAATTGGGTAAATTGCAGGGAGAACCTTGAATTTTAGTCTGTTACACTATTCTACCAAAGAGATTTAGTGCTTGCATGTACTATTCTGCCAAAGAGATTTAGTACTTTCATAAATGCACTATTCAAGAAAAGATATTTAATGCTCACATTTACTATTTTTCCAAAGAGATTTAGTACTTATATCAATGCAATATTCCACCAAAGAGATTTAGTGCCTTCATATAATTGAATGGATATATTATGTTTCATGTGTTCATAGACATAAGTACAAAAAATTAAGCAAGATATCATACAAGAACAATCATTTCCTCAAATACCATATGCCAAGCATTTGTAAACACATAATACAAGCATATTGTATAATAATCCAAGTAAGAGGTCATGTTGTACCTTGATCACAAATATACTAATGACATTCCAGATATCAGTTATATCATCATGTCAACTATATCTTGGTCAAACCCTATTTTTTTTTTTGGTAACCTGGGGACAATCTTATTCATCCTGGTCCCTCAGTCCAGGTCCTAACACATCATTACACGACCTGTGGCTCGGTGTAGCTTCCTTCCCCACCACCTCAGTGAGGAAGCTAGGGCACCGACTCCACCTCCTACAATTGACATCCTGTTTCAGACACCACTTAGCAGCTGTGTCGGCTGCCTTGTTACAGACTCTCCTCCCATACTTAAACGTAACTACATCGAACTCCTTACAAAGCTTACTAATGCAAAAACAGTTTGCTTTATACTTAGCTGGAATGATCATGCTATTAGTAAGCATCTACACTGCCTCTTTGCTGTCTGATTCTAGTAGAATCTTCCGGAACTGTGCTCGACATTCCTACAGACCCAGCTCAATGGCTCTCAGCTCAGCTGCCAATACGTCCAGCGTAGCTCCCTTATCACATCCTCCCCCTAGCCACCTTCCTTCGTGATCCCTTATGATGAAACCGGTGGCCATGGCCTTCCTCTTTCTCTTAACTGCTGCGTCTACATTGACCTTCACATGCTCCCTCGACGGGTGGATCCACCTATGATCTTCTCCGGTCCGGCTGTTCCTTTCTGCTGTTTCCTTCGCGAACGCCAACTTGCAAAGTGTGACCTCCTGCTTAATGCTACTAAACATACCTTCAGCATTCACTTTCAGCTCCTGGAATGCGATACCACAATGAAAGCCCCATAACTTCCAGATAGTAATAGCGATCCAAATGCTCCAATCATCCCGCTCCTTCCTTCTTCTCAGATTAGCTCGGATCCAGCTATCCATCGTGCTCTGCTGACACAAATCCAATCCTGTGAATTGTTGAACTCGTCGCCATACTTCCTGGACCTCCTCACAGCTGATGAGGGCATGCATTGTGGACTCGGGCACCCTCTGACATCTTGGGCACATAGGGTTGTCCGTGAAGCCCCGCCTAACTCGGGTCTCATTCGTCATGAGGATACCATGCATAGTTAACCACACCGTCGTTTTAACTCTTTGGGGTATCTTCAGTTGCCATAAACTCATCCATCTGCCCGGCGATTGCCTAGTGTGCTCCATCTGTAGAGATTTGTAAGCTTGTTTTACAGTGAAATGTCCTCGGTTGTCCTTCAGGTAGATGATCTCATCCGCTCCTGCTATCGGGTCCGGTGGGGGCATCTCCAGGATTAACTTTGCTGATTCCTTCTCAAACCACTGGTCTATGAAATCCACGTCCCAGCCTCCATTCAAATTGACCATGGAACTGACGGTCAGGCCTAATAGATCCCCTGGAATTTGAGCATGGTCCTTTTGCTTTGGTTTCTCGCCCGCAACCCAGTTGTCATTCCATACAGATGTGTGTTCCCCGGATAGCACAATCTTACCGGCGACCGCTTCCAGCTTTGGTCTGAGCTTGCTTATCCTCCTCCATAGCTGTGAGGCTCCCACAACCCCTTGATTGATACGATGATGGTACTTTTCCTTCATTACTATCTTCCATGAGGCATGGCGTTGCGACATATAGTCCCAACTCGTTTTTTGCAGCAAAGCCTCGTTTTGGAGTTTCGCCATCTTGATATCCAGTCCACCGTCTTCCTTGTTAGCACAGATTTTATCCCATGCCACTGAGAAAGTGCCTTTCAGTCCCGCTGCACCTTTCCAAATGAAGGTCCTCACGACTCTATCGATGTTGTCACAAATTGCAGCTGGAAGAGCCGTACATTGCATTGTATAGATGGGAATGGTATTAAGCACTGATTTGGCCAAGGTGACTCTTCCGGCGAGCGACAGTGACTTATTCACCCACGATGATATCCTGGCTTCAATCTTGTTGATGATGTCGATGTACATGGTTTTAGCTGTTCGTCCATGTATGATCGGTACGCCAAGGTGCTTCCCCAAGTCTTCCGTCTGTCTTATTCCTGTAACCCGCATGATTGCCTTCCTAGTTCGATGGTTTGTGTTTTTGGAAAAGAATATCGCCGACTTCTCTCTTGCTAGGATCTGTCCCGACGCTTTCTCGAATCTCTTCATTACAGTCATCATCGTCTTCTCTTGCTTCACAGTAGCTTCTCCTAACAGAATTAAGTCGTCCGCGAAGCATACGTGTGAGATTCCAATCCCATTCCTTGTCGCTCGGATTGGCACCCAATTACCATTGTCTTCCTCCCTGGCGATATCTTGGCTTAGTCTGTCTAGGCACAAGATGAATATGTAAGGGGACAGCGGGTCTCCTTGTCGTACTCCTCGTGTCGCTTTAATCGATGCTAAGCTCGTTCCGTTCCAGGCAATTGAAATTTCCCCTGCCGTGATGATGTTCATAATGACCTGCTGTAGGTGCTGTGGTATCGCCGTCCTCCTCAAAGTATCCTGGATAAAATCCCAGTCCATCCTATCGAATGCTTTCGAGAGGTCCACCTTCATCGCCAGCGATGCACTCTTGCCCAGTCTCATTTTCATGGAGTGAACCAGCTCTTGAACTAAGATGATATTGTCTGTGATGCGTCTACTGGGTACAAAGCTACTCTGTGCAGGCGCAATCCACTCCGGCAGAAACGGCTTTATTCTTTCCACTATGATTTTTGAGAGGAGCTTCAGCCCGACGTTGTTGAGTGCGATCGGGCGGAGATGATTACAGCTCTCCGGCGTCTTTGTTTTCGGGATCAAAATTAACGTTGAGTTTGCCAATTCAGCTGCAATTGGGTCACCTGCAAAACACTTAGATAGCATTAGTGTAACTGAGTCGCCTAAGCAATCCCAGTTTTTTTGTAGAAATCCGGCGTCTACACCGTCCGGCCCCGGCGCCTTGATCGGATTCATCTTCATCAACACTTCCTTCGCTTCCTCCTTGGTAGGACTCCGCCCCATCATAATCTGCTCCTTCTCCTTCAATTTTGGAAAGCTTCCTCCGTACTCCTCGTCCACCGAACTGACTCCTCTTCTTCTTCTCCTCGTGAACAAGTCTTCAAAGTACCCCCGGACAACCTCCTGCAACTCTACGCCTTCCACCCAAACTCCTTGCTCGCTCTTAATCTTAGTAATCATGTTTCGTTGCCGTTTTGCTTTAACCAAAGCTTGGAAATATTTGGTATTAGCATCCCCTTGCTTCATCCAGTCGCATCTCGCCCTTTGTCTCCATTCCTCAGCCTCCAAGTGGATCATCTCGTTGTATTCTAACTGTAGTTCCCCCAACCTGCTATCATGCCATGCAAACGGCTCAATGTTGGAGCTAGCCTGCAATCTCCCAATCTCCGATAAAAGTTTGTGCTTCCGAGCACCTGTCTTCCGTCTTTCCTCCAGATCCCATTGCACCGACTTCTCCATCAGGTTCGTGATCGCCTTGTGGAAAGGTAGCGAGTTGTTCCAATTCTGTTGTAGGAAAGTTGGGAACGAAGGCCTATCATTCCATGTAATACTTGTCATCAGTCGTCGGGCTTTTGTTTGCATTCTTGTCCTGGTCGAGATTAGAACTGGTGCGTGGTCTGAATTTACGTGAGGTAGATTTGTCACTGCCGTTGTCGGGTATGCTTCAAGCCAAGCTTGGTTTGATACTGCCCTGTCCAGCCTTTCAGAAAGCCAGCCACGCCTGAACGTCATCCTCGGTCCCGACGTGCCCAAATCTTCAAGCTCAGCGTTACGGAGCCCCTCAGCAAACTCCATACAACTACTTAGCACGACCGGTTCCCCGCCCACCTTTTCATCCGCACACAACACTGTGTTGAAATCTCCCAACACCACCCAAGGTGAATTCGACGCCGTCGCCATGGTATAGAGATGGTCCCATAACATTCTTCTCCCCAATTGCTTTGTACTCGCATAGACGAAGGTCACCCTGTACTGCTTGTTCACCTGGCAATGTACAAATTGCTTGTGGCTCGCTAAGATCTCAACTTCTCCCACTCGTCTCCTCCACAACACCCATATACCCCCGGAGAACCCCTTAGCTTCCACCCGGTAGGACATTTCAAACCCCAGCATTCTGACAATCTTGTCCGCCTTACATCCACTGGTTCTCGTTTCTAACACCGCAAGCATGTCGATTTTGTGCAACTGTGAAAGATCTTTTATAGTGTTTTGGGTATCTTGTCCACAGATACCCTGTACATTCCAAGCAGCTAGGATCATTGGGTTATCATGTCTGATTGTCTCGGGTCTTCACTGCCCGGTGTACTCTCCTCCTCCGGTCCACTACGTCGAGTCTTCTTCCTCGAACCATTCTTCGTTAGATCTTTTGAGTTCATAATCTTCCGGTTCCGGAGATGTACTCCGGTAGACGCACCAAATCGCAGGGTCTTGGTCGGACTGCAATATCGATCAGTTGTTTTCCGGCTTAGGATCGCTCCCATCTTGAAGCTCAAAATCATTACTAACCGCCCAAATATTTGTGGATTCTGCTCTGCTAGGGTTTACGTGGTGCTCTGCTAGGGTTTATGCGAGGGGGCGCTAATGGTGGCCGTGGAGGCCGGAGAGGAAGGGGGACTAGACCACCGGATGACGCGGACGAGGCAGAAGGATCGGTCTACGTGGGCATGGAAGGGCTGGAAGGAGGAGAGGACGAGAGGTCATCAGCAAACGACACGAACAGAGCGGCAGAAACGCCGGTCGTGTTATCTGATAACTTAGGAGAAGCGTCGAAGGATGCGGGTACTGGTGAGGGAGTTGCACCGGAGACGGTGGTCCTCTCGGACAACCCGCTCTTTGTGGCGGAGAAGATGAATAGAAGATTGGCGCAACAAGAGATTCTTAAGAAGCTAGGAATAACGCTGAACTATAAGAGCAAAGAAGACGATGTAAGCAGGGGCAGAAATCAAACGCAGGGAGGGAAGGAAAGAGCCCCCCCGCCGGCGGGGCAAGAGGAGTTTCCAATCTTGCAAGCCAGAAAGGCCGGGAGCACAACGGAGGCGGCGGGACAGGAGCCACGTATAGCAGTGTCGTATCGCAAGGTTGTGGGCGGCGGTGCAGAAGTACATAGACTTCCGTTTCTGGGATTTGAAAATCCAAACATCACACTGAATAAGGAGGATATTGCCACAAGTATAGTGGACGGGACTCTGAAGTTCGTGATCGCTGAGAACAGGTTCGAGGAGATGGTTAAACCCTGGATGTTCGCGGTTGTCGTAAAAGTCATCGCGCGCAACATCAGATTTCTTGCACTCCAAGATCAAATCCGGGCTATGTGGAAACCTGCAGGAGCTTTCAGACTTATAGATCTGGAGGACAACTACTTCATTGTGCAACTTACCAGGGAAGATGACTACCTTACGGCCTTGACTGGGGGTCCCTGGCCGGTGATGGGATCATACCTAAGCGTGCAACCCTGGGACAGCACTTTCTCCCCATCGGAGGCGAATCCTAAATTCATGGTGGTGTGGATTCACATACCATGGCTACCGATCTTTCTGTATCACTCAAAGTTCTTGACAGAAGTAGGAGATGCGATCGGAACCACGATCAAGGTCGACACCAACACCGACCAGAAGAAGCGCGGCAAGTTCGCGCGTATAGCGGTGAAATTAGACACCCGCAGGCCGCTGGTCCCAGAGATCATCGTCCAAGGAGTAACGTACAGGGTGGAGTACGAGAATTTGACAAGTATTTGCATGTTCTGTGGTAAAATTGGCCACACGGATGAGGGTTGTATGGAAAAGAAGCGAGCCATTGAAGCACAGGCGAAGGCGGGCAAACAAAAGGAGGGCGAGGAGTTCCAGCCGAATCCAATGGGAAATTTCACGGAGCACCTCCATGCCAAGGCGTTCGTCAGGAGGCCAAGGAAGGACGAACAACCGAACAGGAAAGGAGGACTACAAACGCACAATAAGTTTGATAACCTGGACATACCAGAGGAATCTGATGAGGAAGCGCCACAGAAGGAAACGGAAGGACCTAAGCAGGGCTACGAGTGGAGGCAGTGGAAGGCAGCGAATAAGAAGAAGCGTCCGGTGGAGGAGCAGAGACCCACGCAGCCGGCAACATGGCGTGCCAAAGAAGGAACGACGAGCCAAAAGGAGAAAATGCAAAACCATCAGGTGGTGACGATTGAAGGGGAGGACACCGTGGTTATACCGGGGGACGACGAGGAAGGGCAAAGGAGTCAAACCCTAATTAAGACAAGGTCATATATCACCATCAGGTTCTCAGATCATATATCACCATCAGGTTCTCACCATCTTAACCCTAGTTGTATCCATTTTAGTTTTTTCTTAGTCATTAGGATATTCCCATCATTGTTATTTGTTTTGTCTTCCTAGAATTAGGTTACTGGTCTGGGATTCCAGGTTGACATATAGAATCGGATTCTTTAATTACATATAATTTTGTATGTGCAAGTTAACCCTAGGTTACATGTATTAATCATATTAGGGGTTTTCTAATCATTTTAGGGTTTATATTACATTAAGAGTAATCATCATCATATAGCATGGATTATTGGCATTTGACTGATGTCAAAGTTCTACTTTATCTTCCAATTACTGATATGAGCTTATACTAAATATTCCAACATTTATTGATCATAAATGTATTTATTGCATTTATCTTTGGGTTATTAGCCCTAATTAACTATACAAAGCATTTTATATGATTTTGTGCATCAATATTGTAATTACTAACATCATATGAATTCTAAACATGGTTATAGATTTAGTGACATATTCTCATAATTTTAGTCCATCAATTGTTATTTATTATCCATTAAACAATATTTACACATCTTACATGATATTACTAACATTTAAGCTTCAAAAGTCTGATGTTATAGTCTAATTTTGTTCTACTCATTTTTTTAACATTCTGGTACCTTGTTTGTAATTTTTAGACAATCATACTAATTATTGTGAGTTATACAAGATCTTGGCATTTTTCTAGATAATTACCTTTTCAGGCTAATGACACGCCGCCACGTGTCTCATGTGGGGGTGCAGATCCTTTACTGGTGGTCTACTATGAGCCGGGTGGTTCTTCGCTGGTCTGGTTGACTGGTTTAGGTCAATTCAATTGGTTTAGGTCTGGACCGGTTCATCCTTGTTTGTCGTTCTCGCTATTTCCCCTATGCAACACGTGCAAGTTTGTCTCGCAGCCACCGCCTTCATGAGGGAGATCTCAGGAGAGGAAAAATAGCTATTCCACCTCTCTGTTGTCAGAGAACCTACCTGGATTTCCTTTGTCAAGTTAAGACCTTCATCCCTAGCTTCTTGGGTCTCCACTTGAGATTCTAGAGCCCTACTCCCCTTCAAACTCATCTCTAGTATTTTGTGGTGGTAAGAATAAATGTGGAGGTCCCTCGAAGATGGTCTTCTTTTCTGGAAAGGTCTACTGCCTCTACCATTAAAACCACCACAAGATCCACGAGAGCGACTAGTATGAACTCCACTTCACTTGAACTTATTTTTTCCACTCATGCCTTACTCCTTCCTCTGTTGCATCCCCTTCTACTTCTACTCCACACCACCTGTTGTTGGCGGTGGAGAACCCAACAGAAGGGAGAGATCGTTCTCCCTCTATTAGCAACCAGAAGACTCAAATAAAGGGTCATTTTGAAAGATGGCTTCGACTAGTACAACTTTATTCGCACAAAAACCACCCTACAACTAAGATCAATGAGCCATACGGCATGTGTAGTCACAACCAGTGGTCAAGGCTGTAACTGCTAGGTTGAAGACACAATCACAGTCGTCGCCTCATCATGTGCGGTTGTGATGGAGCTTACACTTGAGTGAATATGTGGCTCCTCCTTCTAAGAAGTCATAATCACTGGATCCAAGATCTAGGACCAGAGATGGACACACTGACCCATCCCAAAACCAAAGGGCATCCAACACTAAATAAAGACATAACTTTGGTCTATAAATAATCAATAAAGCACTATTCCCCAAATTTCAAACATTAATAACTTCTTCTAGGATACTCCAATTGCCACCAAATTTTAACCATAGCTTCCTCGCAACTCAAGATACCTTGTACACAAATTTGTTGTCAAAATTATATTGTTTGGTCACTAAATAAAACACCTCAAAAGGCATGAACATGGGGATCTAAATCATGATATCAACCCCAATCTACACACAAACTTTACCAAAACACTTGGAACGCTCAATATATGAATTCTAATATGTTATTGAACATTTAGGGAATCCATGAGTCCACTCCATCACATCCTACACACCTTAAGAGAGAAGTCATCCTCGAAATTAAGCCAAAACTCTAGTCCATCACATCATATACATCTTAAAAGAAATTTCGTCCTCAAAATTAAGTTTTTCTCTTACTCTAAGGAAAACTAAGGGTCTTCTTCCACGTGTAGGGAACCACTCTGTGTGCAACATATCTAAAAATAAATCCCCATAATCATAACCAAACCTCTATTCGGAGGTTTTAAAACATCTAAGGTGAATCACCCATTTATAAAGATTGAAACAAGGTTTAGAAACTCTAGTTATGTCATGACATATCTCATATGTTAGGGTTGCATCCTTATCTTTACCCATGCATTAGGGCTCCCTCATCATATTACCATGTCCTAATGGAGTTAACTAAAGTTAACCGATAATATCAAGGTGTCATCAACATTTTATTGAGATCATTGTTAGAACATGTTCAACATTAACATATGCTTTTTAAGTGGGAGTTAACCATAGTTAACCCACTTTATCCATCTAGATCATATAAATGTGTCATAATCGTTATGTTGTGCTAACTGTCAAACTATGTTTTTTTCATCTTTATTAAGCAATAAGATTAACACCTCATGTAACACATTTAATTCATATGATATTATTTCATTACTCATAATAAATTGCAACATTTATCAGTGTCACAAGATTAGCCAACAATATCACATTATCATCATTATTCATGTATATAGTTAACCATTTATGAATTCATATCTATTAAACCATCTCTAGGTTTTCAAACAAGTTACCTTCATGTATCATACCTCAAGATTAGATCACATTCTTACATATATTATCCCGTGGTTGGACTAATCAAACTTATATGAGAGTCTTGATAAACATATATCAAAACTTCATCCAGTCCAACTGAGGTTCTCCTGACCCATATCATGAGGGTAGTGCCATGCCCAGTCCCTCTGAGCTAACTCAACTCCATGAGTATCTTGTATGCATATACTCTATCTTTCCTCTCTTAGTCTAGGGTTCTCATATTACCTCATTGGCACTAGTGATAGCCTTAGAAGCTCTAGCCACATAAGCACTAACCAAAAAATGCTATGACATTCTCTGTATAGGTTCTCTACCCAAAAGATGTTCTTACCCAAAACCCTCTTTATATATACACCACTAGAGCCTGACACGGAGAACCACAAATCTGAGCATGAAGCTTCACAAAAAGTAAAACATAGTTACCTCCTATAGGGTCTTGGGACTATATCTCCCTCACCTAGATGGTAGGTTCTCATATTCATATTCACATATGTAGATATAACCACCCTCTCTCAACTCTAGGGTTTGGTCATCCCAAGGACATCTAGGGATAAACAAGATATAGGAATCATGCATAAAACAACTCAACTCATTCACTTAGGAGTAGTCTAGTTTAGGACATATCATCACACATATTTCTAATAATTCTCATATCTTGGAGTTTAGGTATTCTGACCTTCTCCTTGTGGGTCTCACTCTCTCTAGAGTTAACCCTAAACTGGTCCTAACACTAGAGGTACTCCTTGATAAAAGAGTTTGAGTCTCATGCTGACTCACAACCTTGTCTTAACTTATCTTGTCTCATATAAGCCTAGTTACTTGCAACATCAAAACTCATCTTGAATCCTCAAAACTAAACCTCAATCCTTAAAGACAATATATATCATCATAAACTATCTTATATCATCTATATAATACTTAGTTATTATCATCAAAACTTATTTCATCTATTCCATCTATCATATATTCCAACAAGGCTCTAGACATCTAATCTAAAACTACTCTCTCTTCTAGACTGATGTCATTCACTTTAACTTAGGTTGCATGATCACCTCCTACTCGTACATGTGCGGGGACATTTTTTAATAATTACATATTTAATATTTTATTATTTTGTTTTTTTCCAATAAAATAAGCATCAGAGAAAACTATCAAGTTTCAATACGATTGGAATCTAAAATCAAATCCACAAAATGAGTGTCCCACACATAGTAGAGAATCTAGTGTCATGTCACCTGGTGAAAGGGGAGAGAATAGGGTGTAGAATAGTATAGCTACTCTAGACAATGAGAGCCATATGTCTAGGGTTTCTCTTCCCTTGATGCACGTCATTTCCAAATAATGCAACGTCCCATACCGCTGCACTATAAGGAAAGAACATAAGGATTTTCTATACAACAAGCACCAGCCTAGACCTAGTTCTCATACATCTAGGTGCTAACCAAGGGGCTAGGCTAGATCTAGTCTATAAAAGATGACTAATCTAACCCTACACATTTGTTTTAAGTTCAAGGTTCTTTAGTTTTGAGTTGGATAGTGAGAACATTTCAGGCTTTGCTATTGTTCGTGCTTTGATACCACCTATGACATCCCCAAATTTTCTAAAACTTAATCTGATGTGCGATGTCAAAATTGAAACCTCACCTAAGTGAGAATCCCAATTTAAACGCCCGACACTAGGCTAGGAAGAAGAAAAGAAGAGGAAGTCAGAATGAAATAATAGTAGCACATGCACATGAACAATAATAAAACCATACGAGACATGTTCACCATTCAACATATAATTACAACATGAATTGTTACAACATTTGATATTACATATTGAATAGCAAACTTTTACATATACATGTACTACATCTGAAAATAGGATCTTAAGACAATAGGTCCACCTGTACATCAGCTCGCCATACAACACTCAACTAACCTGGTCTTCAAGAGCATATGTCCACAACCTAAAACAAAGATTATGTGTGGTACACGTCAGCACAATATTCAAGAATATTATACTAAGTACACCTACATGTCTTTTTACATACATCTCATTACTAAGTTGGCAATAAGTTACAACTAGAACTTGGCAGTAATAAACAAATATAAGAAAAAGCATATACTTGCACAAAGATGATCATTAATAAAAGAGAACACATATTTTACCATGACTTTCCATTATATGTAAAGTTTATCAACCACATGCACTATTCTACCAAAGATATTTAGTGCTCACATGTACTATTCTTCCAAAGAGATTTAGTACTTTCATAAATGTACTATTCTACCAAAGAGATTTAGTGCTCACATGTACTATTCTGCCAAAGAGATTTTATTATTTTCATCAATGCACTATTCTACCAAAGAGATTTAGTGATTTCATATAATGGAATAGATATATTATGTTTCATGTGTTCATAGCCATAAGTATGGAAAATCAAGCAAGATATCATACAAGAACAACATTTCATCCAATACCATATGCCAAGATTTTGTACACACATAATACGAGCATATTGTATAACAAGCCAAGTAAGAGGTAATGGTGTACCTTGATCACATATATACTAATGACATTCCTAATATCAGTTATATCCTCATGTCAACTATATCTTGGTCAAACCCAGATTAAGACAAGATCATATATCATGATCAGGTTCTCATCATATTAACCCTAGTTGTATCCATTTTAGGGTTTGCTTAGTCATTAGAATATTCCCATCATTGTTACTTGTCTTATCTTCTTGGAATTAGGTTATTGGTCTGGGATCACAGGTTGACATATATAGTCTGGTTATTTGATTACATAAAATTGTATGTACATGTTAGCCCTAGGCTACATGTATAAATCATATTAGGGTTTTCTCATCATTTTAGGGTTTTTATTACATTAAGAGTAACCATCATCATATAACATGGATTATGTGCATTTGACTGATGTCAAAGTTCCACTTTATCTTCCAATTAATTATATGGGCTTATACCAAATATTCCAACATTTATTGATCATAAATGTATTTATTGCATTTAACATAGGTTTTTAGCCCTAATTATCTATACAAATCATTTTATATGATTTCATGCATAAATATTGTAATTATTGGAATCATATGAATTCTTTACATGACTATAGATTTAGTGACATATTCTCATAATTTTAGGACATCATTTGTTGTTTATTATCTGATAAATTAGTTATATACATCTTACATGATATTACTAACATTTAAGCTAAAAAAGACTGATATTATAGTCCCATGTTGTTTTAATCATTTTTCTAAACATTTTAGTACCTTGTTTGCAATTTTTAGATAATCGTGCTAATTAATGTGAATTATACAAGATGTGGAATTTTTCTAGATAATTACCTTTTTTGGCCAATGACACACAATCACATGTCTCATGTGGGACGCAGATCCTTTATTGGTGGTCAGATGTGAGCCATGTGGTTCTCTGCTGGTTTGGCTAACTGGTTCAGGTCAATTCGATTGGTTAGGTCTGGACCCAGTTCATCATTGTTTGTCGTTCTCATTATTTCCACGACGCAACATGTGCGAGTTTGTCTCGCCGCCATCGCTGTCATTAGTGAGATCTCTAATGAGGAAAATAGCTTCTCCACATCTCTGTTGTTAGATAACCTACTTGCAATTCCTTCACCAAGTTAAGAGCTTCATCACCAGCTTCCTGGGTCTCCGCTTGAGACTCCAGATCCCTGGTCCCCTTCAAGCTCACCGCCGAGGCTAATTTCATGGTGGAGTAAAAAGGGGATTCCTCACCAGCATGGTCCCTTTCCAAAACCAATAACTTAAGAAGCTCTGTTGGCCTCCACGAATTCATCTCTAGGCTTCTATGGTGGTAATAATATCTATGGAGGGCCCTCAAAGGTGGTCTTCTTATCCAGCAAGGTCTACTACCTCCACCATTAAAATCACCACAGGATCCACGAGAGTGACTAGTATGAAATCCACTTGACTCGACCTTATTTTTTCCACTCATGCCTTAATCCTTCCTCTGTGTCATCCCCTTCTACTTCTCTTCCACATCACCTATTGTTGGTTGTGGAGAACCCAGTAGAATGGAGATCTCGTTCTCCCTCTATTAGCAACTAGAAGACTCGAATAAAGGGTCGTTTTGAAAGATGGCTTCGATTAGTACAACTTATCTCACATTAAAATCAACCTACGACCAAGATCAATGAGCCATGCGATGTGTGTGGTCTCAACTAGTAGTCAAGGTTGTAAGTGCTAAGTTGAAGACACAATCGCAGTCGTCGCCCCATCATGTGCGGTTGAGATGGAGCTTACACTTGAGTGAATTTGTGGATCCCCCTTCTTAGAAGTCATTGTCACTGGATCCATGATCTAAGGCCATTAGCTGGCCACACTGACCCATCCCAAAACAAAAGGTCATCCAACACTAAATAAAGTCATAACTTTGTTCTATAAATCATCAATAAAGCACATTATTTCCCAAATTTCAAACCTTAATAACTTCCTCTAGGATACTCCAATTGACACCAAATTTTAACCATAGATTTCTCACAACTCAAGATACCTTGTACACGAATTTGGCATCAAAATTATATTGTTTGATAACTGAATAAAATACCTCAGAAGGCATGAAAATAAAATAGCGATCCAAATCATGATATCAACCTCAATCAACACTCAAACTTTACCAAAACACTTGGAACTCTCAATATAACTCAAAATATGAATTCTAATATGTTATTGGACATTTAGGGATTCCAAAAGTCCACTCCATCACATCCTATAAACCTTAAAAGAAAGTTTGTCCTCAAAATTAAGTCAACACTCCAGTCCATCACCGTCCTCCTTTGTAAAAGAGCTTGAGGCTCATGCTGACTCACAACCTTGTCTTAACTCAACATATCGTATCCCATAAAAGCCTAGTTACTTGTATCAAACTTATTTTTCATCCTCAAAATTCAACTCATATTTTAAAGCAAACTTTTAATCATCATAAACCAACTTATCTCTCCATAAAACTTACATCATATCATCAAAACTTTTTTCATCTACCATTCTAACTATCGCATATTCTACAAGGCTCTAGACATCTAATATAGAACTATTATCTCTTCAAGACTGATGGCATTCACTTTCACTTAGGTTTGCATGATAACCTCCTACTCATACATGTGTGATGACACATTTTTGTAATACTTACATATATATTAAAATATTATATAGTTTTTCTCTGATAAAACATATGTTAGAGAAAACTATCAAGGTTCTATCTGATTGGAATCAAAAACATAATCCACAAACGAGTGTCCCACACAAAGTAGAGAGTCTAGAGTTTTTTCACCGAATGAAAAGGGTGAGAACAAGGAGTAGACTGGTGTATCTACTCAAAACATAGATCCATCATATATCAAAGGTTTCTCTTCCCAAGATGTACGTCATTTCTAAATAATGCAACGTCCCATACCACTACATTATAAGGAAAGAATGACAGATAAGGACCTACTATACAACAAGAACCAGTCTAGACCTAGTTCTCAGACATCTAGACTCTAACCTAGAGGCTAAGATAGATCTAGTCTCTATTAGACTACTAATCTAACCCTAAAGGTTTTCAAGTTCAAGGTACTTATTAGTTTCAAGTTGTATAATAAGAAAATGTTTGGCTTTGCTATTGTTCATGCTCTGATACCACCTATGACATCCCCATATTTATAAAACTTAATCTAATCTGTGATGTCTAAATTGAAAATCTCACCTCAGTGAGAATCTCAATTTAAACACCCCACACTAGGCTCAGAAGAAGAAAATCAGTGAAAGTTAGAAGGAAATAACAATAACATATGCACATGAACAATAATAAAACCATACAAAACATGTTCATGATTCAACATATAATTACAAAATGAATTATTACAACATTTGATATTACACATTCAACAATAAACTTTTCCATGTACACATACTACATCTACAACATGATCTTAAGATAATAGGTCCACATGTACATCAGCTCGCCACACAACTCTCAACTATCCTAGTCCGTCAAGAGAATATGTCCACATACTTAGAATAGAGATTACATGTGGTACTCGTCAGCAAAATATTCTAAAATATTGTACTGAGTATGCCAACATGTCTTTTTATATACCTCTCATTACTAAGACTTAGCAATAAGATAAAGATAATATTTGGCAGTAATAAACAAATATAACAAAATTGTATTTGAACAAAGACTTGTTTGTTACCAAAAGAGAACACATGTTTTAAGCTCATTTTCCATTATATGTGAAGTTGATCAACCACATGCACTATTTTTCTAAAGAGATTCAGTGTTCACATGTACTATTCTGCCAAACAGATTTAGTACTTTCATAAACACACTATTCTTCCCAAGAGATTTAGTGCTCACATGTACTATTCTGCCAAAGAGATTTACTATTTTCATCAATGCACTATTCTACCAAAGAGATTTAGTGCTATCATATAATGGATCAAATATCTTATGTTTCATGTGTTCATATCCATAAATGTATGGAAAATCAAACAAGATATCATACTAGAACAATCATTTCATCCAATACCATATGTTAAGTATTTTTACACACATAATACAATCCTACTACATAGTAGGCCAAGTAAGAGGTTAGAAGGAAACAATAGTAGCACATGCAAATGAACAATAATGAAACTATACAACACATGTCCACCATTCAACATATAATTACAAATGAATTATTACAACATTTGATATTACATGTAAACTTTTCCATGTACACATACTACATCTACAATAGGATCTTAAGACAATAGGTCCACCTGTGCATCAGCTCACCACACAACTCTCAACTATCCTGGTCCTCCAAGAGCATATGTCCACATACCTAAAATAGAGATTACATGTGGTACACGTCAACACAATATTCTAAAATATTGTATTGAGTTTTCTTACATGTCTTTTTATATACCTCTCATTATTAAGACTTTGCAATAAGTTAAAGTTAATACTTGGCAATAATAAACAAATATAACAAAATCAAATTTGAATAAAGAATCATTCGTTAACAAAAGAGGACACATGTTTTATGCTCATTTTCCATTATATGTAATGTTGATCAACCACATGTACTGTTCTACCAAGAGATTTAGTGCTCACGTGTACTAATATGCCAAAGACATTTAGTACTTTCATAAATGCACTATTCTACCAAAGAGATTTAGTGCTCACATGTACTATTCTGTCAAAGAGATTTAGTACTTTCATCTAAGCACTAATCCACCAAAGCGATTTAGTGCTATCATCTAATGGATAAGATATCTTATGTTTCATGTGTTCATAGCCATATAAGTATGGAAAATCAAGATATCATACAAGAACAATCATTTCATCCAATAACATATGTCAAGTATCTATACACACATAATACAACCATACTACATAGTAGGCCAAGTAAGAGGTAAGCACGTACCTTGAAAAGAGATAATCTAATCACCACATATTACTGACCATATCCTAGTTAAACATGATTAAGACAAGATGACATGTACCATTGTCAGATTCTCATCATATTAACCCTAGTTGATTCAATATGGTTAACTTACTCATTTGGATATGTGCATCATTACTTTCTTATCTTCTTGGAATTAGGTTATGAGTTTTATTATTTGGAGTTAATTTATTGATATTATGTTCTAGGTTATTATATGTTCTTTGAACACTATATTCGTTCAATTATTCATTACATGACTCATTAACTAACATTACATGAATTAAGCATATTAGGGTTTTTATCACATTATGAGTCATCATCATCATATAATATGAGTTATGTGTGTCATCATGATTTGAGAATTACATATATGGTTCCACGTATGAATATGAGGGCATTCTGAATATTTTGTCATTTATTAATCATGTATGTATTTATTACATTTTATTTTAGATTATTAGCCTAATCTAACATATTAAACAAATTACATCATTTTACATTCAAACATCATCATATTAGACCTCATATGCATTCTATACATGATAGTAGATATACTCACATGTTCCCATAATTTTGGGTCATTCTTTAATATTTATTTAACATAAAAAGACCATTTTATATCTTACATGATATCCTTAAGATTTAAGCATCGAAAGAGTGATTTTACTATATTTCTATGTTCTACCTATTTTCTTGAGAATTTTGGTATATTGTTTGTATTTTTTTGATGAGTGTTCTATTTACTATGAACTATATAAGATTTGAGCATCTTCAGAAGTATTTACCTTCTCCAGCCAATCCAGTCTCACCACATCACCCACTAGAGGTGCGACTCCTTCTATGGACTAGGCGGTTCAGCTTCGGGTCAGTTGGCTCTCCAACAGTTCACTGCCATTTGAACCCATGTTATCTTCCTTCCTTTTTTCTCATGTAACGCATAGTCTGCATCCACCTACTCTATTTTTTAGGGCCACCGCTACACATCTTCTCTCTAGTGAGGTCTGGGTTGAGTACTTTGCTCCTCTTTAGGGAAAATCATGACCAATTGCTTCATCCTTTCTCCCTCCACGTCGTCAGTTGCTTATCTTTGATGGAGGAGGCATCTTCTTCCTTCTCTGTGTGGTCACCGATACCAGTCACCACCGTGGTAATAGGAAAGGGGAAAAAGATTCTAACGCCTAAAATCTCAGAGATGAGGAGAAGCTTCTACAAAGCTTCCAAGACCAGAAGGGATCCTCACATTGAGTTGTAGCACCCTGGATCGACGTCTCCAACTCTATCTTGTTCCACGGTGTGATTTGCAAATCTTGCCAAACCAATTGGAGTTTCTTTACATGATCTGAATACACTTTATGGACTAGCATCACACCATCATCATGTATAAAACTAATAACATCAAAATCTCACTTTATCACATCAAGGATGATAAATTAATAAAGTGAGATATTAATGTTTCTGTTTCAAAAGATATGATTTTGATGGGAATGCCTAAACATTTAAATGGTCTTTTTACACAAAAATTTAAGATTAATGTTTATAACATTAATACCAAAGTATTATAAGTGATGACTCAAGGGTATCATTAGAAATAGTCACCTAGGACGTACATATAAGAAATGCATGTCTAGAATACATATTGATGTGAATCTAGATTCCCTTCGTTATCAAACCTAAGGAAACATGCAAAGCCTTATTTACGCACAATGTGACATGAAATCCTTCGCTAGATTTAGTGGGAGGATAAGGCTTCCATTAGACCTCATATATGTGATGGATGAAGATCTTATGGAGTTAATGCTATAGATAATTACTTATACATCATATTCATTTACTGTAATGTGATGATATGTACTCGGTAAAATGGAAATATCTTGAAATGTCCACGGAGATTATAAATGAAGTATGACTTTGATGAGAGTATTAAGAAACTTTAATGAGATCAAATGGTGTAATACTTTACACTAATACCTTGAGTACCTTCAAAGAAAGGACTGTGATATCACAAGTCAAATCGATCTGAACATGATGATGTGTCAAAATGAAGAAACTATACCATGATGAGTCATGATAGGATTATCAATTAATCTAATCTTCTTATCCTCATAAATATATATCTATAACTAAATCATGTACCATCTGAGTGGTTTGTTAGACATCATATATGATATGATATTGGAATGTCTCAATATGTCTAAAGGATTAAAACATACATTTAGAAAGTAGTTTCTTGAAAGTTTTATCCACAAACCATAATTGTTGAATGTTACTATTAATCCCAATCCAATAACAAAAAATTTTTTTGATAGGATAATTGAGTTCCTATTTCACTATTAATTCATGGGATGTGAGGGGAGGTGCGAATAAAATCCCTGACATTCAAAAGGAGATGAAAAGGAATAAGGTGAACATATATATTATCCTTGACTCCAAAATCAAGAAAACAAGTGTGTAGGAGTTTGTAGATCATTGTGTGAAGGAGCTTTTTATGTGGACAACTCAAATTTCTATTCATATACTAGAATTATGGCTCTATGGATGAATCCCAACCTTCAAGTCCAAAAAACTTTGGTCAATGAACAAATTGTACATTGTGCTATTATGAAAGGAGCTTTGGCTTTTGATTTATCTATTGTTTATGGCACAAATGCAGATGTTGATATAGTGTTGTTATGGGACTCTATTATGACAATTGTGAGTATGAAACCTTTAAACTGGTGTGTTTTAGGAGATTTCAACATTGTAAGGTTGATCAGAGAAAGGTTTGGGAAGAATCCTCTATCTAATAGAAGCATGAGTAACTTTAATAAAGCTATTAGCAGTACATATTTGATGGAAATATCTACCAAAGGGAACATTTTCACGTGGGACAGCCACAACAATAAAGGAGTGAGTACTTTGTCTAGAATTGATAGAATTTTTGTAATGTGGACTTTATTATAAGTTTTCCTTATTGTTGGGGTGAAGTTATTTCTTCAGTAGTGAATGATAATAGGATCATTAACCTTGTATTTGATAAAGGCAAGAAGGGATCGAAACCTTTTTGTTTTATTAACTCTTGGTCCAGTAATCCATCCTAAAATCCTATTTTTCATAATTCGTATAGTGGGAATATTTGTACTCGTACTCCTATGTACATGGTCTATCAGAATCTCAATTTTGCAACTAAACCTCTGATGAAGTGGAATAGGGAAAGTGTTGGCAACTATTTATGAAAGGCCAAAGAACTTGAAGTTGAAGTCATGAGATTGAAGGGGATTATTGATGTTGATCTTGGTGATACGTTTAATCAAGAACTCTTGTCCAGGTTAAGGTTGGAAGGTTCTCAAGCTATGAAAGATGAGGGAAGTTTATTAAAGAAAAAGAGTAGAATACAAAGGCTTAAACTGGGTGACAAAAACTCAGCTGTATTTTATGCTTCTATCAAGTCAAGAAGATTGAGAAACAATATTAATAGTCTGACTGGACAGAAAGGTAATAATGTTTATGACATGGACGCCATTAGTGATAATGTCAGGAGTTATTATGACAAGTTGTTTAATAATTCTTCAAACGATGTTGTTAATTGAAATGAGGAGTGGGAGATCCCTAAAATTTCTGTTGAATAGTATGACAAGTTGAGGATGGTAGTTACTAATGTTGAGATTGAAGATGTGGTGAAGAATTTGAAGGAAGATAAGGCCCCTAGGACTGATGGTTTCTTTCTATCTTCTTTAAATCTGTTTGGGACATTGTATATGATGATATTATTCAGGAAGATCAAAGCTTTTTTATCTTGGGAAAGTTGTTAAGGGAGTGCAATAACACTTTAATTGCTCTTATACTGAAAGTGCTTGGTGCTTCAAACTTGAAGGACTTTAGACTCATATATTTGTTTCATGTCATTTATAAGATCATTGCAAAAGATTATTTCTAATAGAGTTAAGCTAGTTCTTCTTGTGATTATTGATAGCAACCAAATTTATTTTGTTCATGGGAGAAGAATTGGTGATGATATTTTATTGGAAATGAAATCCTGATACTTTTACGAGCTCAAAGAAGATTATGTGTGTTAAGGCTAACCTAGAAAAATCCTATGACATGGTTAGAAGAGATTATATCTTGTTCCTAATGTGGAAGAAGGGATTTCCTTATTGTTGGAGTGGCTGGGTGAATGAAACTATGTCTTCATCTTCCTACAAGGTTCTAGTTAATGGTTCGTCTATTGAGAAGCTCTATGCTACTAATGGGGTTCATCAAGGAGACCCCATGTCTCCTATTATCTTTGTCATTTCTATGAAAGGATTGACATCTATTATCAATGTTAGGTTTGTAAAGGGAACTTTAGATCTATTGGTAGTTTTGATAAAATTGTTATTTCCCACATTGTGTTTGCAGATGACTTACTTCTTTTCTCTAAAGCTATGATAAGCATGCTCAGAGTCATTAATGTATTCTTGATATCTTTAGTAGAGTCTCGAGACTCATACTCAATAATCAGAAAAGCCAAATATTCTTGAGTAAATTGTTTGTGGAAGGTAACATTGTGGAGATCTTGAACATCAAGGTTTTCACTCTTCGGGTTAGGTATGTAGGTATGCCTCTCTTCACGAGTAGGTTGTCTAAAGAGTTATGTTCTCCCATTTTGGATAGTATCAGAGATAGATTGGACTCTTGGAAGGGTCGCTTACTATCTCAAGTAGGGAGAGTTGAACTCATTATTTCTACTCTGCCTGTGTATAGTATCTTTTGGACCTCTGCTTTTCCCTTGCCCAAAACTATGACGAGAACTATTAAAAAGTTGATGAGAGACTTCTTGTGGAATGACTCATCTGATAAAAAGCATCTTCATGTGGTCTCTTGGGAGCTCATTTACATACCAAAGGAGGAAGGAGATTTCTATGTGGACAACTCAGATTTCTATTCATGTACGAGAATTATGGCTCTATGGATGAATCTCAGTCTTCAAGTTCAAAAAACTTTGGTCAATGAACAAATTGTACATTGTGCTATTAGGAAAGGAGCTATGGGTTTTGATTTATCTACTGTTTATGGCACAAATAGATATGTTGATAGAGTGCTCTTTTGGGACTCTATTCTGAATGTTTTGAGTCTGAAACCTTTAAACTGGTCTATTTTGGGAGATTTCAACATTGTAAGGTTGATCAAAGAAAGGTTTGGGAAGAATCCTCCGTCTAGAAGCATGAGTGATTTTAATAAATCTATTAGCAGTACATATTTGATGGAAATATCTACTATAGGGCAATTTTTCACTTGGGACAACCACAACAAGAAAGGAATGAGTACTCTATCTAGAATTGACCGAATGTTTTGTAATTTGGACTTCCTTATAAGTTTTCCACATTGTTGAGGTGAAGTTATTTCTTTAGTAGTGAGTGATCATAGGATCATTGCCTTTATATTTTATAGAGGTAAGAAGGGAGTGACACCTTTTCATTTTATTAACTTTTGTCCAGTAATCCATCCTATAATCCTATTTTTCATGATGTGTGGAATGGGACTATTTGTATTGGTACTCCTATGTACAAGGTCTATCAGAAGATCCATGTGTAACTAAGCTCTGAGGAAGTGGAATAGGGAAAGTGTTGGCAAGTATTTATCAAAGGCCAAAGAACTTGAAGCTGAAGTCATGAGATTGAATGGGATTGTTGATGTTGATCCTGGTGATACATTTAATGAAGAACTCTTATCCTGGCTAAGGTTCGAAGCTTCTCAATCTATGAAAGATGAGGAATGTTTATTAAAGAAAAATAGTAGAATACAATGGCTTAAACTGGGTGACAAAAAATCAGCTTTATATTATGCTTCTATCAAGTCAAGAAGATTGAGAAACAATATCAGTGTTCTAACTGACCAACAAGGTAATAGTGTTTATGACATGGACATGATTAGTGATAATGTCAGGAGTTATTATGACAAGCTGTCTTTGAATGATGTTGTTAATTGGAATGAGGAGTGGGAGATCCCTAAAAATTTTGCTGAGAAATATGACAAGTTGAGGATGGTAGTTACTAAATTTTAGATTTAAGACGTGATGAAGAATTTGAAGGAAGATAAGCCCCCTAGGCCTGATGGTTTCAATTTTGTCTTCTTTAAATCTGTTTGGGACATAGTAGATGATGATATTGTTCAGGCAGTTCAAAGCTTTTTTTGCTTGGGAAAGTTGTTCAGGGAGTGCAATGGCCCTTGTATTACTCTTATACCTAAAGTGTTTGGTTCTTCAAACCTGAAGGACTTCAGACCCATATCTTTGTGTAATGTCATTTATAAGATCATTGCAAAAATTATGTCTAATAGAGTTAAGCTTGTTCTTATTGTGTATTGATAGCAACCAAATTACTTTTGTTCATGGGGGAAGAATTGGTGGTGATAATTTATTATCAAATGAAATCATGAGTACTTTAACGAGCTCAAAGAAGATTACATGTGTTAAGGTTGACCTAGCTAAATCCTATGACACAGTTAGAAGAGATTTTATCTTTTTCCTAATGTGGAAGATGGGATTTCCTGATTGTTGGATTGGCTGGGTGAATGAAACTTTGTCTTCAGCTTCCTACAAGGTTTTGTGGTTAGCCTACTGAGCAGTTCTATGCTACTAATGGGGTTTGTCAAGGAGACCCCATGGCTCCCTTTCTTTTTGTCATTTGTATGCAATGATTGACATCTATTATCAATGTTGAGGTTCGTATAGGGAACTTTATTTCCCACATTGTGTTTGCATATGATTTACTTCTTTTCTCTAAAGTTGATGATAACTATGCTCAGAGCCTTAAATATATTCTTGATACCTTTGGTAGAGTCTCGGTTCTCAGACTGAATAATCAGAAAATCCAAATTTTCTTGAGTAAATTGGATGTGGAAGGTAACATTACGGAGATCGTGAACATCAAGGTTTACACTGTTTTGGTTAGGTATTTAGATATGCCTTTCTTCATGAGTAGGTTGACTAAAGAGTTATGTGCTCCCATTGTGGATGGAATCAGAGATAGATTGGACTCTTAGAAGGGTGGTCAGATCGTGGAATCATCATCATTTTACACAAATAGTTCTCCCCATACAGAAGCTACCCAATATCAAGAAATTATGTTATTAGTAGTCATGAGTAGAAGAATCACATTATGGGAAGAGAAGCTCACCAATCATCATCTAATGGGTGGCATAGGGTAGTCCATAGAGAAGATATGAGATGCTAGAAGACTCTATAATGTATGTTGAATTGGGTTGTTACATGCATAGAGGATATGTTATTTCTCTAATAGAATATGTCATGAAACTGTTTGTTACCCAAAGTTCACACTCCTAATTGCTACACATCCAAAGGTGAGTGGACATGAGCGTCCATCCCTAGAATGGAACACATTACATAAGAGAATAAAACCACAAAACAAGGACAAGGTAAGAGATAATAAGATATTAAACATTGAGATCAGAGACATGTACCTATTTCTATATTCAAGTATACCCATTGGTAATGCATTTCAAATCTGAGAATTTTGAGTGCAGATGATCTTCATTTGGCAACTAAAAGTTCGATAAACATAATATATTAATGCTAAAGCATTAAGTAGGCTATGGAAAGGGCATGTAAATAGTTTAAGAGTACTATAAAAGTTGCTTGGCAAGAAACTTAATATAAGCAAGAAGTAAAAACAAGGCGTGAAACCCATAATGACATTATTTTACACAAAGTGTGTTTTAAGTGTATTTCCATTATACTCAAAAAAATATTATGGCCAGTGACCAGCCTCCCGTTGGAAGGGTCCGTAAGGGGGCTAGATATTAGCTAAGCTTTTTATCGACATGGTCTGTTGTATCTTGACATCTCAAGTAAGGTGCCCAGCCTCGTACCCTTACCCCGAGAATGCAGGAAGGTACACAAGGTTTGTATAATGGACAAGTTAAGTTATGTTCAAGGTTTTTTCGACATAATCCAAGAAATATAAGCATACTAATCATAGGGAAAATGTAGATCAAACAAGTAATTACCTAGCAAAGCATTCACAGTAGAATACATACAAACAAGCCAATAATGTAGTAGGATCAAGAAAAAAATGTACCTTCTTATTAGAGTACAAGATTAACCATTTTGATTAAGAAAAACTATATATATCATGCATTACTAGATCTTAGCAATTGATTCAACATAGAGATCACGTCATTTCAAATAAGTGCAATTGGATTAATATCAGTACGATTAGGTATCATCAATCATTGTCATGGTGGTTGGATGTGTCACCTAGATCTAAGTATGATATCTTTCATCATTTATTTCAACATCTCAACCAGGTCATTCATAGACATTATCAAGCCTCATAGTATGTCATGAGTTCATTTAGAACCTAGGGTTACACATCACGACTAAGATAGGGATCATAATATGAGGGTTTCATTATATTTGATGGAGTTGTCATATGATTCAAACAACATAATTGATTACATAGTCAAACTAGACATATTCGGTCATAAACATGCAAATTGTCACCCCTTGAATATAGATGGGGTCTATTGAGTTAGGTGTTGCAAACATCATCAAATTACTGATTTAGACCGTAAATAATATGATGGTCATTAGGGCCAAGATTTGCATAAGATTAGAGACTAGTTATCAACATGCATGCTAGATTACATTTCAAGTCAAGATTAGGAAAATTGATCACATAAGTTCACAAGAATGTTCCATAAGGCATATAGGGATACAAGGCAAGTAAGACTACTAATTCTAGGGACATATAAACCTCTTGGACATCAAAAACCCACATAAGAGGAAGGATTAAGATTCAACAATAATGTATCCACATAAGGCAAGTTTCAAGGTTCAAGGTTCAAGGCACATAATCAAATTGAGATAGGATGCTAGCATGAACAAATTTGAACCATTATCTACATACATCAAGAATTTCTAATTTAGGTCAAGCATGAGAATTTGAGGAACATTTAACAAGGTTAAGCATAATGAAGTGACCTTTAGCATAAAAGTCCATTTTATACCATGAAAGTAACATTAGATCATTGTAGGGTACAAAGATGGATCAAGTTCGAATCATGATATTTATGGTGTTCAACATATTGATTTTAGGCTAACATTATGATTTGGGACATAAGACATCAAAATCATGTATTCAAAAGGGATACCCATAAAAAAGAGACATTAAAAGCATGCTTTAGAAGATATTAGTAGAATAGAAAGTAGATTTAGAACATGGAAGTATTTTTATTGCAAAGTTCATGTTTTTTTTATCAAAATTATATATAATATGTCTATATTTGGTGCTAACATCATAAAGTTATGATTTTTCTAAGAAGATACCTAAATCATTTCCTTATGGACCATTGGATTTGAATCTAGCGGTTGATTAGGGGGGAGGGGGAAGAGGGGCCACGGTGGGCCTGTGGCTCGTTGGGCCCAAGACCATGCTCTAACCGTGATGTGGCCTAGTGGTGGTGGATCCAACCCACCCGTGATCACTGACCTCCATTGATCACTATTTGTGGTTGTCAGTGACTCACCTCCTACTCTGAAGAGACTCTCCAACGTCGGCCCACACTCTGTATTTACCCCAACCACCTACAGTCATGTGTCTAGCCCTTCCCACACACAAAACAACACTGAGCAGTAGCAAAAAACGATGGTGTGGAAGTTGGCCAAAAGGAGGTGGTTGTGAAATGAATGGGTGCCTCCTACCCTTGCGATGACATTGCACAATTGATGTCATCCTCAGATTGTAGCAAGGTGTTGTGGATGAGAAATGCCCAATGGGCGGTGGCAGTGGCACCACCATGGATGGACAAAGGAGGAAAGAGAAGTACAAGGAGCTAGGGTGTGTGAAATAGGTTGAAAACATAGGGGAAAGAAATAGGAAAGGAAAATGGGAAGAACGAGGGGGTTAATTGATGGAGAAAAGGAGGGAAAGGAGTTGGATTGTGGTGCCAAGGTTTGGAGGGGGGGTAGGTGATGTTGGTGTTGTTTGCATCGGGGGATATATGAAGAAAAGAGATGGCCTTTTGCCCATCATATGGTGGGTCTAATCCCATGCCAAAGGATCTAAGGGCCGAGATCCATTTCTTAGAGATCTGGGCCTTGTGATTGGTCCATAGAAGAGTGATCGAATTTCTTGAAAACAAGGAAGGGTAAAAGTGGGCCGAGTGAGTGGGCTCAAATTGGTCATCCTAAAAGCAAAAAAAGGATATAAACGGTTAATTTTTTTTGGGTTTCAAGGTATAGACCATCAATTGTGCATATCTTCCTCATCTGAGCTCTAAATTGGATGAAAGAAGGTGCATTAGAATGTGGAAGAGAGATATTCAATATGAGAATAAGAACAAGAACAAGTTACATAAGTTTAAGATGACATGATCAAAAAATTCAATGGTCTCATAGCTAAAAAGTGATGAGGTGTGATATGAGTGTAGACTTGAGTTTTTTCAACTTGAAGATCACCAAGGTGGAACATTCATACTAGGTAGACAAAATATGAAATAAAACACATTCAAACATAAAATTGAAGACGAAGACAATAGTGAATTCCAATATGTAAGTTATATAAAAGTGCTAAATTTTCAGGTTATCACATATACCTTCAGTCCTCGGTATATTCTAAGAGTTGTATAATGAGATTGTAATCTCCTACAATGCTTTCACAGGTTCTAGCACACCTCATCCACATTGAGGGTAAACAAAAATTGAATAATATACTGGTTAACAAAACTTCATTAATTATTTCATTTATTTGTTTTACAAATTCATCATGTTTATGTGAAATAAACTTGTCTTCTTGTTCCACAAACCTTTAATACTATACTTTTATAAAATTTACTCTTACTTTGATTTGATAATTAGATCTTATCAATAACAAGGAAAAGTTTTCTCCCAAATCATAACATACCTCTAGAATTGGTAGATTTAAAGGTTGCTTCTATGAATGGCTCATGGTATGAGTTGTTTATTAATCTATATTTCACTCCTGAAGTATTTTCATGCATCCTCTGTCTACCTCCTCCTAGACACAATTTTTTACACAACTCATGGTCTTGGGCATTGACTGAAAATGGACTCTTTACATCTTTGTCTGTATATGCTCTTCTCGTGCAAGGGAAATATAGATCAACATCTAGTCCTTGGGTTCTTTTATGGAAATTACAGATTCCTACCAAACTTAGATTAAATTTGTGGTTGCTTTGCCATAGATATTTAATGAGTTATGAACAAAGGGTATATCCTCATTTCTCTTTAGAACACTCATGTCAGATTTGCAGCGCTTCAGTTGAAGATGCTCTTCACTCTCTATGTGATTTTCCTTCATTCAAAGGAAGTCTGGACTTACTTAAAGATCATAGGCCAGTTCCACAATTCATTTCTCAACCTTTGATTCCCCATATAACATCTTTGGTGCTACTACATATACTAGTATGATACTTTTTGTATGTACATGGTATCAACTTTGGTTATCTAGAAATAAATTCATTTTTTAATAATGAAATGCACTCCATATCTAAGATTACAAATCTAGGAACTTTTCAAGATTTCTACATTTTAGAATCATTTATCAAAATATAATCAGTAATTCAAAGTCATCTTTGAATATCTAACTTGATTTGGAAACGATCACCAATTGGTTGGGTCAAGATTATTGTTGATGCATTGGTTACACCTGATAAAAGTACTATTGCGAATGTAGTTCATTCATCTTCTAGTTCATGGATATGTACATGGTCTAAGGTTATTTATACAACTTTAGTGTTGGACCATGAACTTGCTACAATACATTTAACTTTATGAGAATTGGTGGATCCTCAATTCAATAAATTGATAGTTGAAACAAATGTGAATCTACCCTTAATATTATCACGAATAATAACAATAGATTTTTTCCACTCATATCAGGACACACTCCATTTAATATTATTCTGATCATTATGGGGAGGTTCTCTTCTCCAAATGTACAAGGTCCCAGAATCATATTGTAGATTGATTAGTAAAACCACGATGTCATCAAATTTCATCATTCAATGTGTATTTTCCTTAGGGATTAGCTCTTCTAAGTGTTTTTATGATGTATGGCTTGCACTTTGGTACATGTGATGTACTTTGTTACTAGATACACTTTGTGCTATCTTCTTAATGAAACTTTGTTTCCCAAAAATAATTGTGTATCTAGATTATCGTGGCTAGCAAGCATTCCACACACTTTGTCATTAGCCCACACTTTATTGGAACACTATTTCAAGTACAAGTAGATGTTATAAGGAGGATCTAGAAGGTATTTGTATTCATAAGAAAGAGAGTCAAGACATGTCTATAGGAGGAGTAACTTAGTATAGATATATAGAATCTAGTTCAATCTCTAGTTTTTGATGTAACTCTATGAATGAGAAAATTAGAAACTATGTACATAATGTAATTTATCTAAGAATAGTAGTTAATTCTTGTTGACCTAAGTGTTACACATTGTTCATATTTTGATAATGACTTTACCATTCCATTCATATGTATCTAATATGTTTGTTTGACTCTTTGAGATTGATTTTAGGAATTAGGTACTTGAAAAGGATCAAATCTAACAATTAATAGCTTGTTCTAGTTCAACTAAAAATCAATGCAAATGAACATTTATGGAAAATACTTTAAATCACCTTATCTTATTCTAGTAATCTTTTTTATTGATTATATGAATTGTAACTAAGATGAGAAAAAACCAAGAACCCTTAATTAAAATGTTTGATCACTTACAAATAATTTTTCAAAATTTATTATAGGTTGTTTGTGTGTCGAGATTCAAACTCAACCAATCCCTTAATGAATTTTGATAATTCTTCAGTTTGCTCGAGTTGCCACTCATAGAACTCAATTGATCCCTGCACTCAGCAAAACCTATTTCTTGTGATCGGTCGAGTTTCACACAGGAAAAACACAACTAATGCTTTAAATTGTCTTTGGCGCATAGTGCAATCAATTGAGTTACCTTTATGAAATCTCAACATACTGTATTGTACAGAAAATGAAAAAAAAAAGTGATTCTACCCATTGGAGTGTTGTAAAACTTGAAATTATATCCATTACAACACCCCAAATAGCTAAAAAACATTCCTAATTGTTCATAGTCTCTAGTGGACACCCTCATCTATAAATAGGACCTCTTAGAGTTCATTCCAAGGATTCTCCGTCATGCTATTCAAGCTCCTTCCTATAGTTGAGTGCATCTTGTCCACTTAATAATCTTTCTCTCTCTTGATTACACTTCAATTTGTCATTATGAATGAGATAGGATCAGGTGATTTTAAACCTCTCAAAACTTCTCTTTTCCCAACCCCTTTCTTGTCGATAAAGTGGGTGAAAGCTTCTCCAAGTGAAGGAGAAGGTGCAAGCTTCTTAAAGTTGTAGAAGAAGGTGAAAAAAGCTTCTCTACATGAAGGAAGAGGACAAGTCTGAAGATCTGGGAGTGAAGTGGGTAAATCTTTGAAGGCAGAAGACTCATTGCAAAGAGAGGATCTACTTAGAGAAGGTGTTCAGCTTCTTGCAAGAGTGGGTGAGACCGTGGTGAGGTACAAGCCTCTATATTTGAATAGGTAAGACCTTGGTTATAAGTTTATTGTCTCCCTTGATCTCAAAGGGAAGCCGGGTATCCTTGTACTGGAAAAGGAAGGTCAATTTTATGTTTTATAATGGAATATAAGTATACATAGGTTGCACAATACTAGGGCTTGACCTCTCGAGGTAGTGGAACCACTCCAAAATAGATTGTTTTAAATCTCTCTGATCCTTTCTATGCATGTTTAGATTGCCATCAAATTCACTATTTGCAATTGTTCCTAGTTTAATTAACATGAAGGTATAATCATTTTTGTGCAAGGCTTTTTAGATCTATTCACCCCCCTAGAGCCCTTTGATCCAATAAGTGGTATACGAGCCACAGTCTTCTCCGAAACATCTCCCATGAGATGAGAAGATGGGTGACTTACTTGGGTCCCTCAACCTAGAGGGAGGCTTCTCCATGAGACCTCCAGTCTTTGACGACACAAATTTCCTTTATTGGAAATGGCGGATGCAGTTCTATTTTCAAGGTATGAACTACAACATGTAGAAGGTGTTGATTCTTCCATACAAGGATTTGGAGGGTGATGTAGCTATTAAGATGAAGATAAACTCAAGAAGGCACATCTCATTTCCTTGGATATTAGAATCATCGATGTTGCCCTCACTCCCTCTGATTTCAACTGGATCTCATCTTAGGAGATAGTCTGTAACATACTCCATAAGTACATACATGTACATAGCAGAAGCAATGTCGAGTTATCCATAACTCATATACTCAAGGGGGCATTACATAAAACAGGCATTCATAACAACAATATAATCAATCATACAAACTAAATTATAAAAACATTCTCATGATCATTCTTACAAAAATAACATAAATGTTATTGTAGAAGAAAACTTATTTAATTTCTTGAGTCTCTACTCTAAAGTTCTAAACATTAAAACATATAGATGACTCTGTAAACCTAAGGATCATCTTATAGTTGGCACCCCATTAGTACAAATGACCCCTCTTTGAAATAAGTGTAACTATATTCAAATTCCTTAGGGATCGAGGCAATGACACATCATATGGTAACAAGACCAATTAATCTCTTAGATTTACATCTACATTCCTCTGATGTAGAAAATTTGCATAAAGACCCTCATTTTTTCAAAGTTGCATATGAGTACATGACTTACCCTTATCCTACATTGAGTCATTTTTCCTTAGAATATGAGATGTTACAATTCTACCCATCTTAAATAAAAATTTTCCTCAAAATTTTATATATATACTACCCACCTTAGGGTTTTACTTATTCTATGTATTCTGACTCTCTAATATTATCTTAAATGCTCATTGACATACTCAAACTGTGATCATATCATGGATAAGCATTTATATACCTAACGTCACTTCCAATACTATCCTATGTTTATGTTACAAATGGAGTTTAAATCTAAACCATACATTCATCATCTATCATTGCTAAAAAACTAGCTTGCCTCTTTTCCAGGGAGCTAGATTAGGGATTTGGTCCTACCTTGAATATGGATTACATATGTTTATCAAGATATATGCCTTTGAAAGTGTTCTTTGTCTTAATATTATCAAATTAGATTCAGATGACTACATGTCTTAGAATTTTTAATGGAAACTCTTGTTTACTATCACCTTTAGATATATGTCGGTCGGTCATATATCCAGAGGTGACATATTTTATCATACTTTTCTTAGAACCTCTATTGTGCACATGTCCCACACCATAAGCACTTGAATGGATAAGACAAGCATGATTATGCACATAACATTCTCTCTACAAAACCCCATAAGGTTGTGTTCCATACCATAAACATGTGGGAAAAAGAGAGAGAATGATATATACAATTCTAGCGTTAAAACAAAAGTCCAAAACATATAGACACATAACCCTCATTCATATCTAAATGTATGTCTCTAGTCTACCCCTACTTTGACTTTAAATAAGTTTGACTTTCTTATTGTATACCTAGGTTTACTACTTATCTCACTTAGTACTTCATCTCACTTAGCTTCTTATATGGTCATTTTAGGTTAGAACATGATAATTCATCTTGTGGACAACTATAATGTATCTTTGATACCATGTTGTAACACCCTCCCTAAGTACAAACATGTATATAGAGGAATCAACACCGAGTTACCCATAACTCATGTACTCAAGGGGGCATTACATAAAATTGGAATTCATAACAACAATATAATCAATCAGAAAAACTAAAGTATTAAAACATTCTCATGATCATTCTTAGAAAAGTAACATAAATCTTATTACATGAGAAAACACGTCTAATTTCTTGACTCTCTACTCTAAAGTTCTAAACAATAAAACATATAAATGAGTTTATAAACTTGAGGATCGTCTTATAGTTGGCACCCGATTATTACAAAGTATCCCTCTTTGAAATAAGAGTAACTATATTCAAATGCCTTAGGGGCTGACACAATGACATGTCATATGGTTACGAGACCAATTAATATCTTAGATCTACACCTACATTCCTATGATGTAGAAAATGTTCATAAAAGACCCTCGGGTTCTCAAAGTTGCATATGAGTACATGATTTAACCTTATTCTACATTGAGTCCTTTTTCCTTAAAGTCTGGGATGTTGCACAGATCATGAGATTTGGAAAATGTTGTGCATAACCTATGAAGGCACACATCAAGTAAAAGAGTCTAAGATATAGATGCTCAATCGATTATTTGAAAACATCAATATGGGCAAGAAGGAAAGAGTGAATGATATGTACACAAGGCTCAACACCATCATCAATGGGCTTGCTACTTTGGGCCACACCTTGGATAGTGGGACTATCAACTCCAAGATTCTAAGGTCTCTTCCCAAAAGATGGGAACCCAAGGTGACTTCCATTAAAGAAGTTAGAAGTCTTGGTGACTTAACTACAAAGGAACTCATTAGCAACCTTCAAGATCATGAGCCAAGACTAGACAAGCAAGAAGAAGATGACAAGGAAGTGGAGAAGGAATCAAAGAAGATCAAAGACAATGCCTTCAAAGCATAGGTGGAGGCAATGATTCTCCAACATGAACTTGCTTGTCGGTCCTCTCCCTCATCCTCAAGTGAATATGATGGCCCTAGTGATCATGAATCAAACTACTCTAAGGGTAAACAATTTAAGGGAAAGTCTTCCTCATCCTCTTCTCTTAGATGCTATGAATATGGACAAAAAGGGCACTACAAGTACAACTGGCCTAAGGCAAAGAAAGGCTACCACAAGAGCAGCCACAAGAATAAGGATGACTACAAGAAAGAAGGCAAGTACAAGAGGAAGAATAAGAAGGTAAAAGGGGTGAGGATGTAGGTCTTGTGGCTAGGGAGGAATCCTCTTCAAGTGGCTCAATCTCCAATGACGGAGAATGTCATCTTGCACTAATGGCCTCTACATGTGAATACATTGGTGAGGTAAGTGAGGCAATCTTGCATGAGTTATCCAAAGAAAATCTTATTGATATGTTAATTGCTTCTCATTCCTCTTATTCCAAATGCAAGTCTAAAAATAATAGGTTAGGGAAGATCATAGATGACTTGCATGCTAAAATAGATATTCATGATCAAAATGAGAAGTTGCATCTTGATAGAATTGATTCCTTACAAGCATAGTTTCTTGATCTTGGGCTCCAATACTATGGAATTAAAATAGAGAATGGGATCTACCTTAAGAACATAGATAGTCTTAAGGAAGAAAACCAAACCCTTGTAGATGATCTTGCTTTACTTAAAACTGAATATGATGATCTTAAGAATGTTGTTGATGCTATGAAATATGAGAATAGAGTTTATCTTAATGAGCTTGTTTTTCTTAGAACTAAAAAATGACAGATTGCTTGCTCAAGTTAATGATTTCTCTTCTAGACATTTATTAACTATTCATGAAGTTGCTAGTCATACTTTAGAAAAATATTCTTATATTATTAAATCCCTCTTTTTGGAGGGTGCATTACTTCATGCACAAGATGATCTTCCTATATTCTTTTCTATTGTCATTACTCTTAGCGATGATAATCATAGATTAAAAGCTTCCTTGAATAAATTCTTCAAAGCGAATAAATCCCTAAATGAAGATTTACATCACTCTACCAAACAAGTTGGTACTAGTGGTTTGGGATATGTAGGGGGATCTCCAAAGAGAAAGAGCAAGGACATGGTAAGAAAAATTGCAAGGGACCTCATATCTTCCATGGAGAATCATTTGGCTGTAAGAACCCTCTGTTTGTGTGCATTGCAAGAATGATGATTGTTACTCTACTTGTTGTCCATATAGAGAGAAGGGGACTAAACATACAAAGCAAGTATGAGAGAGATTAGAGATGCACCAATTGATAAGCTATGTAAGTGGTTTCACACTTCAAACTAGAAGTATGTTAGTACACTACTTAGAGATGTCAACCTCTAGGATTTCTTAACCATTGCACTCTTATAGTCATTCATAAGACTTAAAATACATGACCCACCAAAGGACATACCTATCCAATAAAAAGAGTCTTCAACCTTACCAAGGACTTACCCACTTTGTAATGAGTCTTTGGCCTTCTCCAAGGACTTAATCACTCTTGTACAAGTCTTCAACCTTCTAGGAATTACCCACTCTTCTTGGATCTTCATCCTTTGACTTCACCTTCACTTGGAGAAGCTTTCACCAAGGAATTACCCTCTTGAGCAAGGAGTCTTCTTCCTTCACCAAGGGCTTATCCACTCTTTCTTTAAGCCTTTGGCCTTGATCTTCACCAAGGGACTCCTTCCCTTGTTATTCTTCACCTCTCTTAGCTAAGAGAGGGAACATTCATCTTCATGGTTGAAACAAGAGATAGGGAGGTGGTGGAAGTAAGAGCCTCACAAGATATACAAATGGAATTAGCTCTCTTATAGATTTCCTACTCACTCTAATGAATGTAGGAAGTGATTAAGATTAGAGAGGGAGAGAAGGATGTAGAATACACTCAACTATACAACAGGAAACTCATATATAGTTATTTATTGAATGATCAACCTTGGAATGAAGCCCAAGGGGTCCTTTTTATAGTTGGTGATGACTCTTAAACTTTGGGAACATTAAGAATGAAAACTAGCCATTTTGTGGCTTGCAACAAATATATTTTCAATTTATGAAACTCCACAATGGCTAGAAATAATTTTCTGCACTTTTTTGTGTAGTACTACTGGTCGAGTTTCTATAAAGATAACTCGACTGATCCCACTATGTGACAAGACCAATTTAAGCCATTGGTCGAGTTTATCTTGGGGTAACTCGAACGATCCACCTAAATCAGTTTTGGCCTGTAGATGGACTGGTCGAATTCTGTGAAATGGAAACTCGACCAATCAAAAGTTATTTTCAAAATCCATTAAGGATCGGTCGAGTTTGCAACTCGGCTGATGAACAACCTTATGTGAATTTTGGAAAATGATTTTGAGTGGCTAAATATTCAATCTAAGTGATCATAATTTTTTCTAAGCTTAATTACAAGTCATACAATCATTACAAGTGATTTACAACATGATTCTAATGGATTTACATCATATTAAAAAAATGTGCACTTGTATTGAATTTGACTTGTCTTTTCTCCAAATTGAGATGTGCAAGTTAGGGCATTTAGAGTGTGTCTATATATGATCTGAAAATCAGTCAAGTAGAAGCAGTAGACACAAAGAATTGGAATGGTTTAGTCATCATCAAAACAAAATTTTAGTCAATTTAGAACTTGAGTCAACATTGACTAAATTGACCTCGAGTCAACACTTCTTTCTTGTTTCAAAAAGCGATACTCTTGACATTTTTTTGACCTTTTGCAAAGGAATTGAAAATGAAGCTTCTTTCCCAATCATCTCTATCCATAGTGATCATGGGGGAGTTTAAAAATGACTTGTTTGAATGGTTTTGTGAGGAATCCAGATATGCACATAACTTCTCTTCACCTCGAACACCTAAAAAAATGGGGTTGTAGGGAGAAAGGATAGGTCACTACATGAAATGGCTAGGACAATGCTTCTAGAGTATGAGACTTCAAAGAAGTTTTGGGTTGAAGCCATTAGCACTTCATATTTTGTGCAAAATTGGGTTTTTACTCATCCATCTTTGAAGAAACCCCCTATGATCAATGTCATGGTAGAAAGCCTTCCATTGATTTATTTCATGTTTTTGGTTCTCCTTGTTTTGTTTTGAACACCAAGGATTCCCCTGACAAGTTTGATCTGAAGTCTTATAAGACTTTCTTTCTTATCTATAGAACTACTATTAAGGCATAAAGAGTATTAAACATTGAGTTGTGTAAAGTAGAAGAATGTATCCAAGTTAGATTTTTTGACAATAACCCCTCTATTTCCAAGAATATTGTTAATGATGATGTTGCATATGAGGTGATTCCTCACTTGAAAGAGATCAACATTTTAGATAAATAAAATGAGGTGTTAATTGATCAAGAAGAGAATGAAGAAGAAAAGAAGGATCCAACCCCTTTCTTTGCAAGGCATCATTCAAAAGAGCTCATCATAGGTAATCTTTTTGAAAGGGTGAAGACACGAGTTGTCTACAACAAAGAACAAGCACACAACACCTTTATCTCTCATCTTGAGATGAAAGATGTCAAAAAAGCTCTCAAGGATGATGAATGGATCCTAGCCTTACAAGAAGAGTTTGAACAATTAGAGAAGAACCAAGTGTGAAATCTTGTGCCAAGTCCAAGTGATAGAAAGATCATTGGTACCAAGTGGGTCTTCCGCAACAAGCTTGATGAAAGCGGAAAAGTGGTAAGAAATAGAGCAAGGTTAGTTGTTGAAGGCTACAACCAGCAGGAAGGTATTGATTCTAATGAAACATATGCTCTTGTAGCTAGACTTGACTCAATTAGAATGTTGCTTGCTTTTTATAGTAATAAGAATTTTCTGCTTTATCAAATGGATGTTAAAAGTGCATTTTTGAATGGTAAAATTGAGGAGGAAGTATATTTTGCTCACCCTATAGGATTTGAACATGATAAGTTACCTAACCATGTTTATTTGTTACAAAAATCTCTCTATTGTTACAACCCCAATTTTTGGGTTCTTTTGGTGAGAAATGTAATTTCTCCTATTAAAGATATTTGAACAAATAATGATATAATTTGTCTTGAATAAATGGATTTCATTTCCAATAGCGTTGTTGGTTGTTTTGTGGGCTTTATTGGCTATTGGGCTCAATAAAGAGGAAAAGACAAAGAAAACTCCATTATTAATAAGAAATGGAGAAAAGGAAGATGTAGAAACCTCTAGAAGGAAAATGAATGTTATCCAAAGATGGATTTCGTGCCCCTTGGATTCCTTGGGTTCCAAGGAGTCCAAAGTTGTGCATATAATGCAACAACAAAAGAAATGATCAATTAAATATTTCTTAATTAAGAAAGAAATTGAAAACAATGATAAAATGTGGAAAATAAGTGGAAAGAGGTATGATTGAGTTATCCTTGGTGGATTTTCGTATCCAAAGGATTCCTAATGTTGAAAGGAATTCCAATGAAGAAAATAAAAAGAAAGATAAAGAGAAATCCTCAAAAAGAGATATTGTAATAAAGAAATAAACAAGATAATGAGAAATAATGTATATAAATGCATCTAGAAGGATAATAAGTATCCTTAAAAAGGAATTTCAAAATATTAAAGTTTCTTGGGGTCCAAGGAGCCCCAATGGAGAAAAATAAAGAGAAAATACCAATAGTGCAAAATAAGAGGATAATGTGATGCATAATGAATGTTTTTTTGTGGTATTGTTAAAAAGGAAGTATATTCTACTAAAAGAAAATAGAAATTTCGTGCCAATGGATTAAAAAGCAAGAACAAAGAGAATAAGAGGGATGATTTTCGAAATCCTAATATCTAAGGAATAATGAATATCAAAAAGATATTTAAGAGAGAGAGAGACTTGCTTCTTAATGAAGGAATCAGATTCCTATTGGGAAAGAACTTTGTTTCTTCGTGGGAAAGCATCTTAGGCCATTGTTACCCTCCCCTATATAAAGGGTAGAGCCTTTGGCTCGAGTTTAAGAGAATCTCAAGCATTCTTCTCTCTCTCCCAACTTATTCTTTGCACACAAACCCTAATCAAGAGGACAGTACAACCCCTGGGACAACGAGGAGCCACAGGCTGGAGTTCGATGGAAGCATGATGCTTCCACAACACCATAGTGGAGCACAACCATCTTCCCCGTGCTCTAGAGCTTGCGCTACAACCATTGTATGGCTGCAGGTCGGCCACGAGTTGCGGAACCAAGCAGGCCCGAAACCTCCACCCTACCCATTACCCAAGGACAGACCCTATGCACAGAGGCATGGCAGAGGCAGGGGAAACCTTCCTGGCGGCCGTCGAGGTCAGGGATGGGGAAGGGGAGTCGTGCCAACCATCGTTGTGGCGGCTTGGTTAGGTTTTCGTGAGGTAGAAGGAGAGAAAGTGGTGTTGGACCGTTCTGCCCCTCCGTGGGCTGAAGGACCAACTATTAACCAAGGGCAAATATGTCTTTTCAAAATGTTTTCAAACTGGCCAAGCAATGTTGCATGAATAGGGCGACATGGCAGCTTCCGATTGTTCCAAAATGGCAATTCTTGCAAAATTCATATCTAAATAATGGTAGCTCAGATTGGTACATATAATATATGTATTTTTCTCATAGAAACGAGAGGAATTCATTAAAAATAGTTTTAGAATCTAATTCCTCTTTCAATTCGAAAAGTAATGGAAGTTATCAACTTTAATGCTTTAACGATTAAGAAATTCTATTTTGAGATGATTAATGTACTTAGTAGGGTTTAATGGATGATTAATGTTGATATTAACTTGTTAATTGTAAAAAGGTACATTAAGAACAAAAAGGATGAACTTTACACGTAATTGGTTTAATTTAGAGTTTCATGTGCATAAATATGCTTTAATGGGCCTTGAAACCCTAATATTAGTAAATGTGACTCTTAATGGTTTTAATTATTCAAAATCATGATTAATGTCGAGATATGATAATTATAAGCTATTTCGAGTATAAAAGTTCCTAATTGTGGATAAATACCCTTAATATAGTAATTAGGGTTTTCTAATGGATAAAGGTGGAATTAATGAGTTCATATGTGAATTAGATTATAATGAACTATGAGTTGTTAATCCGAAAAAGGAACCAAAGATGATAAATGGGCATAATGATTTTGTCATGGATTAAAAGGATAAAATGGTAGCTTTAATGTAAAAGAGGCTTAATGGACTTAATTGTGCCTTTAATATGAGATTAAGGTTAAATGTTGTTAAAGGATAACCTTAATATCTTTTGTGAAGAATAGATGAGATAATTAGGGTTTGAGAGTAATTGTATAAAATTAAGGTTTAAAATAGAAAAAAATGAAGTGAAACCCTAATTATAATCAAAACCCTAATAGTGGACTAGAAACCCTAGGAAGCGAGCTAGGTTTAGTAGATCTTGATGGCATGATTGATAATAGGAAATTGTATGCATATTTTTGGATCTCATAATGTGCTTTCTTTCCTATTTGGATTTCTTGATTGGACTATTCTATCTCAAATCATCCTGACAGGTATGTGGTTATTCTTATGGATAATCGCTTTAGTTTCACGGTGATTCCCGAATGTTTTTATCGGTTGCCTAAAAATAACTACTTGGATGACTTTTATTTCATGCAACTATAAAGTGACTATGATTATCACTATATATATATATATATATATATATATATATATATATATATATAAATGGCTTAGATCCAGGTCCTCCTCTGTGGCTTTGCAAAGGCTAAAAAAAGGGTAACCTAGAGCAAGGTCTAGGTTATCAAGAGTTAGGGATTGGGCTACCTACATGTAGTGCCATGCAACTCTTTAGTGCACCATGAGTTAAGGAGTGGGCTACCTACGGGTAGTTCCATGTGACTCAACCCTAGAAATTGATTCACCTATTAGGTAGGATCATGAGGGGTTGAATGGGGATCTACCATAAGGAAGGTAGCATCCATGTCCACTGCAGGGACAACGTAGAGGATAGAGTATGAATGGATCATGCAGTTATATTTAAAACATAAAGTTGTTTGTTAAACTATAATTGACTGTAATATGTTGTTATGGTTAATTGCGTGATTATTGTTTCCCCCACATACCAGCATAATTCATTTATGCTGACTGACATTTTGTTTGTTGGCATTTTAGGTTCAAGTGAATAGAACAAACAGTAAAGTGACATATGCAGAATTAAATGGGAATTAAAGTACAAAGGAGGATTAGTTAGAATAGACTCCAGATGTGGATAAAAGTAGATATCCAAGTTTTTGAAAAAGGTATGCAAAGTTAATTTTTTTATTACAGCCTTTCAGTTTAGTTTAGTAGAATTTGATAATTATTATTGATTATTTGTTGAACCTTTGATCCGGAAATTGGGATAATGACACTGACCTCTTGGTCTCCCTTAATTGGGGGTTACTGGGAGGTGGGATCGTTACATCTATGGTCTTTAACAAGTACCTCGAGCTTGGTATGAGAAACTAAAGAACTTTTTTCTAGACAATGGTAGTATCATGGGCAAAGTCGATTCTAGCTTTTTTCTAAAACACACTTCTAGCAATTTCTTGATTAATCTGATTCATGTTGATGATATTATCATTGGCAGAACTGACCTAGATCTTTGCAAGGATTTTAGTTCTCTTATGTAGAGTGAGTTGCAGATGGGCATGATGGGGGATTTTACTTTCTTCCTTGGCTTTCCAATCAAACAAACTGAAGATGTGAACTTAATCAACAAGACAAGTAAAAAAGTGAATTACTTAAAATCTTTGGGATGGAGAACACCAAGCCAATGGACACCCCCATGTCAAACACCGCCAAGCTTGACAAAGAGGAGAAAGGAGAAAGGTATATGAGAATCTCTATAGAGGTATGATTGGAAGTCTACTTTATTTGAATGCCTCTAGACCTGATATAATGTTTAGTATCAACTTGTGTGCTCACTTTTAATCAAGTCCTACAAAATCAAGTCTCATAGCAGTTAAGAGGATTTTGAGGTATCTAGCCAAAAAACAAAATTTTGGACTATGGTATGCCAAGTCAAGGGACTTTACTCTTACTGCATATTGTGATGTTGATTATACAAGTTGTTTGATTGATAGAAAGTTCACAAGTGGCACTTTTTTCTTCCTAGGACCATGCCTAGTTTCTTTGTTCTCTAAGAAACAAAGCACTATGGCTCTTTCAACTACCAAGATTGAATACATTGCAGTGCGCCAGTCCTATTGATGAAGCAAATTCTCCAAGACTTTAACATTCATGTTGATGCTTCTCCTATATATTGTGATAATACTAGTGCAATCTGTCTTACAATCCTATATTGTAGAGTAGAGCTAAACATATAGAGGCCCATCATCACTTTCTTCATTACCACATTGCCAAGAAATATATTCATATCACACATGGGACACAAAAAATCAACTTGCGACATTTTCACTAAACCTCTAGCTAGAGAGAAAATTCCTTTTATTATATAAAAATTTCTTATTACTATTCTTGATGGTATTGATATGTCTTCTAGCTAGTTATTATCTTACCTATATGTTTCTTTCATAAAATTGATCATCTCTCACTTTCCATGTGCTATAATTGTCTTGTTTTTATGCCTTGTTTCACTTTTTTGGGTATTTTTTGCAAACAAATGATTAATCACAAAATAGTACCCTATGATGAGTGAAATGTGCCTCAATATGTCTAAAATGCATGATAGGCAAATGAAGTAAATTTTTTTAGCACCCCATAGGCTAGGAATTAAAATTTCTAATTTTTAGATAGACTGCCCATCGATCAAATTAGCAACTCGACCGATCCCTAGATGAGGTCATACTGAAATACCCGATCGATCGAGTTTCTGCATCACAGAAATCCATTGATGGAGGAGTTGGATCAAACTAAAAAGGGTTATCGGCTAACTTTTCTCCCTCTCAACTAGAGAAAAATCAACTGATCCCAACCTCGAGCTCCTTTGACCTCAAACCCTAGGTTTGAACTTCCTCTCCCAATGATCATTTGGCTTCCCTTACCTCTTCCCATACTTACCTAGGTGGGAAGATGATCGTCTTGTGACATTATCTTTCTTGTTCAGTTATCCTTGCTTCTCCATCCACCTTCATGGCTTGTAACTGTAGGAAGAGAGTTGTCCTTGTTTGATCACCCTTGCCTTCCTCTTCTCCTCACCCCATAGCCTATGATGGAACCTTTTTCATATCCTCATAAGCTCTTTGTCGCTATAAGGAACTCCTTCCTAGGAATCTTTTCCCTTTTTGAGCTTTATATGAACCTTATTTCACCACAAGTGATGCTATAAAAGAGGTTACTGAGGTGTATGCAACCCATCACCTTAGTGCATTGTGTGTACAACCCTGGTGATATCACAATTCTATCACTAGAACTAAGGCAGTCATGCACTCTATGCAATCTCCAATAGAACTATGACACAATTGTACCACCTCCCAATACTCAGGTAATTCTAACTTCCATGATTTTTTGTATCAAGTTTACTATCTTTAAAGATTCCTTAAACATATTTTTAAATGGTAATGATGTTAAGAAACTCATGGAGGGATGATTACCCTGATTATTATGACCTTCTTGAGCTTGAGGCTTTCTACAAAGACCATGGTATTAGTCTTCCTAATATTCATAAGTTTTTTAAGAAGCCTAATGTTCCATATAGGAAGAAGTCTACCCTAACATCCTCTTCTCTTGATATCAAAAACTATCTTATCACATTGGTTGTTAACTATCTTATCATATGACCTGCTTTGACTCAGGGATGAATTCATATGGAACCCATCCTCCTTATCCTACTTTGATATATGGTCTCTTTTCTTCTCTGACTCAAAAATCCCTTTTCCACGATCTTCACTACAAATCCAGTCAGAAAGGAGTAAGTGAGGTTACCATCAAAAAGACCTATATCTTCTTACCTCCCCTACCCCACATGGTTCCTCCACCTCTACCTCCACCCAGGCCCCTCCACTACCTCGCCATGACCATGCCTCTTTTAATGTGTCAAATGAGACCCTCATAGCATATCTAATGTATCAACATGTGTACAACCTTGAGGTTCATGATCATCTCCACCAGGACCTTTACATGATCATGTCTGCCATGAACCTATCCTGCAACCATCCTTATCCTACCTACCATACGTACCCTAGAGATGAATATGTCTCCTATGCATACAGTCAGTTATACTGTGACCCTCCACCCTTTGGTACTTCTATTTCCACCCCTTCTACTAATGGTGGACCTACTCCTACCCCTACCCCTAGTAATTTACCTTTGTTGGCTCTGCCTGCTGGTCCTGCTCCACTCTGCTTGTTGGGTTTGATGGGACTACAACCCCTTCCTTTGAGTAAGAAAATTCATTATATGTATGTAACATGTCTTGTACTACATAGAATGCTAGGTGTCCAGGTTGTGGTTTTGGTCCTCAAGGATGAGGCTCACAAAGGATGATGGTTCTTATGACAGCTTTGCTGGTTCTTTTGGCAATGAAGGTGTAAGGCCCGTAAACTTGCTTAATGAGTTGAATGAGCCTAATTATCATAATTTAATTATTATGAACCTAATCTAACTTTGTGATATGCTTTGAAATCATAATACAAGCTTAAGTTTCAAATTTGGTCAAATTTGGACACTGTTTGAGCAAGTTATACAATTTTATGTATTGTTTGAACTTTTCTACAATTTACCCAATTGAGAAGTTTTCTTTGCAATTTATCACTTGAATTATGTTCCGGGGATATTCTATCATCATTATTGAGCTTTCTGAGACATGGTGCACCTATTTAAACCTTGGTTTGAAGGTGTTTTCTCCAAGGATATTTTAAGGTATACCCCTTCATGGATGAACTACATTTAGTAGCTATCAACTAATGAGTTATTTGTTTCTCTTGGAAATTCAAGAAACGAGGGATAAGCATGTCTCCATGGATGGTGAAGGATCTTATTATGTGTGTGATTGTATATTGTTAATGGTTTAAGGCCATGGACACTTGGAAAGATACTAGAACTTCAACATTTTCTTTTTCTTTATCTTAAAGTTTCATATAGTTATCCCTAAGCACCAAAATGAGCCATTTGCTCTCCACCACTTCCCTCCTTCTACAAACCTCATCCTCCCTCTGTGCTTCTATGACTTTCCTATCCAAGGAAGAAGAAAGAGGGGACCTTCTTGGAAAAAGAATCTAGGGGTGCAATTGACTTCATTTTAGGGTTGAAAAGCTTCTTTCTATTGATCTTGACCTAAAAGTGTAAGAATCCCCTTCTTTCCTCTGTTTATTTCTTTGTTATCCTTCCTCCTACCTTTATCCAGGTCATAACCTTGCTGTTTCATGGTAGATATTGCTCTAAAGCTCGAAAACCCTACCTTTCTTGCTCCTTATGCTTAGAGTTTGCTCATTTGATGAAGAAAGGTGCTAGATGGACAAATTCATAGCTTATTCTTGGATTTTCTACCCTACCTGCTCAATTTTTCTTCTTTGTGGGGTTTCATCTTCTCATTATAAGCAAGTTTTATAACTTGCTCCATGTTTATTGCTTACCATAAGCTTTCTAGCTCATGTTCTTGCTTGAAAATGATGATCCCTGCACTAAAAAGCTATGCTTGACTTGGATTTCATTTTTTATAATGTTCCCTATTCTGATTTCAGTTATATATGAACCTGAGATCATGTGTATGTTATTATTAAGGTATAATATGAGTTGGATCAGGTTGTTTTGACAACCTATGGTGCTAAGCACTTATCAACCAATGGTCAATTTTGGATCTATTAGAAGTTTAATCTATGGTCAGCCCCTTTGGTCAGGTTTTGGATCAATTAGAAGTTTAATGATCAACCATTAAGTACCCTACTAATGTTATCAATCAATGATGACATTAGCTTAATATTTGATGTTAATTAATGAATATATTTATGATCTAACAACCTATGTTGACTTAATGGTGACTAATGATGGTGGATCAGGTCTCCACAATCTATGGTGAGTTAATCATATAGTTGTAGCATCAATTAAGCCTTAGACCGATGCTTTTCTTGGGTCACTTGATGCAATGGTCAGACCTATATTGTAATTGATGGTTTTAACATATGAACTTGACCCAATGGTCAAGATCTAATGTTTATTCCTCCAATAAAGTGGAATGATGGCTAATGTAATATGTTGGTCCTAATAATGGGATTTAGATGGTTTCCTTTATATGATCAACTAAAGGAGCTTACTTGTTGACAATGGATGGCTTGTTTTAAATGAACATTCGATTGTGGGTTTTACCCTACTCTCAATGGAACTTTTTGCGTTATTAATCAAGGGATGTCTAAGGTTAGATGGTGACTTTCTAAAGCACAAATCAAGGACTTCATAGGTGGTTTATCCAAGGTGTTTACTTATGTAAACAACCAATGGTCTTACCTTTTAAACATCCAATGGTTCTGGGTGACATTATGGTATGGTGATATGGGTTGATGAAGGAACAAATGGAGGGTTACCCTTAATAAGGTAGCCTTACCTATTCACATATATGAATAGAAGGGATGATAATCATATTGTGTTGATATGTAACCCTAAAGAAGTATATCTTGTTTTACCTAGCTTTAATATAACTAAATGATGGTAATTGGGTATGAATAGTCCTTGAATGACTAATACAATCATGGAGTACTATGTTATTGTTGTTGAAACCCTAGTATGCTATAACCCAATGGCTAAACCTTGAATTATGTGTGGGTTCATACTAAGAATGGTTTGAAATGTGATGGTTATGCTTCACCTTATGCATCCATGATCTAATGGGGATACCGTGAGTTAGGGTTTGGGTATGAGTGCTGATTAGTAACATTAATATAATTTATCTTGTGAACCCAACTCTAATGCAAATAGATAAAGATGAGTATTCATGTTTAACATTCTTATATGATGGAATGATGGTGGAATAACCTCCTTAATATGATCATAACCTTGATATGTTAATTGGTGGTTATCATAACCACATGGTTGATACTTTCTTATGATAAACATGTGCATTATGAATATGATGAGAGTTAATCATATCTAGATTCCTTGCATGTTGATGTAATAAAGGAATGTTCTTAATGTTAATATAACCCTGCTATGATTGTTTATGAATATCTCCTAGCTCATTAATGTAATATTGTGTTGATCTGGTGTATTATATGTAAGTGATGTTGTTGAGCCTTGTTATAAGGAATGAAAAGATAATGATGATCTTACAGGGAATAGTATGATGGTCTTAATGACCTTTGGGCATGGTTTAGCCCTAAATGAGGTGTAATCCTCTTTTATTGATACCCTATGATATTGTGAAAAGGATTTTATATCCTATGATAGTATGATGGTCTTAATGACCTTTGGGCATGGTTGAGCCCTAAATGAGGTGTAATCCTCTTATGTTGATAAGGGTTGATACCCTGTGATATTGTGAAAAGGGATTTATATCTTGTGATAGTATGATCACTAGTGTGGTCTCATGGATGGAAAGTGAATAGTGCCATGTGATGATGAGATGAGAAATTATGTTTCACATGTTTTATATCTTTTCAAAGTTGTGATATTTATATTCTTGATAAAAGTGAATTAGTGTTTGTATGTCCACTCATTTGATTCAACCTTAATTCCCCCAATTGGCATAACTAATCAAGTGCAACTCTAATCATGTATTACCCTGTGTTGTAGATCCATCTTCAGTGTCAGAACTTGCTGGATGGTGAAATGAGTATTCCTAAGGGAAACTCGGAGTGCATATTGTTGAGTATGTGGGGGTGGTAGGTTGAGGATATATCCTTGTCATCCACAATGTTGATTGTGGAGGTTTTCTATGGTCATGCCTCATACATATGATGTAATTGAGAATGGCTATGGTTGTGTCTCAGGGATTATAACATGATGTGATTGAAGACAACTGCAGTTGTACCTCGGATTAGAGGGTTTTGTATACCCTGGTTTCTAGTACCATGACCTATACCAAGGGCAGACTAGTGGTTATTAGCTTGACTATATGTTGATGTGGTGGTAGCTTTGACTGATATGTCACTACCTTTTTACTCGTACTTCCTGGAGGGAAGTTATCTTAGGATACCAGCGCTTCTAGATCTTGTACAAAATTGAATAGCCCTTCGCAAGGGTCGGTTGGACTTTGAATGGTATGATTCAAATTCCCCAGGGCATAATAAAAGATGTAATACAGTCGTGTAGCATATTTGTTTAGGGTTATACACAACGTTTCACATTAGATGATAACCCTTGTTTGTTATCTTTACATAAAGATGATGCTTAGTGCAATTAAGAGATAGTAGATATACTTAGGTTGTGGATATGCTTAAGATTGTGGATGCATACATACAGTACATATGCTTGTGTTGATAACTATACTTCTACTACTGATTATAATCATGAGTCTAGCTATCTCATGTTGTTATTGATGTTTAGCATGCTAGCCATGCCTTTGTAACTAGAGATGCATATACTGCTAGTCATGCTTATCCAGATAGTTGTTCTTATGTTGTTATGTATTCTTATGATGTTGATATTTTCAACCAATTAGACATGCTCATGTTGTTAGCTATGCTATGTTAATAGACTTTCTCATGATGCTAGATATGCATATGCTACTAAATTGCTTATATTGTCAACAAGATAAAGGATGATAGTTTGACTAATGATGATAGTTATTATCTGCTCCTTTATGTATTTTGTTAGTCATCAGTACTACTGAGCTTATTTGTTATATTTGATTAAACTGCTTAACTACTTAATTACTTAAAAATGGTGTAATCAATAAACATTGTTGGAGGTCATATCTCTTGCTGGGACATGGGTCTCACCCTTGTGGTTTGCCACATTTTTTTAGGTAATCGATAGTGATGAAAACAAACTTGTAGAAGCAAAGAGGAGATATAGTAATGAATCTTTGATAAAGTTGATTAGATGTCTAGTGTATCCTAGAGTCATCCCTATACTCTCAGGTCTGGGTAGGAAAAGTTTGTATGTGGTGTTTCAAACGAATCAGACTTTTGTTAGCATATTAATACTTGTTTGTGTGACATATACAAATATTGTTCTCCTGTGTATATTTGTGGAGGCTAAGATGATAGAAAAATTTATATCAAATTCTTGTCATAGTATGGATAAAAGAAAGATGTTGGGCTCTTATGCAAATGTTTCTGAGTAGGTGCTGATGTTGAAATCTATTTTATTTTACCCATATTTTTGGGTATGTGGTTAGTTGGTGATTGATTGTGTTTTATGTTTTGAGTAATCTCATTTAGTGTAACGAGTTCTCACAAGTTGGTATCAAAGCCTTAGGTTCACTGAGTCTATAGGGACACTAGGACTTAAGACTAGGATGATGTCTAAGTTAGGTACGTGACACAAAAACATGGTGCATACTGCCTAATCTCAGTACTTGGATGCCCTGGCCAGGTATTCAATTACTAAAGGAAAGGTAAGTATGGAACTCTTATATTGTTATCTTTTTTATTACTCTAATCAAATAGTCATTTTGAGACAATCTAAAGAGTATAAAAAATAAGAAATCATGGTGTGAATATCTCAATCGTTCCTTAAAGAAGATAAGAATTACATCATAATCTATCAAAACTTGAATGTTTGGTTACTATAAGAGAAATATACAACACCATGAAATCTGATTTGAATACAAATAAGAAAAATATAAGTTCTGGATGTGATTCCAAGATAATAAAGTAAAAGACAGATAAGTCTATGCTTATAAAGTGATTCAAGGCATGAAATCTACATAAGATGGAGAGAACTCCAATGATAAGTATAAAATGAGAAAATAAATGAGAACAATGACAAAGGAATAAGGTGGAACCTGAGTTAATCTATGACCAACCTATGTGTCTAAAAAAGTGTTTATGTAAAATCAACATAGCATGTGAAAGAAATTAAGGGAGATGATCCCTATTTAATAAAGAAAATGAAGAATATGATGATTTACATATTGATAAGTGGTTGAAAAACATAATAAAATAAGAGAACATACACTAGTGGGATAAATAGTCATAAAGGAAGGAGTAATGAGATATGTTAATCATGATGATTCATATGCTAATGGCAAGGAACCCGAAATGAAAAAGGTAAAATGATACATAAGAAGTTGTAACCTGCATAATGAACCCTTGAAAAATACTACTATGGTATGGGAAGTGTGTTTCCCTTTGTGTATTTTTTTTTCTAGGGCATAGCTTTCAAGTGGATCATTGCCACTTGGTAGGTGTGGATTCACTGCATACATGAAGGTGGAAAGCTTATTATAGCACAAGGTTGCTTGGACTATGGTTTCAAAATCATAAAGTTTGTGATGAGTTTTCTTTTGAGCCTTCCAATAATTAGGAAGAGTCCTCTTATATGTCTTGAGATTTGTTATGTTGGTAAAAGTAGATGAGATAAGGATGTGAGTTCCTTATAGCACATGAGGTGGATACCAAGGTAATGAATCCTCATATCCTAGATGTGTCAATAGTATGGGAAGTATGTGAAGTTTGGAGATGTTGATTAAATGAACATTCCAAGTATTCCTCTCCCTTATAGAGAGAGAGAGAGAGTTGACAATGACCCTCTAAATGTTGTTTAAAAAAACAAAACAAAAGTGATTCTATAATGTTGTGTATGGTTCAGTGATAGTTGGGCAAGACCACTATTAATGATAGATGGTTTGTTGGTCAATAGATATGTGATACCATATTCCTTTAAGATAAACCTATGATCAAATATCAATGCATAAGAGTTAGATTGGATGACATAATTCACATGACCATGATGAGTTTAGAGTTATGTCCTTTAGACTAACGAGTTTACAAAAAGAATTTATGAATAGGAGGAACAAAGTGTTCCAGTCATGTCATACAAGTTATATCAAGATTTGAATGATGACATGTCAAATTATTTTAAATATGGTAAAAATATGATCCATATTTCTTCAAAAACCTTAGGGTTTCTAAAGAAGCAATAGCTATGAGACAAGTTGAACAAGAGTGAGATGGGGTTGATTAAGTGTCTTTATGGGATCACGATATGTCTTCTAAGTAGGTTGTGTAAATCCTATTAAGGTGAAGATAGTGTTGTTGTTTCGCCCCTGACAAGGTTGAATAGGAATGGTGTTTCCTTGTATGGAATGACAGGTTCCAACTTTAACATTTCTTTTAATGCTGAAAAATAACTCACAAGTGTTTCAGTATCAGTGTATCTAGAAAAAAAAGTATGGATACATCACCTTTTTTATGCTTCAAGGAATGGTATGAGACACATGCCATGATTGGTAAAAATCTAGAAAGTATGAATTTTGAGTAATGTGTTGATACAATAGATATAATTTTAGGATTATAGCTAGAATTTAAAGTTGAACATTACTACTACAGTTGTACAGATGGCACAACAAGTTTCTACATTCCATATTGAGAATGTTTTCTTAGGTGGGGGGTTTTGTGCTGACCCAAGATAAGATATGTATGAATGATGTGACATCACCATGATATGCAAGTAACCATGTGAAGTTAATAGGATGAGATGCAAAGGAAGTACCCATCTTTGTTTACCTTGGATTTTGAGGGTGAAATCCCTGTTAGGGGTTTATAGTTGTAAGGCCCCTAAACTTGCTTAATGAGTTGAATGAGATTAATCATCATAATTTAATTCTTATAACCCTAATATAGCCTTGTGATATGCCTTGAAATAATAATACAAGCTTAAGTTTCAAATTTGGTCCAATTTGGACACTGCTTGAGCAAGTTATGCAATTTTATGCACATTTTGGACTTTTCTACAATTTACCCAATTGAGAGGTTTACTTTGTAATTTATCACTTGAATTATGTTCCTTGGATATTCTGTAATCATTCTTGAGCTTGTTGAGACATGGTGAACCTATTTAAACCTTGATTTGAAGGTGTTTTCTCCAAGGGTATTTTAGGGTTTACCCCTTCATGGATGAACTACCTTTCGTAGCTATCAACTAATGAGTTATTTGTTTTGCTTAGAAATTCAAGAAATGAGGGATAATAATGTCTCTATGGACGGTGGGAGAGCTTCTTGTGTGTGTTCTTTTATATTCTTAATCGTGTAAGGCCATGGACACTTGGAAAGATACTAGAACTTCAACTTTTTCTTTTTCTTTATCTTAAAGTTTCATATACTTATCCATGAGCACCAAAACAAGCCATTTTCTCTCCACCAATTCCCTAATTCTAAAAACCTCTTCCTCCCTATGTGCTTCTGTGCATTTCCTGTCCAAGGAAGAAGAAAGAGGGGACCTTCTTAGAAAAAGAATCTATAGTTGCAATTAACTTCATTTTAGGGTTGAAAAAGCTTCTTTCTAGTGATCTTGACCTATAAGAGTAAAAATCCCCTTCTTTCCTCTATTTATTTCTTTTTTATCCTTCCTCCTACCTTTATCCTGGTCGAAACCTTGCTATTTCATGGTAGAAATTGCTCTAAATCTCGAAAACCCTACCTTTCTTGCTCCTTATGCTTAGGGTTTGCTCATTTGATGAAGAAAGGTACTAGATGGACGAATTCATAGCTTATTCTTGGATTTTCTACCCTACCTGCTCAAGTTTTCTTCTTTGTGGGGTTTCATATTCTCATTTGAGGCAATTTTTATAACTTGCTCCACGTTTATTACTTTCCATAAGCTTTCTAGCTCATGTTCTTGCTTGAAAATGATGATCCATGCACTAAAACGTTGTGCTTGACATGGATTTCAATTTTTATAATGTTTCCTGTTCTGATTTCAGTTATATATGAACCTGTGATCATGTGTATGTAATTACTAAGGTATAATATGACTTGGATCAGGTTGGTTTGACAGCCTATGGTGCTAAGCACCTATCAACCAATGGACAATTTTAGGGTTTTAAGCTGATTTCTTCTATAAACCCATGACCCGATGACGGTACCATTGAAACAACCCTATCGTATTGTCTTCATGACAACTGATGGTCGTGATCAAAGGTGTCAGATTATTATTACAACCTATGGTCACCCCCTTAGGTCATGTTTTTGATCAATTAGAAGTTTAATGATCAACCATTAAGTACCCTACTAATGTTATCAATCAATGATGACATTAGTTTAATATTTGATGTTGATTAATGAATATAGTAATGATCTAACAACCTGTGGTGACTTAATGGTCACTAATGATTGTGGATCAGGTCTCCACAACCTATGGTGAGTTAATCATATAGTTGTAGCATCAATTAAGCCTTAGACCAATGGTTTCTTGGGTCACTTGATGCAATGGTCAGACCTATATTGTAATGGATGGTTTTAACATATGAACTTGACCCAATGGTGAAGATCTAATGTTTATTCCTCCAATAAAGTAGAATGATGGCTAATGGAATATGTTGGTCCTAATAATGGGATTTGTATGGTTTCCTTTATATGATCAATTTAAGGACCTTACTTGTTGACAATGGATAGCTTGTTTTAAATGAACAGTCGATTGTGGGTTTTACCCTACTCTCAACGGAACTTTTTTGTTGTTAATCAATGGATGTCTAGGGTTAGATGGTGACTCTTTATGTAGAACAAATCAAGGACTTCATAGGTGGTTTATCCAATGTGTTTACTTGTATAAACAACGAATGGTCTTACCATTTAAACATCCAACAGTTCTGGGTGACATTGTGGTATGGTGATATGGGTTGATGATGGAACGAATGGAGGGTTACCCTTAATAAGGTAGTCTTACCTATTCACTCATATGAATAGAAGGGATGATAATCATATTGTGTTGATATGTAACCCTAAAGAGGTATATCTTGCTAAACCTAGCTTTAATATAACTAAATGATGGTAATTGGGTATGAATAGTCCTTGAATGACTAATGCAATCATGGAGTACTATGTTACTATTGTTGAAACCCTAGTATGATATAACCTGATGGTTAAACCTTGATTTATGTGTGGGTTCATACTTTAGAATGGTATGGAATGTGATGGTGATGCTTCACCTTATCCATGCATGATCTAATGGTGATGTTGTGAGTTAGGGTTTGGGTATGAGTGCTGATTAGTAACATTTAATATAATTTTTCTTGTGAACCTAATTCTAATGCAAATAGTTAAAAATGAGTACTCATATTTAACATTCTTATATGATGGAATGATGGTGGAATAACTTCCTTACTATGATCATAACCTTGATATGTTAATTGGTGGTTATCATAGCCACATGGTTGATACTTTCTTATGCTAAACATGTGCATTATGAATACGATGAGAGTTAATCATATCTAGATTCCTTGCATGTTGATGTAATAAAGGAATGTTCTTAATGTTAATATAACCCTTCTATGATTGTTTATGAATATCTCCAAGTTCTTTAATGCAATATTGTGTTGATCTGGTGTATATGTAAGTGATGTTGTTGAGCCTTGTTATAAGGCATGCAAAGATAATGATGATCTTGTAGGGAATAGTATGATGGTATTAATGACCTTTGGGCATGGTTGAGCCCTAAATGTGGTGTAATCCCCTTGTGTTGATGAGGGTTGATACCCTGTGATATTGTGAAAAGGATTTTATATCCTGTGATAGTATGATGGTCTTAATGACCTTTGGGCATGGTTGAGCCCTAAATGAGGTGTAATCCTCTTATGTTGATAAGGGTTGATACCCTGTGATATTGTTAAAAGGATTTATATCTTGTGATAGTATGATGACTAGTGTGTTGGGTTTTAGGGCAGGCAGATAAGGCAGCAGAAACAAAAAATTTTCTCCCCAAACCCAGAACAAGGAAATGTGTCAACGTCTATACAATAGGAAATGATGGTTTGTGGAATTATACCTTGTCCTGAGGCTTGCTCGGCCACAATACCTCACGGCTTGTGCGGTCTTCACCTCTGGTCTTGGACGGTGTCTGTGTAGCTCCTGGTCGCACCGGGACTGATGACTCCTGGCCTCACCGGGACTGTCGGGATTGATAGTTGTCCTACGAGCGGTAGAAATCTCCCGCCTCTGAAGTAGTCCACACAGACCACCTGGAACTCCAATCTCCTTGTCCCACAAGGAATTGGAAGGAGTCACACCCTCCTATCAGCGTACTAGTCACTGACACACTCTCCTGCCACCAGTCGCTTATTGTAGTTGTCTTTCCCTTGTTGTGCCTCCCTTATCGGGTAGCACTTGCTCGGGCTCTCTTGGTTACCAAAACGAGAGAGAACGACAACTTTACAGAGCAACTAGTTGCACTGAGTTGTACTTTGAGAAGCCCCCAATACCCCTATATATAGGAGGGTCATGGGACAAGGTTCTCTATCCCAGAAAATGTGGGACTAAAGCAGGAGTAGAAGGGTTTGAGATTTTCCACAAAAAACAACCAACTCGCAACATGAACTGATCATTTCATTTCTGAAATGGTCGGTTGGGGACCTGAGCTGGTGGGTTGACAACTCAACCGATCGGTTGGGACCCATGAAATGGTCGGTTCACTTCTGAACCGGTCAGTTCGTGGTCCTGACCAGTTCCCGATTGACTTTCCTTCTTTTGTTTCTAATTGGTATCAAATACCAATCCTTGTTCCAATCAAATTGAGCAAGTGAAACGAAAAGAAATTTCTCACCAACCTGACTTTCGCAACTTGCTCAGTTGCACCAGTTGAACCGATCATTTCAACACTTGAAGCAATCGTTTCACCCTATCCATGAGCCGATCGACTCACCACCTGAGCCGATCGGTTCACCAGCCCAGCCGATCGGTTCATCACATGAGCTGATCAGTTGGGAATGCAGATTGTGCAGAATCAGTCAATTGCAGTTTCAATGAATCTGATACTCCAATCAATGTGTCCAACACCTTGAACATTATGATATTGAGTTATCAATTAATTGAGTGTTTAATTGAACTACTAAACTCCTTTAGTAATCAATCTAAACATTGTTTGTGGACAAAACTCCTCTTCTAGGTTAAATCCTATGTGTGTGACCCTGCTGGTCTATTTCACGTTGGCAGTGAAAGTCCATAACACTTATGACTTCACAAGCAAAGAGCGGTGCCTAGTCACACATCAGTGCTACCCAAGTGAAATAGAAAGTTGGAGAACAACTTTCAATCCTACAATCTGTGAATGGTGTTACAGTGAATGTATAATTCCTTTGTCACTGATATCCCGAATGAACTTGAGCCATGGAACAGTCATCTTATCAACGTTCATTCACTTTCTTGATCTCAGAGTAGATTGGAAGATATATGTATGACATCAATATCACATACTGATTCACACATGCGTGCACGCCTTTCTCAATCCTACTCATCAAGTGGCCATGAATATCAAACTCCCTCTTGAGGGACAAATCCCATATCTATCACTCACCCCTCAAAAGCCCCATGTGTCAAAGCCACCCAATCATCACCTTTATAACAACCCATGTTTCAGGACTGCGTTTGATGACGTCAAAGTGTGCCCAATGACATGTGTTGAGTGTAGTGATTTCAGGTCAAAGAATCACACTCATCACCATCACTATGAGTACTGACTGTGACTACCATGTCATGGTTCCATGTGTCAAACTCATGATGGGTCCGTCCGGTACACTTGTTCTCTAACAAGTACCTATGTGTTTGGTTTGATATCTCTATATCATGACTAATGAGATTCTGTCATCAACCAACACCACAATCTAGTCTTGTGTGTCATTGTTGTCTATCTACCTTCCATAATGACATCTGACTAGGGACATAATGAGAATGTACAAACTCTTAGCATCCATATGATCTCATCGTTCAGGTCCTGAACCTAAAGGCATACATCATTGAGTACTTTCATTCTCTAGACGTTCAATCTGTTCTATCACTATCTCATATGAATAAACCAGAAAGAATTGGAAGCTTGCCTGTGATGTTTATCAAATCAATCTTAATGTATCCCACCAATCATCCCATGATTGGCTCTCAGGGCATACATACCAACAGACTCCCACTTGCACTGCGATCCAATCACCCTTGAATCATATTCATAGTGATCTTCAAACATGTCCCACATGTTATTGTGCTCTAGTGCGAACATAGTGAGTTATGGCAACACCTTGCCAAAGTCAGTATAAGTTGCATGTCTCACATCTCTTCGCGATACGTTACACCTATGACATGGAGTTGCCGTAATATGCAATCTAGTATTCCTTTGCTAACCTTTAGCCACATTGCATGATTAAAGATTCCATACTTGTCATCAATGAGCAAAATATCTATAAGTTCATCTCATGAACTTCCAGATCCATATAGTATCCACTGTTGTTCTCCAACACATAGATACTTGGCATTTCCTTTTAAATGGTTTTATTGGAAAACTTCCAATTATCAACAAACTTTCACTTTTATATGTATATCCCATATATATTTTGTGATTAATTTTCTATCCTTTCGGAAGTTCGTATCAATGTAACTCTTTACATTGAACTCTTCCTTATCTCCAAAGAAATAGTACTTCTCAAGTTCTCATGGTATTCCAATAACCCTTATTGGAAGTAGACAGACATCCACTCGTCATGTCCCACATATGAGTTATCAGGATGAGCACATCATATTGCCATGTCCTACATATAAGATGATGAATGCATTTTGTTCTTTCCATGTCCTTCATACAAGATGATGAATGCATTTTGTTCTTGCCATGTCGATACATGCAAGATAATGGGATGATTACATACATGATAGATCCACATCTATTCTTAGTGTTCCCATTCTTCATAAGAATTGGACACTTGGCCTTGGGATACTAACTCCATGTAACATGGACAAGTTTTCTCCCACTGAATCTGTGCATACTGAACCCTTCAGTACAGATTGCCAATGTATGTTTTCTCCTCTTTTAGGTCAAGAGGTTTTCGAGAACCATCTCTATAGATCTCTATTCCTATCACATAGGAAACATCTCTATCTTCCTTAAAGATAATTTCCACTTTTGGATTTCCATTCTAGAACATTTCCATTTCACATCAACATGTAGAATGTGAACATGCTCCCACTAAATCACAGATCCCTTCTTTATCTTTAACATATCAGTCAAACCCTTTGACTATATCATCAAAGTAAAGATCCAATTCTGAGTTTCTTGTACTCAATCAATCATATTGATTAGTCCATTGTAACTTATAGACTTCATTTGCATTATTGGATTCATAAACCTTATAGGTTGTGTCACGTACACATCCTTGTTTTATTCCTCATAGGAATGCAGTTTTAGTATCCATATGCCAAATGTCTTAGTCATTATGTTGCAATCAACAAGCATCATCCTTCTCAAAATGTTATCCATGTGTCTTAACACTTAATACTTATTTGCACTTATGGATTTTATTCCAATGGGTGCTACCATCAAGGTCATACCTTTTGGTTCACATGGAAGTCATTAGGATGTAATGATCATAAACCATAACTCAAGATTCAGTTCCTCATATTCATCTGGATAGTTGACTCATCACATGAACAACTCATCACATAGATAATTGAGGTGTATATGTTAAGGATATAAGAACTCACAACTCCTTGTGATTTTTAATGTCCTTTATTAGTGTGGGGTATTCTTTTATTAAGAAGAATTCAGTTATTTGATAATCATTCTCTAACTCTTTAGAGTATGATTCCTTCATGATTTAGACATCTTCATGCCTTTAATCATGAGTTCACTATGATACACTATCATAATCACTCATAAGGATCTCAAACATTTGATCCAAGTATTTCATTCATTGATCTCATCAAGAATTAACACTTTACCAAATTTTCACTTCATGTATGATAATCTTGAACACTTCAAGATATTCATATTGGTATTTCTCCAAACACCATTTGAAGTATTAGCATTTGTTCCAATAGGTATGTAAATACATCACATGTATCATACCTAATAGGGTAATCATTCTCCCACTACCTTTAGTGAAGATTGATTAATCATGTCCAAGATATTCATGTCTCTTACTAGTTCTCTAACCAAAAGAGTCTAGATTTATCCATCACATGGAAACTAGAAATGAATTTCTCATGATTGATGCTAATTTGATTGTTTGAGTTATCTATAACCTTTAGGTATCATTTTATCTTATGCATATCAAATACCACAAGATAAACAAGCCTTTGCGACAAAGATCATATCTTTAGAAATTGAAACATCTCTTTATTGATTGCCATCATTGTCATACAATATGCAAAAATAAAGTGTTTCTATCTATTGGAAAATATGAAATAGAAGTTCTCAACTCTATTTCGTGCCCTTTAGGCTGAAATAAATTGAAAGGTACTCCTATCTATGGCAGCAACACTTGCTCCAATGATGGGTACTCCTTTCTTGGTCCTTTCACAAAGGCCATCACTTTTTTGTGGATATTGCATATCATATATGACATATCCATATCTTGGTATCATATACCTCAGATAAAGAAGCAGTTCATTTCATGATACCTTAGGTGAAGATCTCCATCCCCTCCTTCATCTTCTTTTGTTCTTCCAGATATAGAGGGCAATTCCCTCATACACCCTTTCCCCATGTGCCTTGAGGTTGAAGACGGCTTGGGCTGGTGGCTAGCATCAGAACACTTCTTTGATTTGCCCTTGCCCTTACCCTTAAGACTTACCTTTCATTGATTTCATCAAAGATTAGGGTTAGTCTTTCTTCATATTTGCCTCAATATGTCCAACAACTTTGTCAACGCTTGTCAAAGTTGTTCATGTTGTAGTTTATCATGAACTGTATGATTCTCGCAACATTTGCAATATCATACCAATAGCCAACTCTTGGCTCAGAGGGAATACTTCTTAGTCAGGTCTTTTCTCATACCCAATCATATTGAGTGTGTGAATACCTTACTGGATCTCCTTCTATCATGACATACTAGGAAAATGTCTTGGAGACATTATATGTCTCATGTTGTCTCTGCAACTCATAGTTCAAAGAACACAACATCAAGCACTCCTCATCAATGTCTTCCTCGGTATGCTTCCATAAGCATACTTTCAGCCATTGATATGGTGCGATCGAGTTCATCTGGTTCTGGTATAACTAGGACTTAGAGCTTTCACTCTACAATTGAGAACACTTCTCAATGTCCTAACCAGTCGTGGAAAAATTCCCATTTAATTTGTTGGTCTCAAAGACTGATCGCAAAAAGTGATTATTGTTGATCAACCATTTATTGTACAAAAGGAAATATATGAAATTTTAGTCCAAAACTAATTTTTGACTTATTTGATTGATTTGAAAAGTTGATGATATAATTAGGCCTTTAATTAATTATCGCTCCCACTATTTTACTTCAAATTGATAGCCCTCACCATCAATTCGGAAGATTGCAGCGTACAACCTTCTAGTGGGCAAGATCCTGAAATCCTCTAGGTCATGGACCAGCTAGGGCTGTCACCCACAACTTAGATCTCTCAGGTAGGCAACTTTTGCCAATTGCATCACATGCAACTCTTGATAAGATGTCATATGCAACTCCTTGCCATGATCACCTCCATGCCTCAAGGTGCTAGATCCTATCCAGGTCACCTTGTTAAGTCCGACCCAAAGCAAACATGATGAATATGCACCCTGCTAGGGCAGACCCACATATCCATCCTTCACGCTTCCGCGAGATAGACAGTGCACCACGCTAGGGCGTGCCCACACTTGGGCAATCAAGCTTTTCACGTGTGTCGCATTTGGAAGGCATCTAAAACTTAATATTTAATGAGGGATTTTGTTTTATATACATAAACATATCCAATCACCACAATATATAGTATGTATCATATACATGCTATATCCCATAGAAAACATGTGAAACGATAAAAGCGATTATTATGGCCATCCTAATGTGATTCCTCGAGCCAAGAGGAATCACGGTCATCTAGGTCTACATCACATGCAACCTGTATAAGATGAACTCTATGCTTTGCCTTTATGGGTTTGATCAACTCATCACATGATTGATCGACTCGCCATCAGGCCGGTCGGCTGGGTGCCACCAGCCGATCAGTTAGCTCCTCTAACCGATCGGTTTGCCTAGTCATCATGCATATCATCATGGCTGCCACCCGCTCGTCTCACTCCTGGAACCGGTCATCAACCGATCGGCTCACTCCTTGAACCGATCGTCTCGAACGTCAACCGATCGGTTCACGCCTTGAACCGATCGTCTCAGCTGTCGTCAGGATGTCCTCCATTCTTTGACATAACATGAAACAAAATTCTATCCTATTTTACATTGTAAAAGAGAAACCTCGAGTTACATTCGAGGGGAGCAAAGGTAGGAAAGAAATCTCAAATTATTTCGAGTAACATCAGGAATAGGAGAAGGAAGATCGGTGCACAGACCGAGATGCAAGCAACCACATACATCCATATACAAATAGGTTTTATTGGCCATAACCATGCTATACATCCACTACAAAACTCGTTTAAGGGCGAAGCATATCGAGTGAATTCATAATACATATCATATATGTAAATTGGGATTTGTGGATTTAGGATTAGACATGCATAAAGCCAAATCTATTCGCATCGTATGCAATAAATAAAGGTGACAAACCAAAATCGATCATATCGATAATCCCTAAAGTATAGAGCAGTTGACATGGCTCTGATACCACTGTGATTTTAGGGGAGGCAGATAAGGCAGCGGAAACAAAACATTTTCTCCCCAAACCCAGAACAAGGAAACGTGTCAACGTCTATACAATAGGAAAGGATGGTTTGTGGAATCATACCTTGTCCCGAGGCTTGATCGGCGACAATACCTCGTGGCTTGCACGGTCTTCACCTCCGGTCTTGGATGGTGTCTGTGCAGCTCCTGGTCGCACCGGGACTGACGACTCCTGGTCTCACCGGGACTGTCGGGATTGACAGCTGTCCTCTGAGCGGCAGAAATCTCCTGCCTCTGAAGTAGTCCACACGGACCACCTGGAACTCCAATCTCCTTGTCCCACAAGGAATTGGAAGGAGTCACACCCTCCTGTCAGCGTACTAGTCACTGACACACTCTCCTGCCACCAGTCGCTTACTATAGTTGTCTTTCCCTTATTGTGCCTCCCTTATCGGGTAGCACTTGCTCGGGCTCTCTCGGTTACCAAAACTAGAGAGAACGACAACTTTACAGAGCAACTGGTTGCACTGAGTTGTACTTTGAGAAGCCCCCAATACCCCTATATATAGGAGGGTCATGGGATAGGGTTCTCTATCCCGGGCAATGTGGGACTAAAGTAGGAGTAGAAGGGTTCGATATTTTCCACAAAAAACAACCAACTCGCAACCTGAACAGATCATTTCATTTCTGAAACGGTCGGTTGGGGACCTGAGCCGGTCGGTTGACAACTCAACCGATCAGTTGGGACCCATGAAATGGTCGGTTCACTTTTGAACTGGTCGGTTCGTGGTCCTGATCAGTTCCCGATTGACTTTCCTTCTTTTGTTTCTAATTGGTATCAAATACCAATCCTTGTTCCAATAAAATTGGGAAAGTGAAACGAAAATAAATTTCTCACCAACCTGACTTTCCCAACTTGATCGGTTGCACCAGTTGAACCGATCGTTTCAACAGTTGAAGCAATTGTTTCACCCTGTCCATGAGCCGATCGACTCACCACCTGAGCCAATCGGTTCAACAGCTCAGTCGATCGGTTCATCACATGAGCCGATCGGTTGGGAATGCATATTGTGCAGAATCAGTCAATTGCAGTTTCAATCAATCCGATACTCCAATCAATGTGTCTAACACCTTGAACATTATGATATTGAGCTATCAATTAATTGAGTGTTTAATTGAACTATTAAACTCCTTTAGTAATCAATCTAAACATTGTTTGTGGACAAAACTCCTCTTCCAAGTTAAATCCTATGTGTGTGACCCTGCAGGTCTATTTCACGTTGGCAGTGAAAGTCCATAACACTTATGACTTCACAAGCAAAGAGCGGTGCCTAGTCACACATCAGTGCTACCCAAGTGAAATAGAAAGTTGGAGAACAACTTTCAATCCTACAATCCGTGAATGGTGTTACAGTGAATGTATAATTCCTTTGTCACTGATATCCCGAATGAACTTGAGGCATGGAACAGTCATCCTGTCAACGTTCATTCACTTTCTTGATCTCAGAGTAGATTGGAAGAGATATGTATGACATCAATATCACATACTGATTCACACATGCATGCACGCCTTTCTCAATCCTACTCATCAAGTGGCCATGGATATCAAACTCCCTCAGGAGGGACAAATCCCATATCTATCACTCACCCCTCAAAAGCCCCATGTGTCAAAGCCACCCAATCATCACGTTTATAACAACCCATGTTTTAGGACTGCGTTTGATGATGTCAAAGTTTGCCCAATGACATGTGTTGAGTGTAGTGATTTTAGGTCAAAGAATCCAGTCAAGCCATGTTAGCTACCTTACTAGAGGATCAATCACAAACTCCCTGTTACAACCCCAATTTTTGGGTTTATTTGCTGAGAAATATAATTTCTCATTTTAAAGATATTTAAACAAATAATGATATAATGTATTTGTAATAAATGGATTTTGTTTACAATAGCCTCGATGTTTGTGTGGTGGGCTTTATTGGCTATTGGGCCCAAATAACGAGAAAATTCAATTAGTGAATGAATAATTGAATATTTGAGAAAAGAAAAATGTGGAAACCTCTAGAAGGCAAATCCAAAGAGGGATTTCGTGCCTCTTGGGTTCCAAGGAGTCCAAAGTTTCATAAAGAGTGCAATAAGAAAAGAAAAGATCAATTAAGTATTTCTTTATTAAGAAAAAAATTGAAAACAATGGTAAAATGTGGAAAATAAGTAAAAAGAGGTACAATTGAGTATCCTTAGTGGAATTTCGTATCCCAAGGATTCCTAATGATAAAAGGAATACCAATGAGGAAAATAAAAGAGAAATAAAGAGAAATCCTCAAAAGGATCTATTTTGATATGAAATAAACAAGAAAATGAGAAATAATAAAGAATAATGCATTTAGATGCATCTAGAAGGATAATGAGTATCCAATAAAAAGGATTTCGAAATAATAGAGTTCATTGGGATCCAAGGAGTCCCAATAAGGAGGAAAGAAAGAGAAAATACCAAAATTACAAAATAAAAGGATAATGGGGATACTTAACTAATGAAGTATGTGGTTTTGTTAAGAAGAAAGTATTTTCTACTTAAGGAAATATAGAATTCGTGCCAATGGTTTAAAAAGCAAGATTAAAGAGAATAAGAAAATGGATTTTTGTATTTCTAATTATCCATGCAATAAGGAATATCAAGAAGGTAACTAAGAGAGATAATAATTCCTTCTCCATGAAGTAATTTGATTCCTATTGGAAATAGAACTAGTTGACCATAGGTGGTCGTCTTAGGGAATGGATACTCACCCTATATAAAGGGGTAAAGCCCGAGTTCGAGCCCGAGAGAGAGAGAAAGATCCCAAGCTCTCCTCCTTGTTCCTTATGTATAAACCCTAGTCGAGGGTATAGCTCTATCCCTGGAACGTTCGAGGGTTCTGGTCTGATCCTATTGGAGACTCGAAGTACCCACACAGCCGGAGGGAAGCATGGCGATCATTTCCCGCTCTAACCTGGATGCAAGAGCTTTGGGATGTGCTACAAGGTCAGTCGCATAGGCGGACCTGGCCAGAGCAGGCTAGTGGCTTTGGCCATGAGTTTTGGACATCCACGGGTGCACCAAGGAGCGCCGGAGGTGGAGAGACCCTTCCCTGTGGTCGTAGGGGTCCAGGAGAGGAAGGAGGAGGACCACAAGCCGCGGCTAGGGCTGCTGCGGCGACTGTTCTGGAGGTTGAAGAAGGTGAGTTGGTGTTGGACGATTCTGCCCTCCGTGGGCTGAAGAAACCTCAACTTAAGTGAGGGGTAAAAGTGACATTTGGTTATGTTTCCAAATTTGCAAGTCACGTTGCATGGAAGGAACACGTGGCGCAATCCGATTGGCCAAGTTAGTAAATCTTTGCAAAAATCATATCTCATAAACCGTAGCTCAGATAAATACAAATAATATATGTATTTTAATAAGGAGAACGAGAGGAATCCAATAAAAATGATATTAAAAATTCATTCCGTTCCTAATTGCAAAAGTACAATAAGTTGACGAAAAATGCATTAAAGATAAACTTAAAAACCCTATTTGTGATTAAAGGTTGAATATAGTATGCTTAATGGGTTAATTAAAGTATTAATAACCTGTTGAATGATAATGTTAGATTCGAACCTGATCTAGATGAAATTTGCATGATTTAGGGTTTTTACTCCATATGAGAATGATTATGTATTTAGAAACTCTAATTTAGGGTAAAAGAGGATAAGATCATATATAATTTGGAAAATGTGAAAATATGTTGTTAAATGATGGTTCTAATTTGTTTTGAGAATTAAAGTTCCTAATTATGGATGAAAATCGTAAATGTAGTGATTAAGGTTTTCTCATGAATAAAAGATAGAATTGATGGCAAAACAAGTTCATATGTTAATAAGACCCTAATGAACGTTGAATTGATGATAAAGGCGTATAATGATCTTGTCATGAAATAAAAGGATAAAAATAATTGCTTTAATGTAAAAGAAGCTTAATGAAATTTATTAATGGTTAATGGTGCCTTTAAATCCGAAAATAGGGTTATATGTTGTTAAGATAACCTTAATATTGAAGAATAGATGAGAAAATTATGGTTTACGAGTAATAGCATAAAATTAGGGTTTAATATGGTAAAAGATGAAGGGGAACCCTAATTACAAAATGAAACCCTAAAATGGATACAGAAACCCTAGAAAGTGAATCCAAGTCAATAAAGTAGATTCTTGATAAAGTGTGTAATAAATAGAGTACATATTCTTTTCAGGAATTATGTGATTATTGAATTGGCTACTTGAATTGCTTTCTTGGTTGGATTTTCTTAATAGTTGTGAAATCATCAAATCAGGTATGTGGTTACGCTTATGATTATCCCGACTAGTTTTCCGAGGATTTTATCGACGTTTCCCTCATGGCTTGAAATAACTGTTGGATGTTTTTATTTCATGCAACTATAGAGTGACTATGACTATCACTATGAATATACATGTATAACTGGATAGATCCGGGACCACCTCTGTGGCTAGTAAAGGCTAAAAAGGGGTAACCTAGAGTAAGGTCTAGGTTATTGTGGGTTAGAAATTGGGCTACCAAGTGTAGTGCCATGAGACCCGTTAGCATGCCATGAGTTAAGGAGTGGGCTACTTACGAGTAGTGCCATGTGACTCAACCCTAGAAACTGGTTCACCTATAGGTGGGACCATGAGGGGTTTCATGGGGATCTACCATACTGAAGGTAGTATCCAGGTCCACTATAGGGATAGCACAGATGATAGGGTACTCATGGATCGTGGAGTTATATTTAAAATGTAATCTTGGTTGTTAAATGATTAATTGAATGATTACGTTGTTATCATAGTTGCACATTTATTGTTTCCCCCACATACCAACTTCGGCTGACCGACATTTTGTTTTTCGGCATTTTAGGTACAAGCCAAAAGGACAAAAAGTAAATCATCATATTGCAAAAAACATGAAGTAAAATGCAAGGAGGATTAGTTAGAGTAGAATGCTTACATTGATAGAAATCCAAAATTTTCAAAAGGTATGAAAATTTTTATTATAGCTTTTCAGTATAGATTGTTGAAATTTAATAATTGTTGTTGATTAGGTGTCGAACCTTTGATCCTGAAGTTATGGGTGCGGCTTTGACCTCTCGATCTCCCTTAATTGGGGGTTATCGGGAGGTGGGGTCGTAACACTCCCCCTATAGAGCTTGAGCAACCCAATATGGTTATTCCTGAAGACTACGATGATGATCCTTATTTTGTGTCATATATGTCAGATCTTGAAGAAATAGCACAAACCATAGAGCCATATTTTGTGTGTGATGAGGACGTTCGTATCCCTGTCTTTCCCTTAGAGACACTATTATTTGAATATGAAATATCAAAGAAGGAGTGTCATTTTGAAGATCAAACAACTCCTCCCATCCTCAACATAAATTTAAATGATACCATAGACAAATACCCTTCTTTTGAGTCTATTTTGGATAATGAGCATCTAATCCCCTTTATGATTCTTCCCAAGCTGTCACATCCAATTTCCATCCCACACATAGCTGATCTAGAAGGGGAGATACCACCGTTGGAAGAAACCCACACATCCCCTTCTGTTGTTTGCAAGTAAGACATCATCATCCCTCCTAAATACTTGGGGAACCCTTGTACAAAAGGATTAGAGACATATGTTATATCAACAATGAAACTTACCAAACCCAATGTTGATGACATTAATTTTAAGGAGAAACAAAACACTTTTGTAAATGATTTTAATTTTTTTGTATTAGCATCAATTCTCCGATATGCAGGTCAGCATGATGGTGGAAAACCTGAACCAGATCCTCCACCCGACTCAATTCATCATGCTCTACTGGCATTATTGGTCAGGTACCCGCCAACCTCCCCCAATCCACATCCATCTTCAACACTTCCCTTGCTATCGAAGGAAGATCTATGGATATTATTAGAGGGAATGTGAGGTGAAAGAAAATATGAGCACCCCACTGAGCTTCTAGAATTACCCTATCATAGGTTACATTATGAAGCTCCTTAGATAAAGGTATCAACCCTCATACACATCCCCTTTAGCTGGACATTTTTTGAGCTACCTAGGTCACCTGGAAATCCTTGCTTTTCTCTTCCCTCCATCTCGGGTTTCGATTTTGCTCGGGACGAGCAAAAATCTACGTCCGGAGTGGAGGTGGGTGGTATGTTTCTATTCCACCCCCTTATCTTTTTTATTCTTGCATTATTTCTACCTTTGTTTTTTTGCATATAGTTGCTTTGTTCATGGCCATTATCTAGTCGGCCATATTTTTATTTCTTTTGTTGCAAAATGGCCTTTATCTAGTCGTCCAATATGAATAGATGTTTATCATTGTACCCCTTTGAATTTAGTAAATCTTTTTCAAAAAATTATTACAAATTGCCATGTCTGAAACCACCATGTCACCTAGGATCCCAAAATAGCATCACTCCTTGGAAAAGTTGGCAAGCCATATGGAATCAATCAAAACCAAACACAAATTTTCTCTATTTTTAAATTGTTGATTAACTTGATATAAATCTTGTATAATGTGATTGACATGAATGTTCTTTGTGATGTAATGACACTTTTAAAAAAAGGACAAAATAAATGTGTGAAGTTATAAGCACACGGACACCTTTTATTTCCCCCTTATTTTCTTTCTAAAAAAAGAGAGAAGCAAAGAATCACCACCAGACAAAAATCAAGTCTGGGGTGGCATGCTTCCCATAAAAAAAATTCCATACCCCACAAAGGGTGTACCATCAAAAGATGCCAAAAGTACACATGAAAAAAATTGTTACCAATGTAGCCACAACTCTACAAATCTAAATCCCAAGTCAAATAGAGAAGGGATAAAAAAAAATTCATCACTTCCTTCTTTGTTTTCACACCCCCTAATTTCATATTGGTTTTGATTTAGAACCAAGATATGATATTTGTTTTTAATAGGGAATATAGAATTTTGTGTTTTGTGATTTTAGGAGATTGGGTTGCTTGGAAATATTTGGAGGCAAGGTATAAAGTGACGTTACAAGGGTGAGGATAGACATGTTGTTAGTATAAATTAGAATAATTTGTGATTTTATTTGTTTAAGGATAAACAAGGATTCAAGTCCGGGGTATTTTGATAAATGTATATTTATCCCTTTTATTTATATATTTTTGATATTTGTTTAGGGTTATTTTGTTAGTTATTCTCTCAGTTTCATAATTAATTGTGTTATTTTAGATTTTTCTCTTTAATTGGAGTTTAATTCTATTTTCTTTGGTTTTGTAGGAAAATTACACAACTTGCAGCAGTCTTGAAATTATATATACCCGCCACCAAAAGTGACATAACTCTTGCATTCCAACTCCAAATTGAGTGTACAAGTATTCATTGTAAAGGTAATTTAATTTACTAAAACAAAATCCTATTATTTGGACAGCTTTTGGGCTTTTCACGAGAGAAAAATATTTTCTAAATCACTACTGTGAGAATCTGCATTAAAGGGAGTTACATGGTCAAGATAATTAAAGACAACCAACTTTCGATTTGACTAGATCTAGAAAATTCAAAAATTATTCTCCCTCTCTTTTTCCCCCTCTTTTGAGGGCAGCCTATCCCCTCCCCCTCCTATAAAGGGAGGGACTCTTCACTTGTAAAAGTATTCTATTCTTCATTCTATTCCATCTAATTTTTAGTTGTAGACCACATCTTGTATAATGTTGGATCTCATTTTAGTTTGTATTTCTTCTAGTCTTGTTATGCCTGAGTAAATCTCTCTAGGGTATGGGAGTAGCCCCTTAGTCCGGTTCTATTCAATATAATCAGTCATATTTCTCCATCGAACAAATGTCTTCTCTCTTTTTATGTGTGGTTATTTTGATGATATGATACATTCTTATAGAGTGATATGACTGTGGATCTCTGTAAGAATGAAACAATAGTCCCTTAATTGCAATTATCATCTTTTCATCTTTTTAATCTTATTATTATTATAATCCTTAGTGACGAGACCACCTGAGCCTTGGGTTTGAACGCCAGTTTGAATTCACATGCTTTTTTATATGACCGTGAATAATGGCATGTTGGACGGTTGGGCAATGATCCGTGAACGTCGGGACCAACGGGTTCACGGGAAGTCCGACCCTTGTGAGTTTGTCTGTAGGGACATGTAACCACAAGGTTCTAATTTGATCCTTGGAGTTTAGAATTTGATTAGTTGAATAGGAACGTGGTTTTGGTGGTGATCTTCCGGACCCCAGATCTTTATTTCTTGATTAGTTAAATTTTATTTCAACACTTTTATTTTTGTTCTTAGTATTAAAAACTCTCTCAAATCAGGATTTAATTCTTGTACTTGCGATCAGATTTGGATTTCAACTTTTCTTTTCCGCCATCCCTTGGATCGATACCTATCTATACTAATTTGACTTGTTGTTCACAATAAGTTGACAACCGGGTTAGAAGGTTAAACTCTAGGACTTTTTCTAGTGATTGTTGCATGTACAACGACACACATCAGCTAATGAATTGCTTATATTGTCAATAAGATAAAAGATGATAGTTTGGCTAATGATGAAAGTTATTATTTTCTCCTTTATGTATTTTGTTAATCGTCAGTATTGCTGAGCTTATTTTTTATATCTGATTAAATTGCTTAACTATTTAATTACATTAAAATGTTGTAATCAATAAACATTGTTGGAGGTTATATCTCTTGTTGGGACATGGGTCTCACCCATGTGGTTCACCATATTTTTTTAGGTAATCGATAGTGACGAAAATAAACTTTTGGCAGCAAAGAGGAGATATAGTAATGAATCTTTGATAAAGTTGATTAGATGTCTAGTGTGTCCTAGTGTCATCCCTGTACTCTCAGGTCCGGGTAGGAAAAGTTTGTATGTGGTGTTTCAAACGAATCAGATTTTTGTTAGCATATTAATTCTTATTTGTGTGGCATATACAAATATTGTTCTCCTGTGTATATATGTGGTGGCTAAGATGATAGAACAATTTGTATCAAATTCTTGTCATAGTATAGATAAAAGAAAGATGTTGGGCTCTTATGCAAATGTTTATGAGCAGGTGATGATTTTGAAATCAATTTTAATTTTCCCATATTTTTGGGTATGTGGTTAATTAGTTATTGATTGTGTTTTATGTTTTGAGTAATCTTTTGTAGTGTAATGGGTTCTCACAGAAGGTGAGGCTACTACTATCTCTGTTGCACCATCAGATGATGATATGAATTACCAGCCTGAGGTCGATGATGATGTTGATGATGACCCCGTTGATATAGATAGCATAAATATAGCTTAGATGTTTTAGTTATATTGTCTTTAATTGCTAATCATATTTATCTTCTTAGACTATTATGTACTAAAAGATTTCGACACTGTATCTAAGGCATACTATTTTATGATCTTGTTGTTTTAGCGTCGGTTTGTGGTTCTTTCTAAGAGGACTTTCCTTGATTTTTTGTAACACTCGGGCCCACTTTCCAAGGCTCTAGTAGGGTTTTAGGAATGACAATTGGCCCCACAGACCACCACTAGCCTTAACTGCATGCTTTTTTCTCACTCACGCACAAGATTTGGTCAACTTCCCGACTTATCACCCATCCTAGTACTACTCCAAGTTGAGCACGCTCAACTATGGAGTTCTTTAGTGATGGGCTACTAGAAAAGGAGGTACACCTTGGTAATATGAGTAGTTCAATCATTCTTTTTAAGATCATGTTATTTGAGGCCTCAAATCCTGAGACGTTACAATCTACCCCACTCAGACTCTTGACGTCCTTGTCAAGGCTTAACTGTACGACCTCATAATCTCTTCCCCATTTCAGTGGAGACCTAGAATGGCCCATGGACACCTAGCTCCCATCCATGGCTAGCAGCACAAGGGCAACTCCATTTATTCTCAGCGGGTAGCCCTTTCCAAATTTCCTAGACCTCACGACTTAATACTAGCATGCCACATGCCCATGTGGCCCCCACCTACTGGAGGGGAATTGGCTCTGATACCATTTGTAACACCGGGGCTCACTTCCCTAGGCTCTAGTAGGGTTTCAGGAATGACAATAGGCCCCACAGACCACCACTAGCCTTAACTGTATTCTTTGTCCTCACTCATGCGTAAGACGGGGTCAACTTCCTAATTGGTCACCAATCCTAGTACTACTCCAAACTGAGCACGCTTAACTATGGAGTTCTTTAGTGATGGGCTCCCAGAAAAGGAGGTGCACCTTGGTGATATGTGTAGTCCAATCATTCCTTTTAAGATCATCTCATCTGAGGCCTTAGATCCTGGGATGTTACATTTGTAATCTTAATCTTTTGCACCATAACTCTTTATTTGACTATATCTTATGAGTTTGTGGTCTGTTATTCCATATTTTGGTTATGATATTGGATTGCTTGTTTCTCTATGCTTCATCTCTATTTAATGTGTACTATATGTGGTTGCTTGCTTTTGCTTGAGCTTGTGGAGAAGACCTATATTTTTTTAGCTCTTCTACCTCCCTTCCTTTTTGATATGATAAAGGGGGGAAATTGATCTCAACCATATTGTTTTATTTCTTATATGATCTTTGTCTAGTCATTTATCTACATATCTTGTGACTTACTAGAGGACCATATAGTATGTATATTTGTTATGGTTATTTGTGGAAAGAGTAACCATGCAGTCTTTGGTAAGCATGAATTAAGGGGGAGCACTAGCATTGTTCATTCACGTATGCCATTGCAATTCACAAGGTAAATATTTAACTCTCACATCCTTTCTCAAAGATAAAGGTTTAAATTTTATATCCTTTTCAATTTGTTGATGAATGGTTTGTCATTATCAAAAATAGGGAGAATGTTGACCTAAGTGCTACACATTTTCCGTATTTTGATAATGACTTAATCATTCCATTCATATGTACCTAATATGTTTGTTTGTGAATGATTTTAGGTATTACGTACATGAAAAGGTTGAAATCTAACAAGCCCTATCTTATTCTAGTTCAAGTCAAAAGCGATGAAAATGCACATTTGTAGAAAACACTTCAAATGATCTTAGATGATTTTATCTAATCATTTATTGTTGATATGACTTGTAACAAAGACAAGAAAAAATCAAGAACCCTTATGCAAACGTTTGATCACTTAAAAAGAATTTTCCAAATTTAGTATAGACATTTTGTCTGACGAGATTCAAACTTGAGATTCAAACTTGACTGATCCCTTGATGGATTTTGAGAATTCTTTGGTTCGGTCAAGTTGCCACTCATAGAACTAGAACTCAACAAAACCAATTTCTAATGATCATTTGAGTTTTACCCTAGAAAAACTCGACTGATGCTTCAAATTGTCTTTGGTGCATACTGCAATTGGTTGAGTTACCTTTATGAAAACTCAACCAACTGCAGTATACAAAAAATGTAGAAAAGGTGATTCTAACCATTGGAGTGTTGCAAAACTCAAAGTTATATCTGTTGGAATAGGCAAAATGGATAGAAAATGTTCCCAGGTGCCCCTACCCTTTAGTGGACACCCTCATCTACAAATGGGACCTCTTGAAGTTCATTACAATGTTGCTCCTTCATACTATTCAACCTCCTTGCTATAGTTGAGTGTTGTAACATCCCCGACATGGGTCATGTTCAAACCCTAGATGTTTTTCTTAATAAAAGTTAATTACATTCTTGCTCTTATATTTTTAAAAGTAATTAAGGCTCAAGAGGAACTTATGTTTCAATTTTAATCCTTTTTAAATAATGTTGAAACAATGTTTTACTTGTTTTGGACTAAAGTGCAAATTACCCAAGTTGAGGGGTTAACTTACAAAATGTACATGATAAATGTTCCTCATGTGTTGAAGCATCATAAGAATGAGAATGGTGCAGAGGTATGGCTTTTGCAAGCCTGAGCACTGAGAAAGAGCTTGTTGAGTAATGTTTGTGCATTAAAACCTAGTTTTGGTGTAATGTGCAATTTACCCAAAACCTAGGGTTCAATATGCAAAATACCACCTCTAGAGAGTCCCTCATGTTTCTTGACATCATGTAGAGAAAATAAAATGAGAGGGGCGCCTCATTTGAATTATTTTGAAGGAGAGAGAATCTTGATATTAAAATAATCAAGATTTAAGCATAATTGAAACCCTAATTCAATTTAATGCAAAAATAAATATATAAATTGGATTGTCCTTCAACAAAAATTGTGATGATTGAATTTTTACAAGTGTGAACGTCCTTGTGCCTTGAAAAGGCAACAAAAATATCCTAAGTGAGTGGAGAGCCCACTCACATTAGTAAAAGGAAAAGTAATATCCACTCAATTTTGGATATTATTATTATAATGGTTAAGGTGCTTAATTTGCTTTCCTTTAATTCATGGATAATGAAGAGGAATTAGAAGGTGGAGTGGATATATTCGTATGCAAGAAAGTGAGGGGGTTAAGTGGCACCAATTTTGGGAAGTTGAAGGGTTATTATAAGACTCTCTCTCATTGAAATTCCCTTATAAACATCTCATTTTCAACCCATATGAAAGGCTTTTTCGACTCTTCTTTCTTTCCTTACTTTGGTTGAACTCAAAGGAGCTTAGGAGAAACAGGAGGACGTGCCCCAACCTGTAGGTAAGCTCCATAATCATCTTCAACCTTGATTTCATGGTGGAAATCGAAATTCAATGCTTGATTTCTTCTTTTCTCTTTTCAATCTTCAATTCTAGCCATTTCTTTTCACTCAAAAGCTTGAGGACGAACCTTGAGAGGTTGAGAAAGCTTCATTCACCATTAGAGACGTGAATCTTGAAGCTTGGTTTGAACTTTGAAGGTGGGTTATATAACTTAAACCCTTAAATGTTACTATTACATTCAATTCTTCATCATTTGTTAATCATTTTGTTCTTCTTGAAATTCCTTTGAATAATTGATGAAATTTCCATAAGAATGTCATTAGATTTTGAAGGATCGAAGCTTGATGATGATGACATCATCTTAAGCACACACCTCAATAAAGTACATGAGCAAACAGTTTCAATATTGGAACCAATCAATTTCAAGATCAATTGAAACCAAACGGTCTCAAGACCGTTTGGGAGTAAACGGTCTTAAGACCGTTTGAGATCAAACGGTCTCAAACTGTTTGGAGGATCAATGCAGACGTAGATTGATGATGATCCAATAGCACTTAAGTGAATTAATTTCAAAGGGTTCAACACTTTAAGGTTACTTGAGTACAAACCCTAAATCGGGTTGTTGAAGAAACCCTAATTGGATTCAACCAATTTCAGTGATTGGATGGGTGAAACGGTCTCAAGACCGTTTGACACCAAATGGTCACAGGACCGTTTGGGGTTAAATGACCTCAAGACCATTTGAGGTCAGGAGATTTCATGGTTGGATGATGAGCTAATGGTTATAATTGATTGACTTGTAATAGGTTCAGTGATGGATAATCCATTGATTACAAACTCCAATCGATTGAATTGATTGAAGCCTTAATTGATGGAATTGATCAAGATCGAATGGGTAAAACCAATCAAGACCGAATGGGAAAAATTGATTAAGACTGAATGGGTAAAATCAATCAAGGCCAAATGGGTAAAAGTGATCAAGACCGAATGGGTAAAAGCAATCAAGATCGAATGGGTAAAGTTGATCAAGATCGAATGAGTAATTTGATCTTCAAAACCGTTTGGTCATGTTGACCGTTTGGGAGAGTTGACTGAATGGAGGTGAAGCACCTCAAGACCGAATGGAGGTGAAGCACCTCAAGACCGAATGGAGGTCAAGCATCTCAAGACCGAATGGAGGTCAAGCATCTCAAGATCGAATGGAGGTCAAGCACCTCAAGACCGAATGGAGGTCAAGCACCTCAAGACCGAATGGAGGTCAAGCACCTCAAGATGGAATGAAGTCAAGAACCTCAAGACCATTTGAAGGTTCAAAAGTAACAAAACCATTTGGAAATTTAATAGTTTCAAAGTTATGAAAGACCAATTAATCCCTTGATTGATAAATAGCATATATCCAAGTTAAATCCAATGGTTGTACCTCTAAAGTACTTAGATGATTATTACCTTTAGAGTTGTTAACCTCTGATGCTTTTGGAAGCAATGACCTAATATACTATGTCAACTCTTCATTCAAGTTGATTCAATCTAATCAAAATTAAAGTAATTAACCTCCTAGAGGGGAGGAGAGAGAGGAAACTTATACATGAGTGAGAATCATGTAGTGATTTATCCTCAACACTTTCAACATAAATAAAATATGTAATTAGGGTTTAATCCATGATGATGAGAGCATGAAACCCTAATTGAGAAGATTGATGAACCCTAACCCTAATTTAGGGAAATACTAAGTGAAACCCTAATCTAGGGTGATGGTGTAACCCTAATTTAGGGTAATCGTATGATAAATCTTAATTCAGGGTATTTTATTGGTAAACCCTAATTTAAAAGAGGATGTTTCATGAAACCCTAAACTCGGGTAAAGCTTCATGAAATCCTAATTTGGGGAAAGTCATAACGAACCCTAATTAAGGATGATGTCATGTGAAACCTTAATTAAGGGCGATGTCATGTAAAACCCTAATTAAGGGTGATGACATGTGAAACCCTAATTGAGAATAATGACATGTGAAACCCTAATTAAGGATGATGTCATGTGAAATCCTAATTAAGGGTAATGACATGTGAAACCCTAATTAAGGATGATGTCATGTGGAACCCTAATTAAGGGTAATGATATATGAAACTCTAATTGAGAATGATGTCAAGTGAAACCTGAATACAGAGATGTGATGTGAACTCTAATCATAGGGTGATTCTGTATAATTCTATATGAAACCCTAACATGAAACCCTAATCCTGATATAGGGTAAAGGTATGTGAAATCCTAATTTTGGATTATAGTGCATGAAACCCTAATGATGGGTAATATGATGATAAACTATAACCCTAATTTGGGTAATGGGATGAGTACTTCTAATTGACATGAATTGAGAAATCCTAACTCTAATGAGGGAATAGTGATGCTACTCTTACATGCATAGTCCTGATATGTAATTGATGTAACTGTTATCATGTGTACTAATCGTGCATGTATCATGAGATGTTGAACATAGTCAGGTATGAACTATGATGTTTATTACTAAAATTGTTTTATGGGCCTTATGAGCCATAATATGCTTTGTTGCCTAATAGGAGGTAACAAAAGACTAATCGGATTTAAGAGCCATGTGAGATGCATGTATTGCAAGTATCATGTTTACCTTGGTCAGATGACCTGAAGGTGTTGGTTACCTATTAAGTGGTAACAAGTGTTCTTTGATGAACTGAGGGTTTGAATACCCATATTCCATAATCATGATGATGAGATGATAAGGGATGAGAATACCCCTGATGTGATAAAGGATTGAGATCCCAATGTTTCATAAAGTTTTGAAAAGTACTTGATAGAAGTATTACTCATTCTTTGTAGCATTTGTTATAATAAATTATGTTTGAAAACCTGACTGATGCTAAAAGAAATACGGTAATGTACTTAATTAATCAAGTAAAATCTTATCATGTAGAGCCCTGACCATACATCCATCATCGTCAGTAGTTTGGTGATGGTGAAATAGGTTTTCCTACGGGAACTCTTGGAGGGAATACTATTGAGTATGTGGGGTTATGGGCGTGAATATCCTTACGCCCTAATGGAGGAATTGATGTGAGGTAAACATTAAATCTCTCAATCCTTCATTATATATGCCGGGATGGATGTATCGTTAATATCCCGAATGTCGGGATGGATGTTATCCCGATGATGTTAATGTCAGATCGATGTGATATAAACATGAAATCTCTCGATTGCGAAGAGAGTACAACATGCCACTGTAACTCTATAGCGAAGCTGCCAGTATAGCATGGAAAGCTATTCAACAGAGACACAAGATGCCATGCATTTGTTCCTCACACTAACTGAGGAAGATGAGGTCATGGGAATCCAACTCTTCCATTGACCTATGTATGGTACCGATTTTGATTTTGCAATGGTCAGTTGGATTATGAGCGGTATACCTCATCTCCTCAGGGCTTAAGTATGATTGTAAAATGTAATCAGTTGTGTAGCATAATTGCTTAAGGTTGAAATACGAGAATCATTGGTTGATGATATCTTTCTTAGTATATCCTTATTGGATAAATGTTATACATGTTCTTCATATTCCTTATTGGATAAATGATATACTTCTTTATCATGTTACAAGATGAAATACTTTGAAGAAGAACATTACTCTTATGTGCTTAGATAATTGAATTATCTGTTGTTGAATACTTATGATTCTTCTGCTCAGTTTTATTCTACTAAACTGCAATAATAATATTTCTGGAAGAGAGTTATATCTCTCGCTGGGGCAATTTCAATTGTCTCACCCCCGTGGGATCCAACTTTTTAGCTAGACACAGAAGAAGAAATAGAAACCCTACAGTGGGGGAACTGCAACAACAGTAGCAACAAGGTCAGCAGTGAGATTCCAGGTGGAAGCACTGGCTGTCATGTTTGTTTAGAGAGTCCTATGTATCGTCTCTGTACTCTCAGATCCTCAGAGTAGTAGTCAGTACTTCTAATGAACCGATATGAGATTTTGGCTTGATGCCTCGAGGTTTTTATGCTGTCTATGTATAGTTTTAACAAGACAGTCAATGCTTGTAATCCTCAAGAAGAGACGGTACAGAATATGTACTTATGAACCAGAATGTAAATAAAGTACATTGGTTCTTGATAAAAGAGTTTTCCTGTGTATGGATCTTTTTGAAAACAGTTTTAATTTTTAGTGATTTTCAGTAATTCTGTTGCTTATGTTTAAATTCCACAATGAAACACTGTGACGGTCTGATCTGGTGTCGGGTCGTATCAAGTACATCCAGTCCACTTAATCCCCTTTCTCTATCTTGATTACACTTCAATTCATCATTATGAGTGAGATATGATCTGTGTGAGAGAGATACTTCATTTTATGCTTGTAATGATCTCACAACTTCTCTTTTCCCAACCCCTTTCTTTAAGATCAAGTTGGTGAAAGCTTTTCCAAGTACAGGAGAAGGTGCATGCTTCTTCAAGTTGTAGAAGAGCATGCAAAAAGATTCTCTGATTGAAGGAGGAGGACATGGCTGAAGATCTGAGAGTGGAGTGGGTAAATCCTTGAAGGCATAAGACTCATTGAAAAGGGGGGATCTCCTTGGAAAAGGTGTCCAACTGCTTGCAAGAGAGGGTAAGACTTTGGTGACGTAGAAGACTCTAGCTCCAGATATGTATCACCTTGGTTGTAAGGTTATTGGCTCCCTTGGCCTCAAACTGAAGTTCGGTATCTTTGTCCCTGAAAAGGAAGGTCAATTGTATGTCTTATAATGGAATACAAGTATACATAGGTTGCAAAATCCTAGGGATTGACCTCTCTAGGTAGTTGACTGACTTTCTCATTCTTTGAAGAGTAGAACCACTCTAAAAAATCTTGTTCATGTGCTTGTTTTCAATCTTTCTCATCCTTGCTATGCATGTTTATATTGCCATCAAATTCAGTATTTGCAATTGTGCCTAGCTGAAGTAACTTGAAGGTCTAACAATTTTTGTGCAAGTGTTTTTTAGCTCTATTCACCCCCCTCTAGAGCCCTTCGATCCTACAATTCTTACATCTAGTTTTCTTTTCCTTGGATAACCATGGTATAAGAATAACGTTTATACATGTTGAAATATAGATCTCAATTCATTAACCTTATCATAATTTAATTTCTGATTGTATAATATATAACTATCATATGAAAATTAATAATGATTGTAGTTAGCATAAAAATGATAACTAGCCAAGCATCACACCTAGAGTGGGCCTCATCCTATGCACTATATTATGGTGTTGCAAATTCATATGTAAAACCTCAAGTCTTCCTTGGATGTCTGTAATCTATCTACTTCTCCTACAAGGAGAATGGAGACAAAAGGACACTTGTAATTCCATTGGTGATTATTTGTGTCTTGAATGTGTCTACATCTACATGAAATCTTTTGTATGTGTATGGTTTCTCAAGTTTAGGCTAATATAAAGAAGGTAGAATATGGAACAACTAATACTTTTTTCTCAAAGTGACTTTCATTGATCTCAGGACGTAATGATATATTACAAATGCTCTTGTGGAGGATTTTGGTCCATGTGAATAAAAGTTGGCTCCTAATGGAACACTATGTAACATATGATCAACTCTGAAAACCTCTAGAGGGGGGGGGGGGTGAATAGAGTTTTATAATGATTTTAAAGTAATTTAAACTCAAACAACCAAAGTAAAGATTTAGAAGAGGAACACAGGTGTTTAGAGTGGTTCCACCTTAGCAAATACTAAGGAGTCAGTCCACTACCCGGTTGCTTACCCAACCGGGATTTTGAAAGTACTAAATTTTATTACCTCTCAAGGATGTTACATAAAATTTACAATACTTTCTAAACACCCTTTGGACAGCCTTCACCTTGAAGTAGTCTTGCCAACCTCGAAGCAGCCTTCTTTGAAGTAACTTCAAGCTCCCCCTTGAAGTAGCCTTCCTCCCGAAGTAGCTTCCCGTCAAGACAGCCTTATGAAGTAGTCCAAAGTCTTCCTCTTCACCACGAAGAGCTTCAGCCTCTCCAATCCGCAGCCTCCTACCTGGAGTAGCAAGGAGAGTACAAGTAATACAAGGAACAAGAAAGGAATAAAAGAAAATACAACTTATCCTTGTAGCTCAAGGCTTGATTTCCCTAGATCAAGCGTTTGGATTTTCCTAGCCAATATGATGGACTTGTAATTGCTAGGGTTAGGAAAATCTAGCCTATAGGACGAGCTTGAGCTAAAGGGAAAATGGCCAATTGATCACAAAGCTCAGTTCACACAGATTGCACAAGAGGGCTCAAGTATTTTCTCAAGTATATCAAGTGTAAGAAGTGAATTCTAGTGTCCTATGGCTTGTCCTATTTATAGGAATGGCCTAAGTATGCTTAAGGACATTCTAGACAACTTCTAGGGGTTTCTAAGTGCTTAACTAGCCGTTAGGTACAAAGTTGTTGCTTTAACAACGGCTAATTACTTTACTCTGCAGTTTCTGTCAGAGATCGTCTCGGTCGAGGAATGGTCGACCGAGACACCTACTCGGTCGAAGTTTTGTCGACCGATAGGCTCTCTGGATTAACGTTCATTTGCAACTACCAACTAACTTGTCAGTTGTGTCTAACGGCTACATTGGATCTTTCTCGGTCGAGGAGTTTGTCGACCGAGAGTGTCTCGGTCGAGGAGTTGGTCAACCGAGATAGATCCTGTTTTAAGATTTCAAGTTAGGCATTAATTATGTGTGTGAGTGTGCATAGGTGATCCTATTGAATGGATGACTAAGGTGTTTAGCTAGGGAAAATCCAATGCTTGATTTACATGCGATTCTAAGTACTTGTACATTATATTTCTGTACAAGTTTTTACAATGATTACATTTGCATGAAAATATAAATACTTCTTGTTGAATTTCCCTTATAGTTTTGTCATCCTGCACACTCAAGTAGCTCGTCAGATAAATAGGAATGAAATGTTTGTCATAATCAAAACAAAGGGATTTTATAGATGTCCATTTAGCCAACAATCTCCCCCTTTTTGAAGATGACAAACATTTCCAAAATATAAATAAATGAAATATAAAATATATAAATGTCATACCTTTAGATTGCCATTTGTAACTTTTCCTCTTGTTTATAAAATGTGTGCTAATTATTCCCAATGAATTATGGAACAAGAAATCCCGTTCATATGGGAATATAGCAACTTTCAATGTAAAGCCAAGAGTATATTTATGAAGCTCATTGATTGAATCTGTCATAAATACTAAGTTATAGGTGTATATATCTCTCCCCCTTTGTCATTTCAAAAAGATAACCGTTTTAATAAAAGCTCCCCCTTAATTAGATATCCTATCAAATCCAAAAAGAATGTCCATTGATAAGCCAAAATGATACAATGTAAACAAGTATTTGTGTTAAGAACCGCAGATATCAAAGAAAACATCTTCCAAAGGAGTAATAAGCAGTTGCTTCCTAATGTTGTTGAATTGATCTAATGGAAGCGGTTTTGTAAAGATATCAGCCAATTGATTTTCCGTATCAACATGATGAAGAGTAACATGATTCTTTGAGATGTGATCCCTTAAGAAATGATGACGGATTTCAATGTGTTTTGCCCGGCTGTGTAAAATAGGATTGTGTGCTAAGTTTATGGTGCTTGTGTTATCACAAAAAATAGGTGTAGATGAAAGATTAAAACCATAATCGCTTAAAACCTGTTGCATATAAAGCACTTGAGCACAACAAGACCCGGCTGCCATATATTCAGCTTCAGTTGTAGATAGGGCAACCGTATTTTGTTTCTTACTAAACCAAGATACTAAGGCTCTTCCTAATAAGAAACATCCACCACTAGTACTTTTGCGATCAAGTCGACAACCAGCATAATCCGCATCAGTATATGCTTTAAAATCCAAGGATTGTCCTTTTGGATACCATAAACCAAAACAAGTCGTGCCGGCTAGATATCGAAGAATGCGTTTAACCGCAAGAAAATGAGATTGCATAGGTTGGGATTGAAATCGAGCACAAAGACCAACGGAAAACATAATGTCCGGTCGAGAAGCGGTTAAATATAGCAAACTACCAATCATGGCTCTATATAAGGAATCATCAATAGGTTCCCCATTTTCATCCTTATCAATTTTGATAGACGTAGCCATAGGAGTAGTAGCATGTTTGCATTGATCCATCCCAAAGCGTTTTAAAAGTTCTTTAGTGTATTTTTCTTGGCTTATGAAAATTCCTGCAGGCGTTTGCTTAATTTGAAAACCAAGAAAGAATGTTAATTCACCCATAAGGCTCATTTCAAATTCTTTTTGCATAATGTCACTGAATTGTGTGCATAATGAATCATTAGAGGCTCCAAAAATAATATCATCAACATATATTTGCACAACTAGAAAATCAGATGCATATGTTTTGAAGAATAAAGTAGAGTCTGAATTTCCAATAGAAAAACCATTATCAAAAAGATATGTCTTGAGCCGTTCATACCAATTCCTGGGTGCTTGTTTTAGACCATAAAGTGCCTTTTTAAGTTTATAAACATGGTTATCCTTTTCAGGTATTTCAAAACCAGGTGGTTGAGCAACATAAACTTCTTCTTGTATGATGCCATTTAGGAATGCACTTTTGACATCCATTTGAAATAGCTTAATGTTTTTATGGGCAGCAATAGCTAGTAACATCCTAATAGCTTCAAGTCTAGCGACGGGTGCATATGTTTCATCAAAATCTATTCCTTCTTGTTGATTATATCCTTGTGCTACTAATCGAGCTTTATTCCTTATGACTTCTCCTGCTTCATTGAGCTTATTCCTAAACACCCATTTAGTTCCTTTGATAGTTTTGTCTTGTGGTTTAGGAACTAAATCCCATACATCGTTTTTAGTGAATTGATTTAATTCTTCTTGCATGGCTATTATCCAGTAATCATCCTTAAGAGCTTCGGATATTTTCTTAGGTTCAATGATAGAAACAAAAGCCATGTTTGCAACATCTTTGTATGAATTAATTCTAAGGATCTACTGGTGCTAAGCACATGTTTTGATTTAAAGGATGTTTTGGTTTGCTTTCCCATTGTGCAGGGTTCACAATTTGCAACTTGATCAAAAGACAAAGCAGGTAATCCACGAACAAGATCATATTTCACCAACTTTTTAATAGTATGTGAACTAGCATGACCAAGCTTTTTATGCCATAATTGTAAGGTATTTTCATTTGCAAGCAAGCATTTACCTACTACTGATTTCATAGAGTTTGGTTTGAGAATATAAAGATTTCCAACTCTATTTCCTTCATAAACAACATTTGTAGTGTTTTCTATCAATAACTTGCAGCAGGTTTTGTTAAATAACACATCATAACCACTATCACATAGTTGACTCACACTTATTAAATTATGATGCAATCCATCAACAAGTAGAACATTTTTAATTTCGAGATTTGTTCCAACATTACCTATTCCAACGATTTTTCCCTTACCATTGTCTCCAAAGGTAACCGTTCCACTTTTCTTTTCTTCAAAGGTTTGAAAGGCGTCCTTGTTCCCGGTCATATGTTTGGAGCAGCCACTATCAACTACCCATTCCTGCATTAGAATTTAGATTTTGGTACCCATGTGATGGTCCGATAAGGTTAGAAACTTTTAAAATGCATATGTGTATAAAAGTTCTGATACAGAAAACCAGTCGGTCGACAATTGTTCGACCGATATAATTCTTGGTCGACAATTTGTCGATCGAGCATGTTACTGTATTACAATCAAAAAGAACAGAAAATTTTTCGGTTGACCAATTTTCGACCGAAATGAGTACTGGAAGATTTTCGATTTGTTAAAGACATCCAGTCGGTCGACAATACTTCGACCGACCCAGAGCTCGGTCGACAGTACTTCGACCGACGAAGTTTCTGTTTTAGTACAGCAATGCAGAAAAAATAATACCAATAAGCATAGCATCGTTTGTTGAGATAGGACAATATAAATTGCAAAAATTAAGTATTTTGTCATATCTCAACTACATTCCATTCTTCTAAGTTTGGGGTCTTGGGGTCCAAACTAAGTTGGACTTCTTAGTCTTGTAGGGGCATGAAAAACAGTAATGTCCAAGACGTAAACAGAAATGACAAGTAATAGAATCAACTTCATTTCTCTTTCTAGCCATTGTGTTTTTGGGTACAAACATAGTTTGGGTCTTTTTGGTTTGGTTTTTCTTTGGAACATATCCCAAACCTTTTCTTCCATTGAAGGTAGTACCACTCTTTAATATGTTATCAAGAATATCTTTTCTTCTTAACTCATAAAGTTCTCTTTGCAACTGAGCAATGTCATTCATTTTCTTATGTATATCTTTTCTTTCCTGGTCTAAATCAGAAAGCAATGAATCCTTTTCTTTTACAATATTGTCATAGTCCGAATGATTGCACAAGATAGGTTGAGTTTGAAAAGCTTGTAGTTTAGCTAACAAATCAGTCTTTTCTTTTGATAGAAGATCAACATTAGTTTCCAAAGTAAGTAACTTTCTAGTGCAATCATCTAAAGATGTTTTTAAAGATACATTTTCAAGATCAATGTTATTCTTTTCAGAAGAAAGTCCATCTATTTTGGCACTGAGCTCATTGTTTGATTTTATAGCCCTTTTTAGTTTCTTCTTGGCATCAACATACTTATCATGAGTTTCTTGTAAGCTAGCTACTAACTCTTCTTTAGGAAGATCAACTAGGCTTACCTCTTGAGATTCTTCATCTTCTCTTGCCATTAGACATTCTACTTTATCTTCTCCGCTTTCACTTTCACTCGTTTCATCCCATGCCGCTTTATAAGCTTTTTCTTTCTTCTTATGTGAGCTTTTCTTTCCCTTCTTAGCTTTGGGACATTCATTTTTGAAATGTCCTTTCTTTCCACATTCGAAGCACCTGGGAGTGGAAGAAGAACTAGAAATTTTATTAGATTTAAACCTTCTATATTTCTTACCGTTGACTATCAATGCTTCTTCTCCTTCTTCTTCACTAGATTCCTCACTCTCTTGTGAGAGAGCTTTTGATGCTTTGAGAGCCACGTCTTTCTTTGGCCCACGTTGATGTTCATGTTCTCTTCTTTCTTCCTCTTCTAGGTCTGCCTCATGAGCTTCTAAGTTTCCGATGAGCTGCTCCATTTTGAGGCGAGTGAGGTCGTTTGCTTCTGCAATAGCTGTCACCTTTGGTTTGTACTTTGGAGGAAGAGATCGAAGTATTTTTGATACCTGATCTTCCTCAGGAACAGGTTTCCCTAAAGCACTCAAACCATTAACAATAGTAGAAAATTTTGAATACATTTCGCTAATAGTTTCGTTTGGATCCATACGAAAATGTTCAAACTTGGTTTTAAGCAAACTAACTTTAGAGTTTTTAACTTGAACAGTACCTTCATATGTTATAGATAATCTATGCCAAATGTCATATGCGGTATCACAGTTTGATACTCTATTAAATTCACCTACTGAAATGGAACAATATAAAATGCTTACTGCCTTTGCATTCATTTGGGCCATTTTTACCGTATTAGCTTCCCATACTGCAAAATCGTCTTGTGGGAGTGTGTATGGTGTAGATACCATTCTCCAAAGATCCCAGTTGATTCCTTGGAAGTAGAATTGCATCCTTCTCTTCCAGTATTGATAGTTTGTCCCGTCGAATGCCGGAGGTCTAGCAACGAGCGTTCCTTCAATGTTGAGGTGGTTGAGTACTCCATCACCCATTTCTTCAAGACCGTGTTAAGGTTCCTTGAAGCCCTGCTCTGATACCAATTGAAAACCTCTAGAGGGGGGGTGAATAGAGTTTTATAATGATTTTAAAGTAATTTAAACTCAAACAACCGAAGTAAATATTTAGAAGAGGAACACAGGTGTTTAGAGTGGTTCCACCTTAGCAAATACTAAGGAGTCAGTCCACTACCCGGTTGCTTACCCAACCGGGATTTTGAAAGTACTAAATTTTATTACCTCTCAAGGATGTTACATAAAATTTACAATACTTTCTAAACACCCTTTGGACAGCCTTCACCTTGAAGTAGTCTTGCCAACCTCGAAGCAGCCTTCTTTGAAGTAACTTCAAGCTCCCCCTTGAAGTAGCCTTCCTCCCGAAGTAGCTTCCCGTCAAGACAGCCTTCTGAAGTAGTCCAAAGTCTTCCTCTTCACCACGAAGAGCTTCAGCCTCTCCAATCCGCAGCCTCCTACCTGGAGTAGCAAGGAGAGTACAAGTAATACAAGGAACAAGAAAGGAATAAAAGAAAATACAACTTATCCTTGTAGCTCAAGGCTTGATTTCCCTAGATCAAGCGTTTGGATTTTCCTAGCCAATATGATGGACTTGTGATTGCTAGGGTTAGGAAAATCTAGCCTATAGGACGAGCTTGAGCTAAAGGGAAAATGGCCAATTGATCACAAAGCTCAGTTCACACAGATTGCACAAGAGGGCTCAAGTATTTTCTCAAGTATATCAAGTGTAAGAAGTGAATTCTAGTGTCCTATGGCTTGTCCTATTTATAGGAATGGCCTAAGTATGCTTAAGGACGTTCTAGACAACTTCTAGGGGTTTCTAAGTGCTTAACTAGCCGTTAGGTACAAAGTTGTTGCTTTAACAACGGCTAATTACTTTACTCTGCAGTTTCTGTCAGAGATCGTCTCGGTCGAGGAATGGTCGACCGAGACACCTACTCGGTCGAAGTTTTGTCGACCGACAGGCTCTCTGGATTAACGTTCATTTGCAACTGCCAACTAACTTGTCAGTTGTGTCTAACGGCTACATTGGATCTTTCTCGGTCGAGGAGTTTGTCGACCGAGAGTGTCTCGGTCGAGGAGTTGGTCGACCGAGATAGATCCTGTTTTAAGATTTCAAGTTAGGCATTAATTATGTGTGTGAGTGTGCATAGGTGATCCTATTGAATGTATGACTAAGGTGTTTAGCTAGGGAAAATCCAATGCTTGATTTACATGCGATTCTAAGTACTTGTACATTATATTTCTGTACAAGTTTTTACAATGATTACATTTGCATGAAAATATAAATACTTCTTGTTGAATTTCCCTTATAGTTTTGTCATCCTGCACACTCAAGTAGCTCGTCAGATAAATAGGAATGAAATGTTTGTCATAATCAAAACAAAGGGATTTTATAGATGTCCATTTAGCCAACAAACTCACCATCATTTCAAATGATATCATTGCTCCACTTAGTATCAATTTTCAAATCAGGGACATGTGGCACTCTAGTTTGTGGACTTACACCCCAAGGGCATAGCCCAAAGAAAGTACTATTGTTACGACCCCATCTGAGCTTAATTGGTAAACTAGGGTTTACCTAGACAATTGCAAAGATTAATTGGAATAATCATTCTTGAAATCTAATTAATGACGATAACACAATTAGGATGTTTTAATTATGATAAGAAGTCTAAATGTTCTTTTGTCTTGTAATTAGGGTTTGAGAAACATAAACCCTAATCGGCCAATATAGGGTTTTGATGATACATGAATACAGAATTTGATAAGTAGAATGTTTCACTAAATGATTTTTAGTATTTTATGGGTAACTCTGATTTACTTCAAATTTGGATATGATTTGTATATATAAAATGTGAACAACATTAGAAAATATCAGAATTTTTGAAGAATGCTCTGACCTGTTTATTGGCTGAGTTTCAAACTCGACCGATCACATTTCCAGAATTATACAGCAGTGTGGTAATTGAATTTTATCTTTTTATTAGTATATCCAATTGATCTCAAATTTTAACTGTGCCTGAAAAATACAGTTTTAGACACTCTGTTAAATTGGCATAATTTTTGGATGACATTTGAATCCCTACAGTAAGGGTGTCGGTCGAGTTTGTGCAGGACAAACTCGGCCGAATATTTTGCAGACTGCAATATAGCAGTGCACTGTTCTATTTTTAATTAATTATTGGTAACTCCAAATGATCTTAAATTTTAACTTAAGCTTTATGGATCAATTATAAACAAATTGGTAAATTCCCATAATTGTTGGAGAATGTTTGATCTCTAAAATAAACGAATTACAGTAACTTTTGTATAACTGAATATTCAGCCTATATAATTAAAGTTAAGTGTTGGGTCAATATGCAATTGACCCAAGCAGCTCAATTGACTTATATGAGAAACCACACACACACACAACTCTCATTCTTCGTCATTCACTCCAGAGAAATGAAAACCTAGAGAGAGAGGGAGAGTTAGGGCTTGAGTGGAGAAAGTGGGGGAATTGCTGAATTAGGGTTTTGCGATTCCAGGAAAGGTGAAATCAAGTAAGTTTGGATTCTTTGCATAGACTTTTATGGTGGATCTTCTCTCTCAAGTCAAGATTCCGTCCATGCTCTGATTTGATCCAAGATGATGTCGAAATTCCCTCTTTTCTCACCCTTTCTTCATAATCCCTCATTTCCAAGGTTCCCGAGTTGAATGGAAGAAGAATTGGGAGATTTGCTAGGGATTTGATAGGAATTCGAGATTCCCTGAGTTGAGCTGCAGTTGTGAGGTGTTTTCACACCTTAGGGTGAGTGGGTTCTTCCTTCAAACATTCTAATGCACGAATTTGATTATAACATCCAAATCCCTAAATGCTTAGCATTTGAATTCTAAATCCTGAAATGTCCGTTTGATTTAAGTTATTGTAAATTGATATGATACGGATTCCTTCTCTGTTTGAATGACTTTTGATGGTAGATTCATATCAGATACATATACAACACTTCTTAGTGAGAATGCTTTTCAGATTTATATCAAATGATGTAATTAGGGTTTAACCTAATTGAGACATCACTAGTGTTTCAACCTTATTGAAAAGGACTAGTAATCCTATAAGTGGTTAGGATGTATCTCATGGGTTATCTTAATTGAATCTTATTCTTGATACATGATATCTCAGTAAATGATATGGAAAAATCTAAATTTAGTTAAGTTTCCATGATTTCATATCTATATTGATTATATATGATTTGTTGGAAACAGTCTTTATTTAGTGAATGCTTATATCTTATGAGATCATGATAAGAGCCATGTGACAAGTGAATGAGGCAAATGAAACCCTAAGAGTAGGGTGTTGGCATGTGATGAATGAATAAGGCGAATGAAACCCTAAGGATAGGGTGTTCAATGAATCATGTTATGGTGACATAAAAGGTCTCGATATGAGATGTGGTGATACTTAACTGTTGAATTGTATGTTTCTAGTGCATTTAACTTTATATGCTTGTTCTCTCTGAGTTGATATCTACATACTGCAGGGCTTCTTATTTTCAATACATATCTGGTAAATTGCAGGTAATGAGATATGACATGCCCTAGAAAGGGATGTTACTGAGACATGGTATATGTTGAATACATGAGCTATGATATTTATCTGTTAATTAATTAATAGACCTAAGTGCCCTAACACCGTAGAACCCCTTAAGGAAGGTATGTTACTTAGGGGTGAAACTCGTGTTGCAACATCATCCGTGCTTGTGTCACGGACAAACGAGGAAAGACAGGCAGTGTCTAACAACAATCGTGTGTGTGTCACGATGGCACTGGGAAAAAGAAAACTTGGTTATCTAACACCATTCGTGCTTGTGTCACGAAGGTAACCCTGTGAGACCCTCCGCCGGTGTACTCAGGTTAAAGGAGGAGTCTGGAGCACACGTGGTTGTGCATTGAGGCCGTAGAGCCTATGTTTCTGGCCGGAGAGCCAGGGGTCCTGTAGTAGAGCAGGGCTGGCGTCAGACTTAGCATTTCCCGAGTGTGTCACTAAGTCTTGTACGGTGGGACCGTAGCATGGACTTGTTGCGGATCTTTATATGCAGAGTACACTGCATATGATTAGGGCATAAGTTAAAATATGATCATATAGGTTCACAGAGTTCTTTATAAATGAAAGAGTTAAGAAAGACTAAAAGCATAGTCTTCTAGTAGTTATTCTTTGGATGCAATATTTACATTCTTTGTTATTTCAATTATATTGTTTTAGAACTGTTCAGTGTAGTAATTATTGTTGTTAAATTTCATATCGTTTATTCAAATTATATCTGTAATCACATTAGTGCATTAGTCTGTTTCCATGAAGTACTCATTCACTGAGCGAGTAGGCTCACCCCTCTACTCAAACATTTTGAGGGTTAACCGCGTGGACTTGGAGATAGTCAGAGCTTCAGTGTAGACCTGCCACAAGAGTTAAGTACGAGATTAGTTGAGTCAGTCGGTCCTTGTCACTCTAGGTCCTTAGTAAGAGATAAGAGAGAGAGTTGTAATTACGATGTGTAATATTGTTCCTCTTTTGATATGTATGCTAATTAGCAAGTTTAATGTGAATAAGGTGTGAAAGACATCGTGAATGCTTTTACATGTATCTTTACTATTGAAGTCTGATTAGTAAAAGAAATGTTCAGATTCCTTTGTTAAGATGATATGTGGTTCAATGCGGGAAAGCAAGAGTTTTAAAGAAAAGAAAAAAAAAGTTAAGGATGTTCTTTGTGTTGCATACAAATCCCGTCTGACGCCCTAATCTCATGATTTGAGGAAATTTGAGATCGGGGTGTAACAGCTTGGTATCAGAGCTTAGGGTGAGTTGTCAAGGACCATTAAGCTAGTAAGTTAGCGTCATAAGTGTGGCAGATAGGAGATGTTTGATGTTAGCTTTGGGGATTTGAGTATTTGGATATCCTGGCCCGATATCTGAGTACTTGGATCAGCCAGTACTAGCTACTCTGTCTATTCTCTCACGTATACCCTGGCCAGGTATACAGTGGAAGAATGGGCTAGAGAGGAACCCTAGAAATGTTAGGGTTAGGAAACGAGAAAAGAAACAAGAATTAAGAGCATAAATGTAAAAGGAGATAGAACTTACATTTCATAATGTTGTTTTTGTTGGAAATGTATAGAAATGCTCTTATATGTTTGAATTGAAATATTCAATACTTTGAAATATGGGTCTTTAATATTTGTTGCACACTATGCAGTTGTTGCATTTATTGATTTCATTCTTTGTAACATGTAGATTAGAAATCATCTTGAAATGAGCTTTTGTTTCTATGGTCTTGCCCGCTGATTCGAGTGAAATTGACATCAGCAGGTCTGTTTAGGTTTTCAGTCTGTACACGATTCGGCCGAGTTGTATGTGGTTCGGCCGAGTTTCCTTAATAGGCAATCAAACAACAAACTGATCGGCTGAGTTGTATGTAATTCGGCCGAGTCTCCTTTTTCAGGAAATCAAACGGCAAGTTGATCGGCCGAGTTTCAAGCGGATCGGCCGAGTTGTGAAGCAATCGGCCGAGTTTCTGACCAATCGGCCGAGTTTCTGAGCTGTGAGTGGCAGTTCAGAAGGAATGTAATCCTTTGTAGTTCTTGGCTTCAGGACTTCAGCTTTGGCCTGGTCCGGTTGGCAGGATGCGTTACTAGGATCTAATGAATCCTATTAATAGCATAATAAGAATATAATTGGAATAATTAGACCCACCTCAGAGTAAGAATGTACATACAGTAAGATGTTGAAACAGATGGGCAAGATTAGAACAACTAAGAATTAGTTGAAACTGATATCTGAGGTTCAATCTTGGGGTCTCAAATGTGAAACCCTTAATTGGGAATAATAGAACATGATATGAAGCTCATAATCAGTTTATTAATTAATATTATATGAACTATACATATGAAATATAGAAAAGATACGTGAAATGTATGTATGGTTCAAGATAACAAGAATCAATCATGAAGAATGAATCATATAATAGTGTATAATGCTTTTATGAACCCTAAAGCAAAGGCTAAGTCGAAGAATAGGGTTGAGCATTCAATAGGTCCATAAAATTAAAGAGGATCGTATGAACATGTAATTCATAAGACTAGGACAACAAACTAGTTTCTAAGCAAAGAACATAGGTATAGTTTAACGAATGAATAAGTCATACAAAGGTAGATTGTATTCCGGAGAGAAAAACTTGATTGAAAGATAAACTATGTTTGACCCATGCATGATCCACTTGATTTAAAAATGAAGAATATGTAATGTATTCAACATGAGGAAAAGCTAATAGAAGGACTATTAATTTAGAATGTTAATTTCACAATAGTATAAAGATAAAGGTGGAAATATGTGCAACATGGTATACATGACCATACATATGAATAAGCAACATGGTCATAAGAGAAAAATTTAGAATTTAAGATGACTGATTAAAGAATAGTATATAGTAAGAGGACTATGAAACGTAAGAAAGGGTTTGAAATATGATGGAGAAGTTATAAAATAAAGAGGTTGTGAGATTCAAGCAAGTGCTAATTAATCAAATATCTCTATTGATAACTAAGTAAATCTACATACGAGAATGTATTAAGGGAATGTTTGAATACAAGTATTCCAAGTCTTAAAATCATCTTCTCTTTCATATATTCCTTAATAAGAGCAAGGTGGGAATGAAATGATAAGAGAAAATGAATCATATATGGTGCATAACTACCTTGGTGGGGTCATCTAGTGAATGTAATAGTGACATACAATATGATGAAGTGTGATAAGAAATAAATTCTTGTGTGATAGCAAGAATGATGAATAATCTATTCCTATCTTAAATGCTTCAATGTTAATGATGTTTATTGTATGTAATCATATGAAAAGGATAGGTAGCAAAAAGTAAAGAAGTAATGAATGAGCAGAGAGATATGGGAAAACACTAGCTTTGTGTAATATGTGAATTTGTTTTTACATGTATGAATTGTTGAAGGCATATTAAGGTATGAAAGTTGGTTCTACATATGATTTCAGTGTATTTGTGCAAGCTATATGTTAAATTAAAGGCGTATGATAGTTGTAGTAATTCATACCTGATATGCATCTTACTATTGTGTATTTGTGATATGGTGATACGGTTTGGATGATGTCAGAACACATGGAGAGATACCTTGAACAAGGTAGTCATACTTATTCACTCATATTAATAGAAAGGGGTGATAATCAGATTGTCTGGACAAGTAACCCTAATGAGGTGTAGCTTGTTATACCTAGCTCTAATATAACTGAGTGATGGTAATTGAGTATGATTAATGCTTGAATGACTGATACAATTGTGGATTACCTTATTACTGTTGTTGAAATCCTAAAATGATATAATACGATGGTTACACTTTGAATTGTGTGTGGGCCCATAACCCACAGGTTCCAGGATCGAAACGGGATAGTATAGAATGAGGTGGTAATGCTTCACCTCATACATCCATGACCCAATGAGGATGCCAAGAGTAGTATTGTGCAATTGATTGTTGAATCTAGTCTTTTAATTCAAGACTGTTTTGCTATTTGAATAGCACTTGATTAAAGTTTAAAACAGTATGGTGAACTTGCTTTTATCACTTAAAGGTGATACAGAACAATAGAACTCTCTGAGCAGCATAAGTTGAGATAGTTGTATCAAAGTATCAGAGTTGCGCAGTGAAAGCGTGGTGGTTTATCTTTGCATTCTATGTTTGGCTGTGGCATAAAGAATTTGCTTGATATCATTGAGAACTATTTGAAATATGTTGTGATTTAGTAAAGAATTAAATGATCTAATGTTGAAAACTACATTCAGGTATGAAATACAAGAATATAGTGGCATGGAAGGATTTAGAAGTTTAGAATAACCTTGAATGTATTTTTCTTGTAGGTTCATGTTTCGAGGACGAAACATTCTAAGGGGGGAGAGTTGTTACGACCCCATCTGAGCTTAATTGGTAAACTAGGGTTTACCTAGACAATTGCAAAGATTAATTGGAATAATCATTATTGAAATCTAATTAATGACGATAACACAATTAGGATGTTTTAATTATGATAAGAAGTCTAAATATTCTTTTGTCTTGTAATTAGGGTTTGAGAAACATAAACCCTAATCGGCCAATATAGGGTTTTGATGATACATGAATACAGAATTTGATAAGTAGAATGTTTCACTAAATGATTTTTAGTATTTTATGAGTAACTATGATTTACTTCAAATTTGGATATGATTTGGATATATAAAATGTGAACAACATTAGAAAATATCAGAATTTGTGAAGAATGCTCTGACCTGTTTATCGGCCGAGTTTCAAACTCGACCGATCACATTTCCAGAATTATACAGCAGTGTGGTAATTGAATTTTATCTTTATATTGGTATATCCAATTGATCTCAAATTTTAACTGTGCCTGAACAACAAAGTTTTAGACACTCTGTTAAATTGGCATAATTTTTGGATGACTTTTGAATCCCTACAGTAAGGGTGTCGGTCGAGTTTGTGCAGGACAAACTCGGCCGAATATTTTGCAAACTGCAATATAGCAGTGCACTGTTCTATTTTTAATTAATTATTGGTAATTCCAAATGATCTCAAATTTTAACTGAAGCTTTATGGATCAATTATAAACAATTTGGTAAATAACCATAATTGTTGGAGAATGTTTGATTTCTGAAATAAACGAATTACAGTAACTTTTGTATAACTGAATATTCAGCCTATATAATTAAAGTTAAGTGTTGGGTCAATATGCAATTGACCCAAGCAGCTCAATTGACTTATATGAGCAACCACACACACACAAAGCTCTCATTCTTATTCATTCACTCCAGAGAAACGAAAACCTAGAGAGAGAGGGAGAGTTAGGGCTTGAGTGGAGAAAGTGGGGGAATTGCTGAATTAGGGTTTTGCGATTCCAGGAAGGGTGAAATCAAGTAGTTTGGATTCTTTGTATAGACTTTTATGGTGGATCTTCTCTCTCAAGTCAAGATTCCATCCATGCTCTGATTTGATCCAAGATGATGTCGAAATTCCCTCTTTTCTCACCCTTTCTTCATAATCCCTCATTTCCAAGGTTCCCGAGTTGAATGGAAGAAGAATTGGGAGATTTGCTAGGGATTTGATAGGAATTCGAGATTCCCTGAGTTGAGCTGCAGTTGTGAGGTGTTTTCACACCTTAGGGTGAGTGGGTTCTTCCTTCAAACATTCTAATGCACGAATTTGATTATAACATCCAAATCCCTAAATGCTTAGCATGTGAATTCTAAATCCTGAAATGTCCGTTTGATTTAAGTTATTGTAAATTGATATGATACGGATTCCTTCTCTGTTTGAATGACTTTTGATTGTAGATTCATATCAGATACGTATACAACACTTCTTAGTGAGAATGCTTTTCAGATTTATATCAAATGATGTAATTAGGGTTTAACCTAATTGAGACATCACTAGTGTTTCAACCTTATTGAAAAGGACTAGTAATCCTATAAGTGGTTAGTATGTATCTCATGGGTTATCTTAATTGAATCTTATTCTTGATACATGATATCTCAGTAAATGATATGGAAAAATCTAAATTTAGTTAAGTTTCCATGATTTCATATCTATATTGATTATATATGATTTGTTGGAAACAGTCTTTATTTAGTGAATGCTTATATCTTATGAGATCATGATAAGAGCCATGTGACAAGTGAATGAGGCAAATGAAACCCTAAGAGTAGGGTGTTGTCATGTGATGAATGAATAAGGCGAATGAAACCCTAAGGATAGGGTGTTCAATGAATCATGTTATGGTGACATAAAAGGTCTCGATATGAGATGTGGTGATACTTAACTGTTAAATTGTATGTTTATAGCGCATTTAACTTTATATGCTTGTTCTCTCTGAGTTGATATCTACATACTGCAGGGCTTCTTATTTTTTTTTTTTTTTTTTTTTTTAAGCAAGCCAGAGGGTTTTCTATTCATCCCACCTCTCTCATGTGGGCGAAATCATCACCAAAGGCACATCTCCTGCTTATAATATCACAGGTATCTTCCCAAAAACAACCCCCACACAAGAAAACCCAAGAAAAAACATCAAAGACACTCCAACCAAAGCATCTACAACACCTTTAAGAAAACAACAACATCAACCGTCGATCCTTCTCTTTACCACCTGGATATAAGGCGTCCCTCTCTTCTCAAGAATAGCCATGCCTCTAACCTTTCTGGGCATTCTATTAACATCAGTGGAAATGATCACCTCTGAGTAACTACAACCCCATCGACCCACAGCCATCGGAATCGCGTTTACCATCTTCTGAACCACAGACCCAGAGATCCCCTCTCTATGCAACTCGGCTCTCACAGCTCTAACTTGAGCTTTCATTTTCCAAGGTTCATGACTATTCCTCCAGAGTATGTTGTAAGTATCGTGGTCATCAAGCTCAATGGTTGAAATCTTAATCGATCTGTCTCTCACAATCTTCAGACCAACCAAAACCGCTTGGATGTAAGCCATACTATAATCCCAAGCGTTCAACCAAGAGAAGAAGATCATGCAAATCTCTGCGTTATGGTTCCTTACCAGGCCTGCAGTCCATCTCCTTTTACTCCCATCTCCACAAACGTCCCTCCCAATAGTCAAGTTCATCTTTAAATTAAACAGGTCAGGTCTCGACCATCTGAGCAGCTTAATCTCCTTCATACTAGTCCCTGGTAGAACAATACCTGCATCTTCCATCTTATCATATAAATCACAACCACTGAGGTAGGGGAAGGACTTCTTCTTCATCTTATTGTTAATGGCATTGATCACATGTTTCCATTCAACTGTGATCTCACGTTTTTTATCATCAAAGCGAGCTGCGCATCGAATTTTCCAAATGCACATAGGAATCTGGACAGCAAGGTAACCTGCTAAACATAAATCCAGTCTCTTCTTCAACCCCAGGATACACGTCTTGACAAGAGATCCTATGTCTACTGGCGGCTGCAAACCAGTAATCTCGGTGAACTTAGACCAAAGGAAAGAAGCAATCTGGCTGTCAAAGAAAAGATGCTTCGAGTTTTCTTCTCGATGGCTCTCACAGCAAACACAACGAGAGACTAAGGGAATACAACACTGCATCTTGATATTTTCATCAGTAGGGATAGCCTTTCTCGCAATCTTCCAAACCAAAGCACACGCTCTAGGGAAATCAATCTTCCATATCATCCCCAGCTCTTTCCAATCTTCTGTTCTCATAGGTTGCAGGACTTTCTTAGCAGAACTCAGAGAAAAGATACCTCTCTTATCCGGTCCCCACATCATGACGTCCTCTGTGTTATCAATCCAAATCCCCGCCTCCTTTATGAGCTTTAAACCATTTTCATTAACAATGTGACTCAGCAAATTCCAGTCCCAACCCTGTTCATCCTCCCAGAAATCATAGACCATAAACGGTTGTCTACGATCACTAGCATAAATGGCATGTCTAGCAAGTCTATCTTCACACCATTTCACATCCCAGAAACTAACCTCTCCTCTACCAACTGACCATCTAATGAAAGGCATGATCTTCGGAAAAACCTCCCACACCTTGTTCCAGAACGGTGATGGAGTACTACTAATCTTTAGATTCTGAGGATACAACTCGGATCTTCCTGAACGCGAGTTAGCATACTTTTCTCTGCAGAACATTGCCCAAAGGGAATTACAGCTGATTACCTCCCAACAAGCTTTGGCGAGGAACGCCTCATTCAACCTTCTTAGAGGTACAAAACCCAGACCTCCTTCCTCCTTGGATAACGCCACCTTACTCCAACTAATCCAAACTCTCCGTTCATTATTCTTTCTATCCGCCCATAGGAAACTAGAAAACTTTCTCTCTAACCTGTCCATAATCCCGGCAGGCATCCCAATAGCCGCAGCAGTATACACAGTAATAGACGCCAGAACCTGATTAATAAGGAGTTTTCTTCCCGCAAAGGATAATAAGTTCGCCTTCCAGTTAGCTATCTTCGAGTTTACCTTGTTCATCAGGAAATCAAAATCATCCAATCTCGCTCTACCTTTCGTAATAGGAATCCCAAGATATACAAAAGACTTCACCGAACCATCAATGTCTAAGGTTCTCGAGATATCATCAGCACCCTGCGTATCCGATCCCCCCACCATACAACACGATTTCCTTCTATTGATCCTCTGCCCAGTAGCTTTCTCATATGACGTAAACACCTCTTTCACAGTTTGAACCGATCTAGTTGATGCATTGAAGAGCAGCACAACGTCATCAGCATAAAGAAGGAGAGTCGGAGCATTGGCGAAACCTCTAGTATGAAATCTGTTAATCTGTCCTCTTACCGTCATCTCAAACACTCTTCTGCTCGGCAACTCTTCAAAGATAATAAACATAAAAGGTGAAATCGCATTCCCTTGTTTCAACCCTTTCTCTATCTTGAAGAAACCTGCAGTTTCATCCCCCACCGTGACCGTAGTCCATGTATTCCTGAAGAAACTCAAGCAGATATCAATGGCATCACGAAGGAAACCAAAGGCAGAAAGACACTTATCTAACACCTTCCAATCAACTCTATCATAGGCTCTCGACATGTCGAACTTCACAATCGTATTAGGAGACCCCTGCCCTTGGTTAATGTCATGTGAAATCTCCTTCACAAGGCGTATATGGTGTGTAATGTCAGTTCCTTTCAGAAAAGCTCCTTGCATATCTCGTAAATTGCAGGGCTTCTTATTTTCAATACATATCTCGTAAATTGCAGGTAATGAGATATGACATGCCCTAGAAAGGGATGTTACTGAGACATGGTATATGTTGAATACATGAGCTATGATATTTATCTGTTAATTAATTAATAGACCTAAGTGCCCTAACACCATAGAACCCCTAAAGGAAGGTCTGTTACTTAGGGGTGAAACTCGTGTTGCAACATCATTCGTGCTTGTGTCACGGACAAACGAGGAAAGAGAGGCAGTGTCTAACAACAATCGTGCGTGTGTCACGATGGCACTGGGAAAAAGAAAACTTGGTTATCTAACACCATTCATGCTTGTGTCACGAAGGTAACCCTGTGAGACCCTCCGCCGGTGTACTCAGGTTAAAGGAGGAGTCTGGAGCACACGTGGTTGTGCATTGAGGCCGTAGAGCCTATGTTTCTGGCCGGAGAGCCAGGGGTCCTGTAGCAGAGCAGGGCTGGCGTCAGACTTAGCATTTCCCAGGTGTGTCGCTAAGTCTTGTACGGTGGGACCGTAGCATGGACTTGTTGCGGATCTTTATATGCAGAGTACACTGCATATGATTAGGGAATAAGTTAAAATATGATCATATAGGTTCACAGAGTTCTTTATAAATGAAAGAGTTAAGAAAGACTAAAAGCATAGTCTTCTAGTAGTTATTCTTTGGATGCAATATTTACATTCTTTGTTATTTCAATTATATTGTTTTAGAACTGTTCAGTGTAGTAATTATTGTTGTTAAATTTCATATCGTTTATTCAAATTATATCTGTAATCACATTAGTGCATTAGTCTGTTTCCATGAAGTACTCATTCACTGAGCGAGTAGGCTCACCCCTCTACTCAAACATTTTTAGGGTTAACCGCGTGGACTTGGAGATAGTCAGAGCTTTAGTGTAGACCTGCCACAAGAGTTAAGTACGAGATTAGTTGAGTCAGTCGGTCCTTGTCACTCTAGGTCCTTAGTAAGAGATAAGAGAGAGAGTTGTAATTACGATGTGTAATATTGTTCCTCTTTTGATATGTATGCTAATTAGCAAGTTTAATGTGCATAAGGTGTGAAAGACATCGTGAATGCTTTTACATGTATCTTTACTATTGAAGTCTGATTAGTAAAAGAAATGTTCAGATTCCTTTGTTAAGATGATATGTGGTTCAATGCAGGAAAGCAAGAGTTTTAAAGAAAAGAAAAAAAAGTTAAGGATGTTCTTTGTGTTGCATACAAATCCCGTCTTACGCCCTAATCTCATGATTTGAGGAAATTGTGAGATCGGGGTGTAACAACTATGGTTCACAACAGACATTTCAAGGAGTTCCTACATTTTATTTACTAGACCAAAATATGGAAATAACAACTAGATGACAAACCCAAACCAACTAAATACAATGAATAATTTGGAGATGAAAAGTAGTCAACCACTATAAAGGTGATAAAGTGAACTATAAAGTATGAAGTGGCCTACAAGGAAAAGGACACACTCAAAATGGAAAGAAAAACAAAAGTACAAACACATCAATAATTTTTTGACAAAAATGTACAATACCAAGAACACCTAATGAAAGATAAAGGGTGAGAAAACATGCTTCTCTACCAAAAAATATATTGGTTAAAAGAAGATTAGAATGGATTAATATGGAAACCTAAAATAGAATTATTACCAAACACAAAGAAATGATAAAACGTTTTTTTGGAAATTTTAGGTAAATATATTTCCAACCCCAATAATTGGGAAAAATTACAAGTTACAACCCTTATATGTACCTTCTTCAACAACTACATGATAGACATATAGTATGCAACCAAGTAGAAACATCAAACAAAATAAAAAATGAACCCAATTTATAGTGACAATAGGTGGGATACCTATTAATTTGTTCTTGTACAAGTTGTAAAGGAACTTTATGTTCTTTTGAATCTTGCTAAAAAGAATGATGGAATCATTTTCTCTACATCCATGTCTTCTATCATTACTTTCATAACATATGCATTGAACACAATCTATAATAGCCCCTAGCTCCAAGGTTCCCGTTGCACAATGTTTCCTACCCACTTCCATTAGGCATTTATGTAAGGAGTATGATCTTATGATGTTAGGCTTGATTTGAGCACAACCCCACATGTAGTTCTAGTAAGAGAAATCACTGTATATATGATCACTAGATTTTGAGTTAGATTTACAAAGGCACAATCAGTGTCAAACTAGGGTTCCATTTTATAATGTTGTCCATGGTGGGCATAAGTATTTCATGGCCTTATATGTAGTTAGGATCCATCGTGGATGGTGCATGGTAATCCACATGCTACTAACTGCATTATCTTCAACTTGTGTTTGTCCGCATTTGTCCCACATAATTGAATCATCAACATTGGTGAACTTTGACCACATGTCCACCATTCTCTTACATAAGGTAGAGAACCCCCATATATGATTAGGTCTCACATTGAGGTTTGTGCCATATCTTCTCCTCATCTAGGAACTCCAAGGTGAATCATCAAATAAAATCTTTTTTATTCTTTTCATTGTGTGCAAATAAGCTAAATCTGTTAGATTCATTAGTACAATCCATCTTCCTTCTTAGGATAATCCAATCTATTCCAACTAGAAGGATGTATAAAAATACACCATTAGAATTCATTCAAATGATCTCCATACAATGTAGAGAAGAACATGGGATTTCAACTTGTATCAACTAGAAGTTGATTAATCCAGTTGCATAATATCAAATAAGAATGAGTCTACCTACCACTAAAATTTCAAGACAAGTCGACCTACTTATAATATACTTAAATTGTTCAAGGCACTCATGAAAGTTCTTACACCTTACATTCCCACCTGCCATATGGAAGCCCATATATTTCATTGGCCATTCTCCTTTATGTATCTCCAATGCCTCAATCAATTCCTCCTTGTCCTTACAAGACTTAGATAAGAAGATATCTATGTTGCATGGGTTACACTTCATACTCTATTCCTTCTGAAAATCCAGAAGAAGATACTTAAGTTGTTTCAAGCTACACTTCCTGTCTTCTTTGAAGATATGGAGATCACCATCTTACAATAAGTCACTCATCACCTTGGTGCGTCTCATAGAAAATAATCTCATGTTCCTCAAGTTATGTGCACTCTCAATCTTCCTACTAAGGCCATCCATTGCAATCGTGAACAACAACGGTGATAAGGGATCACCCTATCCAAGGCCATTAAAGTTTTTGAATAATTTGACTGCACTTTCATTAAGTAACAGAGAGAAGGATGAAGTCTCCATTCATTGCCTCACTAGCATGATCACATAAACACAAAATACCAACTCCCTCATGCATTTCTAGAGATGGGTCCAACTTATTGAGTCAAAAGCTTTAGTGATGTCGATCTTTACAAAGGAGGATGATATGATTGTTTTGACTTTAAAATATAAGGTGAATTAAACAACTAGAATAGAGAAATACTCAATGCTTCTCCCTTGTACAAACGCACCTTGGTTAGTAGAGATCAATTTTGGCATAATCCTTGCTAACCTTCTTGTGATGATCTTCATTGTAATTTTGTAAAGCATCGAACATCAAGGAATAGGATGAAAATCAGCTAGAGATGCCACAATCCCTTTCTTTGGAATGATAGATAAAAAGACTTGGTTAACTTGTTGAACCATGTTACCACCTGTAAAGAACCACTTCACTTCTTTGTCAATATCTTCTTTAATCAGCTCCCAGTTCTTCCTATGGAAAAACCCATTGGATCCATCCAGACCTAGACTCATATTGTTCCTATACTCCAGACATAGTATTTAATTTCCTAAAGTTTAGGACACCTGAATAGAGCATTATTGTCCTCGTCAGACACCCTTTCAATATATTTATACTCAGGGAAAGATTCATCCAATTGTGGTTGATTGTATAGACCTTCAAAGAAATTCAAGGTCTCATTATCAATAATATATTCATCCTCCAAGCTATTACCTCCACCATCAAATAAGTCAGTTATCAAGTTAGCAACATTTCCCCTCTTGATAATAGAGTGATACAGTTTGGTATACTTATTGCCTTTAGCAACCCAGTCCAATCTATTGTGCTACTAGTGGTATTGTTCTTTATCTTTAAACAATAGTTCTAGTCGATCAAATGTGGCTTTTTTAGATCTAATGAGCTCAACATCCAAATGATTCCTTTTGAGCACAACTACCATGTATGTCATCTCCATCCTTTCTCTATCTAGTAGGTTCTTCATATTAACATATTTCTTTGATCACTTCTTAAGACCAGCCTTAAATTCCTTACTTTCTGTGAAAAACAAAAAAAGGATTACCTTGGCATCAAAACTCCCATTCTTTGTTGATGACATCCTTGCATCTTGGCCAATCCATCCAAAAGTTAAGAAAACAAAAAGGCCTCCTCTACTTTTTCATCTCCTTCAAATTAACATTAATAGCCAAATATCCAAAAATTCATAGGTAACTCATTTCATTTTGGTATCAGGGAATTTATTAATCCACTCATCATTCACCAAAGCACAGTAAAGTTTGCATGCTATTATCTTGGCAACACCTTTCTTATTATTCCAGGTATACAAATCATTCCCAACAGAGGGTCGTTCAGTAAAGCCCACATTCTTAATTACAATGTTAAATATATTGAGAATATAAGAAGGGACCTCCCATCCACATGCCTTCTCTTCTCTCTTCTTGATGTTGTTAAAATCACCAACCACAAGCTAGGGATCATAGATACCACTAGTGGTTCTCTAGATCTTCCCACAAACTTGTCCTTTGTTGATCTAGGTTTTTATAATAGACAATAGTAATGTTTATGATAAACCCTCATTTATTAGCACACTTCATGGTGATCCATTGGTCATCCATATTGGTGCAAGTCACATACCATGCCTTTGAATTCCATCCAACACAGGTTCATCCATTATCATCATGGTCATTATTTGATAACCACTTCTATCCACTAGCAATCAACTTTATAGACAAATTCTTCAAATGTCCTTCTATATTCATTTGTTCCAGCACAATGATGGAAGCATGTGTTTCCATGATCAACTTCCTCACCCCCTCTTATTCTATTGTTTCCTAGAACCAAGAACATTAGTCATAAGAATGGTCATTACTAACGCCTACTAGAGGAGTGGGTTCTATGTGACCCATCCACTCTAGTATTCTTATATGTATTTTTATTAATTTGAGTTAGGAGTCATGTTGATCTCCCCCACTTCAGTGTCTTGGTTGTAGGTACATCAATCTCATCGATGCAAGTGTGAACCCTATTTGATTCATCCTCAACCTCCTTGTCTTCCTCATTATTTAGCTTCTTGAACATGTTGTTTACAGGAACTTCCAACTTTGCCATTATTGTTCTTCAAACTCCCCCATGTGTTCTTCTTGTTGTTGTTCACAACCTTCCACACTTGGTTATTTTTCTATTTAGGTTCTTAAGCAGTCTCATCCACCTTCTTCATCAGTAGACAGTCTTGGTCATCATGCCCAAAAACCTTATAGTCAGGTCATCTTTCTTGGATATGCTCATAGTTAATGGTGACATGAGATGAATCTCTATACTAAATAAAGTGTATCTATGAAAATTGCAAATATATATACGAAACAAATTAAAGAACGTGACAAGAAATCAAATAGTTGTATATGCAATAAAAAAGAAGACCAAGGAGTACTCTAACATAGTCCCATCGACAATATTAAAACACTAGAAAAATATAACTAGCAGCCTCTAATGTGGGAAAAAGCCCACAAAGCACTAATATGTCACAAAAGGAGATGAACAAGTGCTAGAAACCAACAATATGTTGGTAACATGAAGATAAGAAACAACACACACAATGTGGAAAAAAACAAGAACATAACTTTTTATTAAAAATTGGAAAATAAATTCAATACTAAAGAAATAAAAAGAGAGAGAAAAAAGGTTCAATGATTAGTAACCAATACCAAAATCCCAAAAGTAAGACTCAAACACCTAGAAATGGTGGTGAAATGACTTAATTGCTATTATTTTTTTTATCCACTTCAGGTAAAAGGTAACACACAAAGGTAATGGCAGCCTTATACAAATCCTAGGCACGCCATAATACAATATAGACTGCAAGCATCATATGTGTAATGTAGTAGCGGTGAGTCAGGGTCGATCTGCATGGAGAAAGTGGACTTATGTGTATTTATATATATATATATATATAGGTTTGTCAAAGTATTTAACTTTATGTCATACATTTATATTAGTTTCATCATATAAGGTGCATTAATATATTTTTTTTAGTCATCAAGGTGCATTAATATTGCTTTATATGAAAACTAATGCCAATAAAATAAAAACATGTAAAATGAACACTAGGTTAAGTAGTGAAAGCATGGCTTCATACTAGGGTTGTCAATGGGTAAGGGTTAACCCATTTACCCTTTACCCATACCATGTAGGGGAAGGGTAAGGGTAAAGGATTTTTAACGCTTTACCCGCCCACCTGCTACCCTCTAACCCGCTTACTTAGTGGGTAAGGGTAAGGGAAAGACACTACTCGTACCCTCTAACCCGCTACAACCAATATTTATATATAATATATTAAATATATTGTCATTTTGTTGTTTAAGTCTATTAAATATTCAATATTACGTGGTCATCATTTAATATAATATATAGTTTTCTTATTTACTTTTTATGTGGCAAATTTGGTCATGTATACGTCACCATTTTGGAGGTGTAAGACCAATGTGTATGAAATATTTTTTAGTTTATGTACAATTTGACATAATGTTGTAGAAGATTACTTATCATCATTATGAATATTTATAGTCATTCATGGGCATCTTGATATCTCACTTAAATATATAAATATATTAGGACGCCTATTATTATTAATATTAACATACATTTTGTGTAAGAGGGCAAGGGTAAGGGGAGGGCAAGGATATTGGTGGAATGAGGAATTACCCATACCCTTACCCACTACTCTTGGTGGGTAAGGGTAAGGGTAAGACCCTCCCCATACCCTCCGCATTGACAACCCTACTTCATACAAGAAAAGGAAACAAGTACCTTTTGAACAACAAGAAAGGGGTATGTTGAACACTCATTTTCCTAATGTTCACTCAAAATAATAAAGGTATGCACGTTGTGGACTGCATCTTTCAATGAGGTAATCTACACTACTAGATAACAGTACAATACAATTATATCTAATACTAGAACACTATAAGTATGACAAGCAAAGCCTATTGTATATGCATAACTATTCAAATAAAAAGTATAGTCAAAATCTATGAAAAGAAATTGAAATGTATGGGTCAACTTTTAAACAAATGTAACGATATAAGCACAAACACATGAATGTATCATATTGGAACAACCATACACTCATGCACAAAGTTTAGCAAGTTCACTATTGCAACATGCATTCAAAAAATATTTGAGTTTACAAAAAGATTGCAAGAGTCCATGGAATAGGAAATTATCCTAAAATTCACATCTTTGAATAAGAAAAATGATATAGAAGGGGTAGCAACCATGAAATAGTGTGAAGTAATGGAGATGGATGAACTAATTGAATGGTGCCTTCTCCAAGATTGAATTATTTCCATGGTTTTAACTTCTTTTCTTATTGAAGTTCTATCTTGGATAATCCTCCTAAATGATTTTTATTATTTGTGATGAAAACATATTGGAAAATAACATAGGAATCCCAAAATATTTCAAAACCCAAGGATCCATATGGTGCATGTACATTTGATATTTGTAATACAATATTATACATTGCAATAGTGATGATTATGTAATTACGAGTGGTCACTGCAACTAGTAGACATGGAAGTCACAATGTATCATTATGCATGTGAGGAAAGTTGATTCTAAATCTATATGTTTGTGCACATGCAACAACACCACACCTCACTGTGAAAAATCTAACATGTATAAGATGATCCTCTATAAATTATGTGTGTATATAAGCCTCCAAATTGTCTATGCAAATGTTGGGAACACCGCGGTACATCCTTGAAACCACTGGGTAGGAGTAGTTGACTATAGTGAAATGCTAGCATGGAAACCTTTAAGCTTTATCTCTCTTTCTATGAAGTCTATGGTTTCTTCTTCTTGGGATTAAGAGAGAAAGATTTCTCCCCCCCTCTCCCATGCCTGTGGCGGAGGCTGAATGCCTGGGAGGGTGGTAAATCAAGGCAGCAACTGGGATTCAAACCCAGGTCCCTTCATGAGGAGACACCGTGCTTGACCACTTGATCCACTCCTTGTCAGCTATGGTTTCTTCTTCTTAAAGACATACTCATTAGACAAACACTAGGCATCATGTAGTTATATGAGAAATATGTGAGGGGTTGGATTTCGAGAAAAATTGACGAAGAAAGTTAATTGCGAATGTGATACAGTCTACTTGCACAGACACACTAACCAACCAGATGGCATATCTATTTAGTCGATTACATATTCAAGAAATTCCCTTTCAAATGTACTATACCAATTAACGTTTATTCAAACAACTAAAAATTCTAGTTGATCCTCTAAAATGGCCATGCAACCTTGATTTCTTTTAATTGAATAGAGAAACCATTTTATTTTTGTTTCAACTAGGAAGACAAATGTATTAGAATATTTTCGATTATTTCCACAATTAATCCATATAACATGAGCATCCAATGTGTGTGATCCTATAGGATCCTAATTTTTTTTGGAAATGCAATGTTAGTTTTTTTTATCTAATATCTTTCTTATTGATAACCATATCAAACCCAAAACATGGCATCATCATCCTCTACCAATCCAATCTTTGTTTCTTAATCAATAATCAACTATAAGATACATGTGAGCTTAATATCCCATATTGACTTATACAAGAATTGATTGTATATCACTATGTAGTAATGACAAATTCCATCTACACCATTAACATTACTCCCTGCCTACCACTATGCACCTAGTCACTATATGTATGGTAATACATGTTCAAAGTCATATTGGGTAGTGTTAACATACATTAAAGAACATGTTATCATTATAATGAACTTAGGTCTAAGGATCACAATGAGAGATTATTATGATTAGCTTATTATGGCCCATGTATTACTCTCAAGGTGGATTTTTCTAGTTCACTTGTATTTTAATTAAAACCTATATGTCTGACTTGATAATTGACATGATATCTAATGAGACATAGTCATCAATCACCACACATATTGTTTTTATGTGTTATTGTTGCTCCATTTCTCCAATTATGTGTGACTTTGGATGAAACAAGAATGAATATTCCAAGCATGTGTATGATCTAATATTCAAGTCCTCAACTTGAAGTCACATGTCATTCAGTCAACCATTCTTTGCACTATTATTATGTTCAACTGATATCTCATTTGAAGAAAATATAATGAATGGTATGGTGTTTAATAACAATCATATTAAATACAATATGTTCCCATTACAATTATATGATTGGCTCATAGGGATATCACACCAACAACCTCTTACTTACGGTAGATCCATTCCATCTTATATGACCATCATGCTTCTATAATGATATTGCCTTCATTAGTGGTTCATCTATTTGACTTTAAGGTGGTACTCCACAAATATTCACATCTTCTTGCCAAAAGATCTTTAATATGAGATGAAAGCTTCTAACTATGTGCTTGAAAAACTTGTGGGATTTGTGTTCCTTAGCATGCACGATGGCTCTTTTGTTTCGAAATACAGCTCAACTAAGTGATCAATACTCAGAACCAAGACTGGTGGGACAGTGGCTCTTTTGTTTCGAAATACAGTTCAAATCCCTACAAACATGCCCTAGCGATCCCCCGATTGTGTGGCTAGTTGGGGGGAGGGGGTTACACTGCCGGGGTAGTTTCACTTATGTGACTGCTCCTCGGGGGTGAATCTCATGTCATCCAAAAAATAGTAAGAACTAATTAACATTTATTAATGAACTTCTTGATCCTTACAACTTCTTTGACGCATTGGAAGAAGCTATTACACAATCTCTAATATAGAATCAACAATTGTCTCTTGTTTGGATCTCTTCAAGCTTACAACTTATCTCTATCAAGTGATAAAACTTGGGTTGGTGTAACTCTTTACTACCAACTCTTTTTCACCTCCATATATTAAAAACATATCCACCTGAAATGCGACTTTTACCTACTTGTCATGTTTCATATGTATGATTGGTGAACTGTAAAAAATGATGGTTGGTAAATTTATTATAGAACATCATGGGATCTTTTAATGTACATAAAAGCAGAATATAGCCAAAGCAATGGGAGTCGAGTGGTTGAGAGAGTTGATTGTAAGAGCATGGTCTTTGGTTTAATTCTCCGTGGACCAGGGATGAATCCAATTATTTTAAAAAAGTAAAATAAAAGTAGATATGTAGCATTTACAAAAAATAGAATGCAAAGCTAAAAAATTATGAAACACGATGAAGTTCGGACTCTAGGCCCCTATTTGATTCGAGATCGAAATTACGAAGTCCAGATCGGGTTAGTCGATAGATCCTATTTAGTTTATCTGGATTCCATCCTAGTTTTGTTTGGCAACCCAATCTCATTGCAAGCACTCATTAAACTGGACTGGCCTCATAACTTGTATTTTTCAGTTTGCCATATAAAATAAAATAATACAAAAGACAGAGCTAAATCTAGACTGAGATTCCGAAATCCTACTGCTAGCAGAACTGACTTAGTCTGGATTAGAGGATTACAGAACCCAAAACGGACTCGTCATTTCAATTTTTTCCAAACAAAACAAGACTTAATCTTGCCTAGATTAGTCGGGATTAGCACCTATGTGGCATAAAAAGACAACACACATTCCGGATAGGATCCCGAACCAAACAGGGGCTAGAACACTAGAAAGACCTGAGATATGGGGTTATCGGAAATCAACCATCAACACCGTTATTTTGAATTTAGCTAACTTGTTGGTCATTATAATACCTTTGTTTTATGCTAGCCAACGACCATCAAAATATTAGTAACCTGTAAATGCTACTGGATTTCTTGTTATTGTTGCTTAGAAGAGCCTATCTCGTTCTCCCCCTTCTCTTATGGTTTTATCCATGTATGGACGAAGTAACATTTTGCCTTAAATAATGTATAGGGTGTTGGCGACCACTCAATAGGCAACTTGTATAATAGTAAAAGCAGGTCTTTGGTCTAATGTTTTGTTTCCCGTTCCAGATTTATCATTGTTAGTCTCCTTGAGCCATCTCATGAGTTACTTGTGTCCCTGCATGATGCCTCCACATCTACTCCATCCAGTGCAAAAAGTGCAGTACGCTCCTCAGCAGGGCCCTCATGCCACATTCGTCGTCGTTAAAGAGCAACTTTTCTATTGATTATACTCGAACCGGTTCCAATTTGTAGAAGTAATTGGCATGAAACAAGCAACTCTTGAAGAGAAAAGAAACAGCGACTCTTGAAGAGCGAAGGCTAGCCGATACATACTGGCCGATAAATAATATTGCCTGTTGCTTCATTCATGGCAGACCATTTGCATGTATCTAGAGCAAAAGATCGTATCTTTAACAAATAAAATAAAATATGCTAAGTGGATACTATTTTAAAACCCAAAATGAAATTTCACTCATTCTTCACCACATGTTTGAGATTATAACAAATAAAATATATATTTTATTTGATATACTTTCAAATAGTTGAGGATAACAAGATTTTGTATCGGCTTTCAAAATAAATCTAGATAGCATACCTCATATATAATTTGGAGTTGGAGCCATAAAAGGGAATGCTGCAGAACAGCAGTACCTGTCGCAGGTGAATAATTGGGGAATCTAAAACGGCACACCATTATACATTTGATTGACGTCTTTAAGTCAGAGCCAGTTCGTGGCCGCGGTGCCAGTCCTGGACCACTGCATTTCATCATCCGTCTGTTAATGTCAAGCTGCTGCATGCGACCTGCGTCAAGATGTCGTTACTTATTGCGAATTGAATGACTTACAAGCAGTGCAGACAAACATATACGACAAAAGTTGACTTGTGCTGGATTATTTTCATCCTGTCAGGGAATAAAATTACTGTTCTTTTGTCATGATAAAAAATCTAGATCTTTGATTCTATGTGAAAAGAGAAATGACACATCGAACAGAAGTTAAGAGTAAAAATGAGACCATTTTTGTCATTATGTATACATAATAACAAAAATAGAGGAGGACCTCTATATTTTTTGTTATAATATATTATGACAAAAATAGTCCCATTTCTAGTTCAGTTTCTGATATATATAACAAACCTCATGTAAAATATATGTTCCATTTGTAAGGATATCACCGATAAACAAAGAACTATTTAAAAGGGGGGTTTACTGCCATTAGGTGTAATGGAGATTAAGAGAACTTTTACTTCAAAGAGAAAGACACGTGTTAAGATGAACAATATAGATCTGAGTGTGAACTGCTTTGTTTTTGTAGAGCTTTGTGATCATAATTTGTATCCTTTTGTTTAATTTAACTTATTGGAGAACCAAATGTACAAAATTCCCACACGTTATATATAAAAGATGTATAGGATTATTTGAAGTCAACTAAGAAAACGTACAACAAGACTTATCCCCTCTTTCGGAACCAGATGTAGACTTCAAAATCCGAGTTAAATTATTTTGAGATTGGATCGACTTTTATATATGGATCCATGCACTAGTTCTAATGTGATCTTATAGGCCTAACAATCACTAGAATAGGACAAACACTATAATAAACTAAATGTATAAATTTCTAAATACCAATAGCTCCTTTGCACCTAGTGAAGTCCAACTATGCATTTTGAAATGATTTTCTAATTAAAAATAGTCAAACTCTTTCTAAAATTCATTGTAATAACTACTTATGAAACTTGTTGAATATTATTTGATTAATTTAATTCCATATTTTCATGCTCAAGCATGAATGTATATGTATAACCATGTGTGAATTCCTATACGTAGGCACATATACATGTAGAAGACTGCAAACAAAACCGTGTCAGGAAACAAAGAGACAATACTCGAAAAAGTCACTCTCAGAGAAATGATATCTCGTGATTGTCTTCATGTAAAATGTGCATGACTCCTACAAGTCACCTAAGAGGATGGAAGTGAGAGAAGCATTAAGGACGAGTATTTCTTCTATATTCAGTCTAGTCAAAACAAAAATTAAAAGTTTAAGCAAGAAGAAGATGGAGAAGGTGTTCCCTATATGTTGGGAATGGATTAGAAATCATGTTAATGATAACAATAAGAGTGTGTGTCTAGGGTGGAATCATAAATATTGGGATGTCACTCCTACTGAGGCAAATGATCATAAAATAACTTCTCAATGTGTTAATTGTGGTCGATTTCACATATAATCATTATTATGTATACCAAAAACTATATGCATTAGAGAACCTATATATGGAGTAAATTAGAGATGATCACTAACAATGTCCATGAGTCGTGGATAGTATTTAGAGACACCAATAACATTAATTAAAAAAGGAAGGAGAAGGTAGAGGAACAAACACCCTATCTTCAATTTTAAGCCATTTCAACTAGGCAATTGGCAATTCTAGCTTAGTTGGAATTCCTACTATTGTAGGGGAAACATTCACATGGAACAATAATCTAAAGAAAGCAAATAGATATCTTGCAAGTTATATCGAGCTAGAGTGAATGATGAATGACTATGCAGATTCCCATATATGAAAACTAAACTTATTACCTCAAGTCTCTCTAACCATGCTCCAATTTAAGTCAAGATGAGAAACATTGTGAAGAAGAAGAAACATTTCCATTTCCTGAGCTTATGGCAAGATTGGCCAATTTGCAAGGAACTATAAAAAAAAATTCTTGGGATACATACATTCAGGGGAACCCTGTGTATGTCTTCAATAAAGAAACTTGAGAATGTGAAACATGCTTTAAGAAAGTGGTTGAAGAAATATCTTAACCTAAACAATCTCATTTCTAGGGACAAACTGAAGATGGATGATATTGCCAAAGCTTTGAGAAAAATTCCACTCCATGAAGAACTAACCAACACAGAATTAGTAACTCATAAAAGATTGAAGACCTTAGAAAAGGAAAAATAAAAAAATTACTAGCAAAGAGTAAGATAAACTGTATCAAGAATGGTGATCAAAGCACTAAATTATACCACACCACTATCAAGAGAAAGGAAGCAATTAATTTTATAAATGAGCTATATAATAAATATGGAAACAATATTGATGATGACCAAGCCATTACTAAAAATACTTCTATGTTATTTGAAAATATTTGGAAATAATTCCTACTAAAATCAAGAGCAAATATTAGTGATTGGTGAGGACAATGAGTAATTTATCAAGGTACCAAGCTTAAGTGAAATTAAGGAAAATATTTGGAGCATTGGTGTCCATAAGAGCCCATGATTGGATGACTTTAGTGGATATATTTATAGAAACAACGAGTTTAACTTTGAGAAGGGCATTAATAAGGAAGTTCAAGGGTTCTTTGATGGGATAAAACAATTAAGAAAATCAACCACATTTATTTATATTTAATGCCCTAAGAAGGAAATTATCACAAGATCAACTAATTTCATACAATAGCTTGTTTCTCCATGTTATATACAAAATCATCAAAATTATTATAACAAGGATATTATTTGTCCTACTACCAATACTTATCACCCCTAATCAATGGGGGTTCCTTAAAAAGTAGGTATATAGTGGAGTATTCAATGCTATATGGTAATTTACTTTGATCTACAATTTAATGAGAAATACACCATATACTTTCTTTGGAGTAGATGGCATATTTCTCATTACATTATACACTACTACAGAACCTACCTTTAGTGTCGGTTATTTAAGGCCTTTAGTGTCAGTTTCTAAGCGACACCTATGTGGGCGATACTAAAAGCTCACCCATTACGCGTCGGTTCCAAAACCGACGCCCAAACTCTTCGCGCGCCACCGAAATCGTGCCTATTTCCTGTGGTGCGAAGGTATAGGCGTCGATTATTAGATAAGAAACCGACACCATATACCTTCGCGCCACAGAAAGGACGCCATCTTGCCCACTATCAGCGTCGGTTATTAGATAATAAACCGACGCCATATACCTTCGCGCCACAGAAAGGGCGCCATCTTGGCCATTATCAGTGTCAGTTATTAGATAAAAAAACCGACGCCATATACCTTCGCGCCACAGGAAACATGCGTCGGTTATTTATATAAAACCGACACTATAACTTTGTGTGTCGGTGTTATACAAATAACCGACGCCTATTGTTTTTTTTTCTGTCAGTCTGCAGACCTGCTGTGGCTGGTCGCAGGATGAGAAACCTGCAGTTAACTACAGGTTTTACGACATCCATTGATATCAGCCAACAATAGGCCACAAACCTGCAAATTTAACAACAAAAATATTCACACATGCATTTAGCAATACAACCTGCAGTTCCATTTTATTTTCACACATTTAGAAACATTCATGTAGCTAGCAATCTGTAGTTCCATTCATTCACATTCACACATGTAGAAACATTCATATAGCAACCAACAGTTTCATTCATTTTCACTCAGACACATGTAGAAACATCTAGACATGTAGAAACATTCACACATATATTATAATTCAGAAATTCATTTACAAAATATCATTCTTTAGTCATTATTCGCTATCAAAATCCCAATTATATTTTAAAACCCCCACTATTTGTATGGTCGTTGCCCATTTTTCTCTTACTTCATTTAATTCTCCCATCGTATAGGGAGCATGTACATCTGGTAAGTCCGTTCTTGTAGTGGGGTTAGCTTTAAACACCTGTAAAGAGAATGATGTATATATATAATTAATGAGCTATAAATAAGATTGATATATTTCATATTATCTAATGAGACTATATAATACCTGAGCAATACAATCGATGTCCATACAACATGATAGACTAACACATATATAGTACATAACAACAGCAGCGTCGAATTTACATACAACACTAGCTTAGTACATATATAGTGGGACTAAGGTGACGATCCCACCTACTAAAACAGGTTACCGACAACTACATGTTATGACTGGGAGGTCGTGATTCAGCAACCGTATGCATTAGCAAGAGAACAAACAGATCCACTTGCTAATGCATACGGTTGCTGAATCACGACCTCCCAGTCGTAACATGTAGTTGTCGGTAACCTGTTTTAGCAGGTGGGATCGTTACCTTAGTCCCACTATATATGTACTAAGCTAGTGTTGTATGTAAATTCGGCGATGTTGTTGTTATGCACTATATATGTGTTAGTCTGTCATGTTGTTATATGAATCTGAAGCACTTGTGTGTGCTGCACTTTATATATTGTATCTGTATCCTTCTTCTCTTCATTGGGGCTTCTTTTGCTATTTCATGGCTTGCTGCCTATATATCTATATAACCTTTGGCGAATGCCTGCATATCCTCTTGGACCAATTGTGTGGTCGTAACATGTAGTTGTCGTTGAGCATAGCTGATAGCCTAGTTAGTTAGCACATTGATTTGGTTAGTAACAATAAAGGTTAATCTTGAATAGGTGAATACATAAAAACGTATATTAATTAAATTGGGAGTGGCACTTAATACCTTGAATTCATCTGTTTTTCTTTGGGTAACAAACTCCTCCCAGGCTTTGGGGTCCAAGTAGTTCCATTGCTATGTGGCTTCCTTCTTCCTATATTTATTTTTCAAAGAGAATACAAACAAAAATTATTAGTGTAGAGTTAGTGAAATACTGATCAATGTCTAGAATTGGATAATGAAACATCAAATCAGAAAATGATATTGATATTAAAAAAGTAAACATTTAGCTTCAATAAAAAAATATAAACATGCACGCCTCTAAAATTGTGATCTTTTATCAATTAACAATCCTTCATTGTGATCTCCGCGCACATATAAGTCATCATTAGCTTCAATATTTTGTGGAGTTGGCAACCCAACTGAGAATGGACTGGAGTCATCATATTTATCATAGTACTCTTCTTCATCTATAGGATCTTCAATGAACTGTCTTTTACCATGAAGAACAACCGACCATTTATCATTTGCAGGATCATCGATATAAAATACTTGTTTCGCCTATGATGCCAATATGAATGGTTCAGCCTTCTCACCAATCTTTTCAAAGTTCACTAAAGTGAAACCCAATTCATCCACTATAACTCCTTTGGTGTTATCAACCCAATTACATTTGAAGAGCGGAATTCTGAAATCTATGTAGTCAAATTCCCATATCTCTTCAATGACACCGTAATATGACATTTTAGCTTCACGTGGACTCTTATCCTTTGCACTTGCAAAAAACATAGTCGATGCTTGAAGGGTGACCCCACTATTTTGGACGACACTCTTATCATCTTGGCACTTTGTGTAATATGTGAATCCATTAATGTCATACCCTTCATAAGACATAACAGTCAACTTTGGTTTAAAGGCGAGGCATTTGATAGTTTCAGTAATATCATCTGGTGTTTGAGATAGTTGATGTAAGACTTTATCTTCAAACCACTTAATAAAAGTCTTGTTATGCTCTCTAGCAAGCCACATTGTATTGGCTCGAGGATATTGTCTTTTGATGAAATTGGTATGTTCCTCGATATAAACGTTCACTTCGTCCATGTTGTGTAAAATATACAAATGACCTTGTTTCAACTACTCACGGCTGATTACTTTCACACGTGATTCCAAAATTCCTTTGCCAAATAGCTTGTCAATATTCTTGTCATTACCAGGAGTGTCATTACCACTGAGAAAGTCATTGCAGAAATCTATAACCTCTCTCGCCACATAACCTTCAATAATACTCCCTTCAGGCCGATAACGGTTTCGAACATCACCTTTAAAAATGCTCATGTATCGTTCAAAGGGATACATCCAATGCAAGAAAACCGGTCCCAAGATTTTTACTTCCCTAGTCAAGTGGACAACAAGATGTACCATGATATCAAAGAACGAAGGAGGGAAATACATCTCAAGCTGACATAGGGTAACAACCACTTCTCTTTGCAAATTATCGAGAGTCTCAAGGTCAATAACTTTGCTGCAGAGACTGTTGAAAAAGAAACAAAGTCTGGTGATTGCAAACCTTACATGCTTCGGCAATATAGATGGAATTGCCACGGGCAATATTTGTTGCATTAGAGTGTGACAATCATGAGATTTAAGACCTATCAACTTCAGATCTTTCATTGATACCAATCTACGGATGTTGGATGAGTAACCATGTGGCACCTTAACATTTACCAAGCATTCACAAAAAGCTTTCTTCTCCTTTCTAGACAACGTGTAACAAGCAGGAGGTAAGTATGTTCTTTTATTACCCATTTCACGTAGTTCTGTTAATTCTGACCTTATTCCCATTTCACGTAGGTCCAGTCTGGATTTTATCCCATCTTTAGTCTTACCTGGTATATTTAACAAAGTACCAATGATGCTATCATAGACATTTTTCTCAACGTGCATTATATCGATACAATGTCTGACTGTCAAAGAACTCCAATAAGGAAGATCCCAAAATATTGACTTCTTCTTGAATGAAGAATTGTCACTCCGTGTAGTACATTGTGATCTCTTACCAAATTCATTAACAAAGTCTTTTACTCTTTCATAAACAACCTCCCCTGGTATAGGTTTAGGTGCACTGCGTTCCTCATTCAATCCATTGAATGCTTTGCGCTTCCTACGATACGGATGGAATTTTGGAAGAAACCTTCGATGACTGAGATATACATTCTTACCGCCATGTTTTAGTCTTGTTGAATCAGTGTTCTCTTCACATATAGGACACGCTTTAGCTCCTTTGACACTATATCCAGACAAATTCCCATATGCTGGAAAGTCATTAATAGTGCAAAACAACATAGCATGCAAACGAAATGTCTCTCTTCATGAAGCATCATAGGTCATCACACCTTCACCCCAAAGTTTCTTTAAGTCATCAATCAGAGGTTCAAGATAAACATCGATGTCATTTCCAGGTTGTTTAGGGCTCGATATCAACAACGACAACATTACGTACTTATTTTTCATACACAGCCAGGGAGGAAGATTGTATATAACAAGCATGACTGGCCAAGTGCTATGTTGGCTGCTCAATGTCCCGTACGGATTCATCCCGTCTGTACAAAGCCCAAGTCTTAGATTCCTGACTTCTTCACCAAATTCAGGGTACAATACATCAATCTTCTTCCACTGTGGGGAATCAGACGCATGTCGTAGGATCCCATCATTATTTTTCTTAACATCTGCATGCCACCTCAAATTCTTCGCATCTATCGGATTTGCAAACAAGCGTTGAAACTGTGATATTATAGGTAGATACCACATCACCTTGGCAGGAGAACCAGTTTTGGACTCCCCCGAAGTCGTCAATTTATACCGTGACGCACCACATTTTGGACAATCTTTCAAATCCGCATAGTCCTTTTGAAATAATACACAATCATTAGGGCATGCGTGTATCTTCTTGGAATCCATTCCCATTAGGCACAACAATTTCTTTACCTGGTATGTTGAGATTGGCAGCTCGTTTCCTTCAGGAAGCATTTCTTTCAACAAAGAAAGCAATGACGTGAAGCTTTTATCGCTCCATCTATTGTTAGGTTTCAACTTATACAATCTCAACACAGCGTTAAGCTTCGTAAACTTAGTACAACCTGTGTATAACGGCATCTCAGCATCATGCACAATGTTTCTAAAAATGGGAGGTGGATCGGTATCCAACATCGCATCAATGATGTCTACTGGAACTGGTTCATTCACATCTATGTCATCATAGGCAATTTCTTCTTCCACACAAGCACTGCTATCGACATCCACTGGTTTCGGGTTTGAAATCTCTCCATGCCAGTGCCATTCTATATAGCCTTGTATAATCTCGTTGCACATGACATGAATTTTGATTTCGTCACCAGTGTTGACTTTCAAGTTGTTACCGCAATGCCTACATGGACAGTAGAACCTATCTCCAGGTTGTTTCCTATGTTCCTCGGCAAATCTAATGAACTGGTCAAGACCAGAAATAAACTCTGGGGTGCAGCAATTGCGAATGGACATCCATGATCTATCCATTCTATGATCAAAGAGAAAACAAGTATATATTAGGACAAGATTAGGGTCTAGGGTTAACAAATACATGTGATGACATTATTATATATAATAAATGTGTACCACCTATCCATTCTAGAACACCTAATCTCACTAGTAAGTGTATAATGTGTATTGGGTTTTCAAGAAAATTTCGGCAGCATTTCCCCGCTGTTCTCTAAGTACATATGTACTTAGAGAACAAACGGGGAAATGCTGCTGAAATTTTCTTGAAAACCCAATACACATTATACACTTACATCCTAAGCGAGATTAGGTGTTCAAGAACAGTCCCAAACCGGGGACTATCCAAGATTTACTCCTAATGAGTAAATCTTGGACGGGTTTCTAGGCCAACAAATAATGTGTTATCATTCTTATACCTAAAATCCTAGTTCTTCAAGTTAGGGTGATTATTGATGTCTTTAAAAGCATGATTGGCAATTTAGGGAAAAGTTCATCATTTACATTCCAAGCATGTCACATGTGTGCATTACAGTTCATCATTAAGCAAGATATAAGTAAGTATGTCATATTAAAATAGACTATACAATATGAGAAAATAGTAGTGTAATCATGCAAATGGGAACATTCATGGGAACACACACTTCAGTTATAAACATTCATGTAGCAACTTCCAGTTCCATTCATTAATCTCTTTTTACATCCACACACAGGGGTGTACCCCTAAACAATATCTAAACAAAGGGGTTGGTGTACCCCTAAACATGCGCATAATTAAAAAAACTATTAATACAGACAAGTCTAGATAGATAGACAACTAAATACTACACCAACATGGTCCCGCATCAGTAACTTCAAGGACTTATCATTGTGGCGATCTTCTCCTGAAGTTCAGAATAGAAAGCAGCTATGAGTATTGATTGCTTTCAGACAAAAATTATAAACACAACATTTTTGTCTTGACAATTATATTTGTTAATTGGACTTACCGTGGTCTTTTTGATGATGAAGTTGTGTCACGAAGCTCCTCACTGTATTTAGATGAATCTGAACTGATAGGGGCCTCAGATTCAGATTCGTCCGAGCTGATATGCGATGACGTGCGCTCATACCGCAGTAGATGATCGGGGGTCTCACAGTTGTTGTTGGTTATCCAAACTTTGATGGAATTATGGCCAACTGGATGGAGAAAAAGCATGTTGCAACGGACCACATGCATCTCTCAAACCAATCACGCCAATCGGATTTTGATACAAGATTTCCCACCAAATCATACTCAACCTCGATAACATGTGAATAATTGCCAAAAGTTAGGGTCACTTTAACAAGCATGTAGTGTCTTCCTTTTAGAAAACGCCAATGTTTGGGTATGACCAATTGGTTTAATGAACGATCATCTAGGATGATGTCCAATCGTTCTTCAATAGGGAACATTAACATTGACATAGAAGCCCAGTTCATAGTGACTGTTATGGGTGGACAGAGACTGCATAATATTAGTATTAACAAAGTGTAAGTACATATAACGATGTTATATATTTTCAGAAAAAGTTGTATAACATCAGTTTACCTTTTATTGCTTGTCATAACCAACTTTATTGTGGTAGACATGATAGCTTGAAAAGAAGTCTACATATGTACTTAGAGAACAAACGAGGAAATGCTACCGAAATTTTCTCGAAAACCCAATACACATTATACACTTACATCCTAAGTGAGATTAGGTGTTCAAGAATAGTCCCAAACCGGGGACTATCCAAGATCTACTCCTAATGAGTAAATCTTGGACGGGTTTCTAGGTGCTTACTAAAATAGAACCATTATATGGAACTAATCCTACATTATACACATACTTTTCCTGAGTAAGATAATGTGCACTTCATGGAATTATTAAGATATGAATATATATAAGTTGTTTCTACCTACTCTGATGGGATTTTATAACATTCGAGTCTTCCATTTAAGGCATTAGATGCATATATTGCAGTCCATTGTGTTGATATAAGAATCCCATGTGATACACACGATTGAGAATATTTCACGATACTAGGAAAATACACAACTAGATATTCATTTAGGTGTTAGACATTCATTTAGGTGTTCCTGATAACTCGCAGGTATGCACAACTATATATAAAACAATAGACTTGTCACACATAAAACACCCTATACAACTATAAAACAAAAAAGTATTAAGATATGCATGATACAATAACTATTTTGCATCACATTACAACAGACTTATCATTGATACCTTACTAACTTATTTCTACATTTACATATCATCACTTGATCAAAATTACATGTATTGTATAGACAATAGAGGATTCAACTCAGTAGAAGCACAAAATCAGTACCTAAACCCTAAACACAAATAAGTAAATAACTTAAAAAAAAATAAAAAAAACGTCCAACAGCTGCTTGGGCGTGCCTTGGCACCGCCCAAGCAGCCGCCGGAGCAGAGGAAGAAGGAAGAAGGCAGGGCGGGCGAGCATACCTTGAGGGCAGAGGAGAGCAGTGGCCGGAGTACAGCAATCACCGGCGGAGGCGGCGGCAAAGAGAGGAGAAGCGTCGGTGAGGACACGGAGCAGCGGCGGAGAGGGCACGGAGCAGCGGCGAGGGCACGGAGCAGGAGCACGGACGGCCGCCGGTGAGCACAGAGGGCAGGAGCAGGAGCACGGCCGCCGGTGAGCACGGAGCAGCGGCGAGGGCAGGAGCAGGAGCACGGAGCGGCGGTGGAGGAGCAACGACCGGCGGGGGGCGAGCAAGAAATCGCCGGACCTAACTGAAATCGGGAATGAAACTGGGAAAGGGGAAGAGAAGCTCGCGCTGGTGAGCTATTAAGTTGACAATAAGCGTCGGTTATTCTAATAAACCGACAAATAAACCAACTGTGTCGGTTCTATTCCAAAAATCGGCACCTATACTATATTATAGTCTTCGGTTTTTAACTAAAGGTCAACCGACACCTATTCCTGTCTCGCGAATACCCTTTAGTCGTCGGTTATTTATTTATGAACCGACGACATATGTCAAATTTTGGAGGTAATTTTTTCGCTGGAATTTTGGTTTTGGCGGTTGATTTTAGGTGTTGGTTTTTTATTAATTAACTGACACTTAATAAAAGTGGTACCCGTGTCTGGTCGACCTTCACAGATTGTATGTCATTTTATGTTATAAACCGACACTATAGAGTTTAGGTGTCCGTTTATGTATACAACTGACACCTTGAAAAGTGACTTTATAAGCCATTTCTGTAGTAGTGATAGTTCAAAGTAAATTAGCAACTAGCATTTTACAATCCGCATATGTGTTTAGGGTTATAAGATACATGCTCAAATTTTCTTTGGAGTAGATGGTATATTTGTGCCACAACTCCACCATTCTCTGCCAAGAAGTTGCTTGACATGACTAAAACATATGAAATAATCAGTTGGATGTACCTTTGGAGCTGTTAGGAAAATTTAGGCTTCTATGAAAAATAAAATGAGGTGGTTAAATAGTGTTCTACCACCCATTTCATTCTTACTCTTAATAATTGATACATCTAAGGGTTTTCTTATGCAATTCAAATTGGTTAAGGCAAGGTGATCCACTATTACCCTTTCTCTTTACTATTGCAATGGAAGGATTCAGTAATATGTTTAGGGAAAGAATTGATATAAAATGGAGCTAGACATACACAATTAAAAAAAAGGTGATGTCTCACCTATGTTTGTTGAAGATCTCATTATTTTCTTTGAAACTAGAAATATAAACATTATCTCTATCAAATATCTCATTTAAGATTTGGGAAGATACTAGCATGAAATTGAAGGAGAATAAATTCAATATTTATTTCCTGAAATCATACATAACAAAGATGAAATTAATGATGAAATGGGAATCCATATGGTTCATTTACTAATAAGTACTTAGGTTTCCCCATGGAAGGGAGTAAATTAAGATGAAAGCACTTTGATGAGCGGTTAGATAGGAATAATTTTTTTATTAGCAAATGGATGAGCCATTCACTTTCCATGGTCAGTAGACTAATCCTAAGAGCTAAAAAATGGGCCTTATTAGGTTTCGGATGAGGCAAGGTGAGATCACAAATCTGTTCAAAGGAGAATGGATATCTTACTATCCAATTTTCTTTGGGGATGTTCTATTCACCCTAGAAACTAGGGCATGCTAGCTTTTCCTCTTGATGAAGGTGGGTTAGATCTTTATCACTTAATGGCTTGTATGATTTTCAAATAATGATGAGAATTAGGAAAGTACAGAATAACAAATCAATATGGGGACAATGGATGATTGCGAGATATGGAAATGATATATATTATAACCCCAAACACATATGTGGATTCCCAACTTCTTGGAAGAGAATAGTGGAGGTGTGTCACAAATATAGGGATTATTATATTAAATATGATCTACATGACTTATGCAAATAGAAGATACCTATTGACATTTCTTTTACAAATGTGTAGTTCAAAATACATAACCCTAGATGGAGTTTGAGCATGTATTGAGATCATAAAGATATGTTTTCAACTTTTGATAGAATTAGCAAGTGGAAAAGTATTGATATTGAATATCTCTAATATGGACGGTCTTATGAAAATGTTGAACACCTCTTTGATTAGAGTAACTAAATATATGTTTGGGAAAGAGATAAATTAAAGCTTGGAATTAAAGGTGCTTCAAATATTAAAGCAAGGAATAAGGGGAGGATATATGTTGGTTTGTGTATCATTGGTTGTGTACACATGACTTGGTTGATAGAAATAAGGGAAGGATATAGGGTAGGAAATGTGACAAGACTGATACATTTTCTAAATTAAAAAGGAAATCAACCTCCTATGTTTACCTATAAAAGGAAGATGGGAATGTAGCTTTTATAGCTAAAATAAGTTAGGATCTATTGAAAACTTAACATAAATGTTAAGTTTCTTATATGAGTAAGCATGTGAATGCTTTCTCTTCCTTTTATATAACTACATGTATGTCATAGTTAGCTCTTTTTGCCTCTAATATGGTATTGAGAGTATATTTACCAAGGAATTTTGACATATACATACAAAATAACCAACCAAAGTGTCGCCTTCGGTTTCCAAGGTTCTAACAATTTTATAGTGGAAGGAGGACTTCCTGCCATCTTGAATGAGGGAAGGATATGCCTTCCCTCTGTGAAGCCATGGAAACTAAGGAATGAGACAAGAAAAAGGAGGGGAACAACCAGAAGGAAACCTAGAGATAGCATTGGGAGGAGTCAAGGGAAGAAGTATGTCTGTATATTTCCCATGTGACCCAAGATGGTAGATAACTCATCACCATTATATAAGACACCTATGAAACCATGGAGAAGAATTGGGAGCAAATGATGGTTTTGTATGTTATGGGTAAGTGAACTCACTATGGACATCTTCTTGCATGAATCTTATGTGTATGGAATCCCAAAGGAGGGTCTGATCTATTTTCTAACCGAAAAAAATTCTTTCTTGATATATTTAAGAATATAAAGGATAACAAGGTTGTGAATATATCCAAACCCAAGTGGTTAGACAATAATTTAGTTGTTATGAGAAATGATATATAGATTGATATGATCAACACACTATTTTGATGTGGATTGAGATTCTTACTATTTGGAGGAACTAGTGAGATGATGGTGATTATTATTTTGGTAGTAGGCAAACTTCTATGAGCCGACCTTAGATCCCTTGAATAAGAATTTCTAGGTGAAGCCAATGAACTAGTTAAAATAAAATTGGATGAACCAACACTAGAGGAAGTATGATAAATTTACCAGCTACAGAACATGTCCAAGTGAAAATTAGGTATGATCATAAACCCAACTGCTACCATGATTATCTGATATTTATCTATGATGAAGACAATTTCTCTAAGAAGACGATTGAACCAACATGAAAACAAAAAAGCATATGCAAGATTAGAATGTGTTCAGGCCTCTAAGAACTAAAAGATTCAAGATGATGACACATGGGATAATGTTGTAGATAATATAAAGACTCAAAAACCTAATGCATGTGAATTCAAAAGAACAAGGAGAAGAAAGTTGTAGTAGTTAATACTAGAAACCATGGGGTAAAACCAGACAAGAATTGTAAGTCAATTGTTTTTAGAAAGATATCACATTTAATATAGGAGGTGAGACTCACAAACTCTCAAATCTAGTAGAGTTCTCACATAACCTCTTCTTGTAAAAAGTATGTGGTTATTTTAAGCAATGAAAAAAGGAGTTAAGGATGTTAGTAAAGAAGATGGTATCATATGTTGTTGTTCTGGGGGAAATATAGAAAAAAAATAAAAAGAAAATGTGAAAGCTCTCTCCTATGGGCCTGGATTGGATCTTGAACCATGAACATGACTATAAAGGACATATTTAATATGTTTGAATCCAAAATATTAGGACATCAATCCATGTGTCATGGGTGACCTATAGGATCACTACAAATTTTGTTAGTTAGGGAGGATTGTACATTGCAATAACTATTTTATATTATAGAAATTTTTTATTAGATAAAGGATATGTGGACTAAGGAAGACTTATCTAGTCATATCTAGGAACCTTGTATAGTGATTGGAAACTTTGACAACATCGGAAATGAGAAGAAATGATAGGTGATAAAGAGGTTTTGGATTTGATTCTAAGTTCATATCAGATTTTGTTAGGTCAGTTAAACTACTTGTTGTACATGGAGAGTCATTTACTTTTAAACAAAACTTGAAACAAAAGACAAGAGAATCTGTTGTGAACTTGATAGATCCTTGGTGAATGAGAATGGATTATCAAGTTCCCAGGTACAAAAACCTAACTTTTTATCGAAGTATTTTTCATAGTGATGTGTTTACATGTGTAACTAAGAAATATAATTAATAAAATGAAACCTTTCTATTTCCTACTTCATTAGAAAGAGTGGCTAGGATGTAGTGAACTTGTTACCAAATCTTGAAAGGAAAAACCATATGAAAAAGCTTTTTATAACTTCAACCTAAATTTAAAAAAAGTCAAGCATGATCCTAAAAATTTGTTGATACACCGCATCAACATGTATTATCTAATTTCTAGTGAAAAATATAAAGATTGAACCCTTAGATAAAGCTATGAGAAGAACTCCTACCCAATGAGGATCTCGTTAATGATTAACTATCTTAGCATAAAAGATTAAAATAGCCAGAAAAGGGTGAGGGAAAGTACTACTGGTAGAGGAGTAGGATAAATTGGATACAATATGGTGATAGAAATGCCAGACTCCAACACACACACACACAGAATATATATAGGGGGTTCATTCAATTCCCGCATAGGTAACTAAGATTTTTCTACCCGTGCATCCCGAAAGGTAGGTATGTGGTCAATAAAGTAACTAATCAAATAAAAAAGTAATTATTTTGTTAAAAAAAGTAACTATTGGACTGAAAAGGTAAAACTGGGCAGATTACACGGTGAAATTCTGGATAAAAGATGTAATTGTACATATATAACAATACAACTAAAAAGGTAAAACAGACAAAATACACAATAAAATTCAAGTAATGTATTTACTCTAGAATTTTTACTGTATATTTCTCTTATTTTTACTTTTTCAATAAAATAGTTACTTTTTTGGTAACATAGTTACTTTTTTTATCCATATAGTAACTTTTTGGAATGTACAAGTAGTGAAACCTTAGTTACCCAAGCGAACAATGAATAAAATGCCTATATATATCTCTCTAGCTACACCATTTGTTTTTACTTACATATCATGTTGATGTTGTATGCATATGTGTTTCTATATATAGATTTATATCAATACAAAAACATACACATATAGAATAATTTCAGTGAGAAATTCGTGGCATGCCCACTAGGTAGGGGTTTCCTTGTAATGATATTATATGTTACATGGTGTTGTAGTGGAGGTAACCTTCCACTACGTATGAGGTGTCGAGGTTTACAATATTGGAGTGGGTCCTATATATCACGGCCTAAGAGTAGTTTCTTGAAACCAAGAGTAATTATCAATTATTTTCCTTACAAGAGGGTTATAATTTTTGAATTTTTCTCAAGTTCATGTTTGTTTCACTAAATCACATTGTATATAGAATTAAAGTGAGTATCATCATATTTATATGCTTAGAATGACACATAGAACATAGAACACATCATAAGAAAAAAAAGGCTAGTTATGATATGTCATTTCTTCTATTTCATGGATTATTTCCATTATTTTGAATATGTCTTTCACATAATCCAATTCTAGCCTACAAAATCATCCACCCCATGACTATCCATATGGCTTCATGCATGTAGTATGTCTCTTTCAACTTGCTTGAATGGTACTTTTTGTTATCAATTGTTACCTTTATTACCATGGCCATCCTTAAATGATCAATGATGTCAAATCAATCAATGTAAAAATGATCTGGCCCATCATATGACCCTTAACACTTATGGAAATCAAATATTTGATGAGTTGTACAATGTTGTATGAGTCATATTTATTTATATTGATGTTTATAAAATTATCAAGAAAAAAGTGATTTTCCATCACAATGATGTTTCGTTGATAACCACAACACAAATTACATTAAAAGCATTCTAATGTTTTTTCTTACCAATAAAAAGAAAGCAACTAGTAAAATGTTGATGGCCATAGTTGTCCAACTATATGTCCAACATCACTTAAACATTATATAATTTTGTAATATCAATGTTTGGTGACTTGTGAGGAAATTGAGGTTCCCTAAACTACTAACTTCATTAGAAATAACCAAATACCCATCTTATTATGTGTGATAAACTACTTTGAAACATTAAATCATGCCAGATGTGTACCTGAATCCATAAGATCATCCATTCTAGTTTAACCACTTATCTCATCCAATAGGGAATCCAACCTTGTAGGATGAAAGTATACTTGTGGTAGATTGTTTTCATTCTCTTTGGAAAATATAAATCATGTCCTTTTACCTTGTTTAATAAACCTAGACATATGGTTTTAATGAAAATTTATGTTTCACTTGTAATGATATTATTGATACATGATGAAATGTTTTGGACTAGGTAATAAATGTAGAGGATCACTTGAAGTTCATAGAGAAGATGGACTACCTAGATTACCCTTTTTAGGAACATCTACATTTTATAAAATGTTGGGATGGGTTAGTTTGAATATGGAATTTGCCGACATTCAATTTTTGATCTCTGGATGAATCTTTTTTTGGATCAAAAGGATCCTTTTTGTTAAAAATATAAAGTCTAAACCTTAATATGTGAGTTTTCATCACATTCCATTAAAATCTAGAAACCAACCATATAACTATATACTCACCCCCATTGTTATTATTACATCAACCTAGAACATGCATATATATAAGATGTTTGTGTTGGATCAAAGGGTTGTTTATGGGGGGGTGAAAAGAGCTAAAAACACTTGCACGAAATTCATTATACCTTCAAATTCCTTCAACTAGTCATAATTGAAAATAGTGAATTTGATGGAAACTTAAATATACACAAGAAGGATATGAGAGATTGGAACAAGCAGTTGGACAAGATGTTTAGAGTGGTTCCAGTATCAAATATAGGAGAGATTCAGTCCACTAACCTAGAGAGGTCAAGCTCTAGGAGTTTGCAACCTATGTATACTTATACTCCATTTTAAAACATATAATTGACCTTCCTTTTCTGGGACAAGGATACCCAACTTTCCTTTTAGGTCAAGGGAGCCAATAACCTTACAACCAAGGTCTTATCTATCCTAGAACTAGAATCTTCTATGTCACCAAGGTCTTACCCACTTTTACAAGAAGCTGGACACCTTCGCCAAGGAGATCCCCTCTTTGCACTGAGTCTCTTACCTTGAAGGATTTACCCACTCCAATCTTGTATCTTCAACCGCATTCACCTCCTTCACTTAGATAATCTTTTTGCACCTTCTTCTACAACTTGAAGAAGCTTGCACCTTCTCCTTCACTTAGAGATGATTTTTCCAACTTGATCTTGAAGAGAGGGGTTGGGGAAAGGGAAGCCTTGAGAGGTTTACAAGTGTACAATGAAGTATCTCTCTCACAAAGATCCTATCTACTCATATATATGTTTTAATTTTTAAAACAAGAGATAGAAAGTGGCTCAAGTGGACTGAATGCACTCAACTATAGCTAGGAGCTTGAATATCATGAAGGAGCAACCTTGGAATGAACTCCAAGAGGTCCTATTTAAAGTTGGAGGTGTCCACAAGAGGGTAGGAGAACTAAAGAATGATTTCTAGATGTTTTGAGGGTTGTAGCAAATATAATTTTGAGTTTTACAACATCCCAACAACTAAAAGCAGTTTTTCTGCACTTTCCTTACACTGCATTCGGTCGAGTTCTAATAATGGTAACTCGAGTGATTTCACAATGCAACAAACCCAATTCGAATAATCGATCAAGTTTATCCTAGATGAAACTTGACCTAATGATTAAATTTGTTTTGCTCAATACAGGAATCTATCCAGTTCTATGAGTGTGCAACTCGATAGAACCTAAATTTTCTCAAAATCTAGTAAGGGGATTGGTCGAGTTCTGTGAGTGTAAAACTCAATCGAAAAAATCCTTGTAATGAATTTCAGAAATTATCATTAAAGTTATTACTCATTCGAATTAAGGGCTCTTGATCTTTTCTCATCTTAGTTACAAGTCATTACATCAAAACAAATGATTACAAAAATCATCTTAAGGGTTTTAGGGTGTTTTCCACAAAAGTGCATTTTCATAGATTTTGACTTGAGCTAGATCAAGCTAGGGCTTGATAAATTTGATCCATTTTCATGTACCTAATGCCTAAAATCAATCTCAAGTAGACATATTAGATACATATGAATGGAATGGTAAAGTCATTATCAAAATATGGACAATGTCTAACACTTAGGTCAACATTCTCCCCCTTTTTGAAAATGACAAACCATTCCTAAACATATTGAAAAGGGAATGAAAATTAAAACTTTTTCCTTTAAGAAGGATGTGAAAGTTAAACTTTTACATTGTGAATTGCTAGGTGATACATGAATAACCAATTGTAATTGCTCCCCCTAAATTCATGCTTACCTATTCTTGCATGGTTAGTCTCTTCACAAACAACCATAAAACATATCTATACTATATGGTCCTCTAGCTAGTCACATGATATTTTAGATAATTGATAAGAAAAGGTTCACATAAGTAATAAAGCAATATGGCCGATATCATTTCTCCCCCTTCATCATATAAAAAGGTAGGGGGTAGAAGATCTATAAGGAAAAAGTATTCTCCATGGACATAAACTAAAAAAACAACCACATATAGCAGGCACCAATCAGAGATAAAACAAAGAGAAATAAGCAATCCAATGTCATAATAAAAATGTGGGATAACATACCATGAACTCATAAGATATAGTCAACCAAAGAGTGATGGTACATGAGACTAAGATTACAACACAAACCATGTCCTCTCAAAAAAAGAACTATAAACCAACGAAAAATAATGAGATGATTAAATAGTATGCCTCAGATACATAGTGACCAAATGTCTAAAACATGATAGTATATATATATATATATATGATCACTCTAATAGACTATAGAACTAAACATCTACTACATCAACTATATCATCAGCATCCTTGTCCTCGGGATGGTAGTCCTTGTCATCATCACATGGTGAAGTAGAGGTAGAAATGGTAGCCTCACCATCCTCACTAGAAGAACCAACAAGGTTGTTAGCAGAACCATCATCATAACCATCATCATCCTCGACATCCTCAACAACATCAGCCTGAACCTCATCCTTAATGTCTTGGTCTGGCATCTCCATATCAGCCAGAGGTCCAAAACCACGACTAGGCCACCTGGCATTCTATGCAGCCCAATACATGCCAAATGCATGTAATGCATTTGCTTTCTCAAAAATGGGAGCATAAGTCCCATAAAAACCAACAAGAAGGGTGGTAGTGGGGCCAATAGGCAGAGGTAGAAGAGGAAGAGCACCATGGGTAGGAACATGTCCACCATCAGTAGTAAGGGCAGCAATAGAAGTAACATGAGGTGGAGGGTTGGTGTGGAACTGACTGTATGCATAGGAGGCATGGTTAGGTCCTGGGTATGCCTGGTAGGGTGGGAAGGGCAGGTGGGAAGGGCTAGCTATAGGAAAATTTCATGTGAGACATGATCTGGTAGATGTCTTGGTGAAGATGATCATGAACCATAAGGTTGTATGCGTGTTGATGCATCATGTATCCCATGAGGTCTTCATTTGATTCAGAAAATGAGGCATGACTAGGGTGGAGTCATGGTGGAGGGGCCTGGGTGGAGGAAGAGCCACCTGGTGTGGTGGAAGAGGTAGGAAGAATGGTATCTTGATGGTTGTCTCACTGATGGAAACTCCTATGAGACTTGTCTTGCATCTAAGATCATGAATGAGGGATTTTTCATTATGGTGAGCAAACATACCACATATCACATGTGTCTATGGGAGATGGGTTCCTGAAGTGTTCTTCCTAGAGTCAAAGCAGATCATAAGATGGAGAATGCAACGAGTCCACTTAACTCTAATATACTTCAGCCGAAAATATATAATCACTACCTTGTTCTATGCAATTTTAGTTTCATTCCTCTTGGGATGAATATTGTAGTTAACCATTAAAGCGATAAGTCTTGTCTTGATATCTAGGGAAGATGAGGTTAGGTTGAAATCTTCTTATAAGGGATGCCAGGTTTCTTCAGAAACTTATGGATGTCAGGAAGGGTAAGATTGGGTTCTAAACTATTATAGAAACCTTTTGGGTCCAAAAGGTCATGATATTCCAGATAAGAAGCCACCTAAGATCCAATGATTCTAGAATGAGAGAAGTAAAAATTTAGGGAGTCCTCTGAGATTGTAAACTTGGTCCTAGCGATCACCAAGGTCAAAATGACTTGGGTATTTGGTTGTGGGACTAGGGAGGTGTAGTTCCATGTCAAATTTTCATAGAATTCACAGACAACTTTTGAGCTTGACATGGCATTAGCAAAGCATGCACGCTGTACACATAAATCACTTAATTGATGTGCTTTAAACACCCTAGATACCTCCTCAATCACCTTAGTTATAGCAAATTGAGGTTAAAATAAGGATCTAAATGAAAATGGAGTTCTAGGAAAGAGCCCTTCTACCTACTCAAATCTTGTGTGAAGATGAAGGAGGTACCATCAAAGGCCACATGTCTTGGGGCAGCTGGGGCGGAGGTAGTCCAACTGAGACAAACCTCTTTCTTTGATTTGAAGCCATCTAGGTTGGAGATGGAGGAGATAAGCAACAAATGAAGAAGAACCATACAAGGCAGGTCAGGAACACCACCTAGGTGACTAGGGAAGAGGGAAAGAAAATTGATTCTAGGGCTTGAAGTGGATAGGATTGGATGTGTTAGCCTATGGTTGGATAATGAGAACTAGAGAAGGGATTTCAATCGGCTTTTCTCTAGTTAAGAGGTAGAAAATTCGGTCGATTACCATATAAAATTTGGTCCAAGGCTATTTCCAGTGGAGTTTGGTGTTGTAGAAACTCGATCGATTAGGTTTATCAATGTTGTCCTCAGCTAGGGATCGACATAGTTGTATTCAGAGAAACTCGATCGATTAACAATTTGTCCCAAACTATAAGATATTCAATTATAAGACTCTAAAGTTCTATATAAATTTATTTTTCTTTCCTATCATGTGTTTAAACATATTGAGGCACATTTCACTCATCATTGGCTACTATTTTGCGGTAGAAAACTCATTTGCAAAAACTAGCCGAAAGCAAGCAAAATAAGGCATGAAAACATAACAATTTTAGCACTTAGCAAGAATAAATTGAGAAATACAACAGAAAGACATATAGGTAACAGAACATCTAGCTAGATGGAATGTCAATATCATGAAGAGAAGTTATAAGCAATTTTGATCTAATAAAAGAAAATTTCTATCTAGCTAGAGGGTTAATAAAAATGTCTGCAAACTGATTCTTTGTATCCACATGTGTGATATAAATACCCTTCTTGGCAATTTGGTCACAAAAAAGTGATGATGAACCTCTATATGTTTATCTCTACTATGAAATATAGTATTATAAGACTGATTAATTGCATTAGTATTGTCACAAAAGATAGGTGATGCATCAAAATGAATCTTAAAGTCTTGGATCATTTGCTTCATCCATAAGACTTGAGCACAACAACTCCCAGCTGCAATGCATTCAGCCTCAATAGTTGAAAGAGCCACTATGCTTTGTTTCTTAGAGAACCAGGAAACTAGGAATGGTCCTTGGAAGAAGAAAGTGCCACTTCTGCACTTTCTATCAATAAACCAACTTGCATAATCAACATCCCTATAGGAAGTAAGAGTAAAGTCCCTTGACTTGGGATATCATAGTCCAAAATTTTGTGTTTTGACTAGATAAATCAAAATCCTCTTAACCTCTATGACATTTGATTTTCTTGGACGTGATTGAAAGAGTTTACAAAAGCCAAGACTAAAAATTATGTCAGGTCTAGAGGCAGTGAAATAAAGTAAACTTCCAGTCATACCTATATAGGGATTTTCATCTACTTTTTCACCTTCTTCATCTCTGCCAATCTTGGTAGTGTTTGACATGGGGGTGTCCATTAGCTTGGTGTTCTCCATCCCAAAGTGCTTAAGTAGTTCACTGGTGTACATGAATTGGTTGATGAAGTTCCCTTCTTTCATTTGTTTAATTTGAAAGCCAAGGAAGAAAGTAAGCCCCCCATCATGCTCATCTCAAACTCACTCTATATAAGAGAACTAAACTCCTTGCAAAGATCAAGATCAATCCCACCAAAGATTATATCATAAACATAAATTTGAATGATAAAAAAATTGCTAGAATGTGTTTTTGAAATAAGGTATAAGTGACTTTTCCCATGATATAACCAGTGTCTAGCAAAAATTTATGTACTTTCTCATGCCAAGCTCTAGGGGCTTATTTGAGTCCATAAAGAGATTTTTGTAACAAATAAACATGGTTAGGAAATTTATCATGTTCAAATATGAGAGGTTGAGCCACATAGAATTCCTTTTCAATTGTACGATTCAAAAACACACTTTTAACATCCAGTTGATACAGAAGGAAATTCTTATAACTAGAAAAAGTGAGTAGCATTCTAATAGATTCAAGTCTACTAACAGGTGCGTATGTTTCATCAAAATCAATACCTTCCTGTTGGTTGGACCCTTGATCTACTAACCTTGCTTTGTTCCTTACCACTTTCCCACTTCCATCAAGCTTTTTGTGGTAGACCCATTTGGTTCCAATGATCTTTCTATCACTTGTTCTTAGCACTAAGGTCCACACATTGTTCTTCTTGAATTGTTACAACTTTTCCTTACATGGATATGACCCATTCATCATCCTTGAGAGCTTCTTTGACATCTTTTGGCTCAAGTTGAGAGATGAAGGCTCTATTTGGTTGTTCTTTGTTGAATGCAACCCGTGTCCTCACCCTTTCAAAAGGATTGTCTATGATGAGATCTTTAGGATGATGCTTTGTGAACTAGGGAGTTGGATCCTTCTTTTCTTCTTCTTTCTCTTCTTCATCAACTAGAACCTCTTTTTCTTTATCAACAATGTTGATCTCTTTCAAGTGAGGGATTACCTCATCTATAACATCATCATTAATAATATTCTTGGAAATAGAGGGTTAGTCTCAACAAATTTAACATTAATAGATTCTTCTACTTTGGACAGTTTAATGTTAATCACTCTATAAGACTTTCTAGTAGTTATATAGCCAAGAAAGAAATCCTTGTAGGATTTTGGATCAAACTTGTCTAGGGAATCCTTGGTGTTCAAATCAAAACAAGGACAACCAAAAGCTCAAAATAAATCAATGGAAGGATTTATACCACACCATATCTCATAGGGGGTTTCCTTCAAATTTGGATGAGTGAAAACCCAATTTTGCACAAAATATGAAGTACTAATCGCTTCGACCCAAGTCTTCTTTAGAGTATCATACTCTAGAAGCATAGTCCTAGCCATTTCCTATGGTGACCTATTCTTTCTCTCTACAATCCCATTTTTTTGAGATGTTCAAAGTGAAGAAAAGTTGTGTGCATCACCATATTCCTCTGAAAACCATTCAAAGAAGTCATTTTTAAACTCTCCTCCATGATCATTGTAGATAGAGACGATATGGAAAGAAGCTTCATTTTCAACTTGTTTGCAAAAAGTTGAGAAAACATCAAGAGCATCACTTTTTGAAACAAGAAAGAAAGTCCAAGTATAGCATGAAAAGTCATCGACAATCACAAGACAATACTTGCTACCACAAAGCGATTGCATACACATTGGTCCAAAATGATCAATGTGAAGAAGTTCAAGAACTCTTTTCGTACTAAGGACTCATTTGGATTTTAAGGAGGAATTGGTTTTATTTCCTTGTGTAGAAGGTTGACATTCCTCATCCTTTTGTAATCCAATTTAAGAAGTCCTTTTACCAATCCCTTTTTGCTAAACTTCTTCACTTAATGCATGTTGTAAGGCCCCTGACCTGGGTTTTGGACTAAATCTATTTGATTTGGCTTGATGATGTTTTTAGAACCTTTCTCTAATCATTTTATATGATCTTAGATCTCGTGGAGAGCTTAAGTTTCAAGTTTGAGCTTGTTTAGATGATGTTTGTTCTTTGTGTTCTAGTTTTGGTGCAAATTGCAATTTACCCAAAGTAGAGGGTGAATGTGTAATTTTCCACCTCTAGAGTATTTCCTCTCTTTCTTTACATCATCTAGAGGAGATAGAAGTAAGTGGGTGCCTTGTTTGACCCTTGGTTGAGTGGTCACACCCTTGGTGTGTCTTGACCATGTGCTCATGGATGGGTGTAGTGACCCATGTTGCGACCTATGTCGCAACCTAGGTGATTTTTGGGTGTGTCTCAATCAAGACACTTCTATTGATCATGTCGTCTTTGACCTAGGGTGCGAGGTGGAGGTCAAGACCATTTTTGTTCTTATGTCTCGACCTAGGTTGTGTGCTGACCTCTTATCTCGACCTAGTGGTGTTTGTTGCTTTGTCGCGACTATAGATGGTGTTCCATGGTGGGTTGCGACTGGGACCACGTTGGGTGTTACAACCCCAACTTTTGGGTTCATTTGGCGAGAAATGTGATTTCTCATATTAAAGATATTTGAACAAATAAAGATATAATTTGTTTTGAATATATGGATTTTGTTTACAATAGCCTTGATGATTGTTTGGTGGGCTTTATTGGCTATTGGGCCCAATAACAAGGAAAAGACAAAATGAACTCCATTATTAAATAAGAAATGGAGAAAAGAAAAATGTAGAAACCTCTAGAAGGCAAAATTATGTAATCCAAAGGAGGATTTCGTGCCTCTTGGGTTCCTTGGGTTCCAAGGAGTACAAAGTTGCAAAAAGAAAGCAATAAGAAAAGAAAAGATCAATTAAATATTTCTTTAAGAAACAAATTGAAAACAATGATACAATGTGGAATTTAAGTGAAAAGAGGTATAATTGAATTATCCTTGGTGGATTTTCGTATCCAAAGGATTCCTAATGTTAAATGGAATGCCAATGAGGAAAATAAAAAGAAAGAAAAAGAGAAATCCTCAAAAAGAGATTTTTAATAAGAAATAAACAAGATAATGTGAAATAATGAATATGGATGCATCCAGAAGGATAATAAGTATCCTTATAAGGGAATTTCGAAATATCAGAGTTTCTTGGGGTCCAAGGAGCCCTAATGAAGAAAGAGGAAAGAGAAAATACCAATAATGTCAAACAAGAAGATAATATGATACATAATGAATTTTTTGGGGTATTGTTAAAAAGGAAGTAATTTCTATTAAAAGAAAATAGAAATTCATGCCAATGGATTAAAAAGCAAGAATAAAGGGAGTAAGTGAGAGGAATTTCGAATTCCTAATTATCCAAGAAATAAGAAATATCAAAGGGATAATAAGGAGAGGGAAACTTGCTTATTCATGAAGGAATTGAATTCCTATTGAAAGAGGGATTGATTGCTTCGAGGGCAAGCATCCCAGGGCATTGCTACACTCCCCTATATAAGGGGTAAGACCTGGGGTCAAGTCCAGAAGATCCCCCACATCATCTTCTCCTCTTCTTCCATAGTTTCATCCATAAACCCTAAATGAAGAGAAACTGGGGTTTTTGAATCCACGAGGTTACAAGAGGAAGTTGTGAGGGAGCGTTGTTGCTTCAACTACGGCCTGAGGTGTCTGGGTGAGCATCCCTTCACCCTAGCTGGCTGTGGCAGCAGCAATACGGCTGCATAGGGCGGCCGTGTTGCAGGTCTGCCCAGCCAGTTTTCCGCCACCATGGTTGCAGCCTAAAGCACCTGTAGGTGCGGCGGAGGGCATCTGAGAGAGTGGAACAAGTTTCGGTCACCGTCGAGGTCAGGAAGGTGGAAGGGGAGCCGTGCCAACCAAGGCTGCAGTGGCTGGTTAGGTCTTCGCAAGGTAGAAGACGACCCTTTGGGTCATTGGACGGTTCTACCCTTCTGCATGCCAAAGAGCTGAACCTTAAGTAAAGGGCAATATCAAATTTTCGTCATATTTTCAAATAGCCGAGCGAGTTGCATGAGAAGGAGGCGACGTGGCACTTGATGATTGGCCCAAGTAAGGATTTATTACAAAAATCATATCTGCATATTGGTAACTCCAATAGTAACAAATAATATATGTTTTTGCTCGAAAAAATGAGAGGAATTCTTTAAAAATGGTTTTGGAGGCTATTTCCTCTTGCTATTCGAGAAGTAGTGTAAATTATCAACTTTGATGAATTAAAGATGAAGAAACCCTATTTTGAGATGATTAATGTGTTCAGTAGGGTTTAATAGATGATTAAAGTTGATATTAACCTGTTAACTATAAAAAGGTGCATTAAGAATAAAAAGAATGAACTTTGCACGTAATTAGTTTAATTTGGTGTTTCTTGTGCGTAAATATGCTTTAATGGGCCTTGAAACCCTAATATTGGTAAATGTGTTTCTTAATGGCTTCAATTATTCAAAATCGTGAATAAAGTTAAGATATAATGATTCTAAGCTATTTTGAGTATAGAAGTTCCTAATTGTGGATAAATATCCTTAATATGATAATTAGGTTTTTTCTAATGGATAAAGGTAGAATTAATGACAAATAGAGTTCATATGTGAATTAGATCCTAATGAACTATGAATTGATGATAAATGAGCATAATGATCTTGTCATGGATTAAAAGGATAAAAATGGTAGCTTTAATGTAAAAGAGGCTTAATGGACTTGATTAATGGATAATGATACCTTTAATCTGAAAATAAGGTTATATGTTGTTAAAAGGTAACCTTAGTATCTTTCATGATGATAGAATGGATCTGACCTCTTAGTCTCCCTTAATTGGGGGTTACTGGGAGGTGGGGTCGTTACATTTGGTATCAAAGCATAGGTTCCTCATCTAATCTTTAATAATTATTAATTTTTACAAACTTCGTAGAACCCAAGGGAGTTATTAGAGGATTTTCCGAAAGACTGAGGTGTCTAAAAAAGGATCACGTCTGGGGACTGGCAAGATTTTCCTTCCACCACTAGTCGGAATATGAGGACTCCCAGATTAGTGTGACTGCCTGGCCAAAGTCTCAAGATTTGACTTGAAATAAGATACCTTTAGGACTCTCTCATCTTATTCATCCCTTCTCAACTCAAATGCTGTTACGGACCTTAAGGATTAGGGTTTTCTCTCTTTTCCTCACCCTCTTGAGGTATGGGTAAGGTTGATAAGGTTTAAGGAATCCTCCACCAAATTAATAAAAGCATGTAAATAAGATGTCATGGACATAAGCTTAATAGATTAAGCTTAAAAGAATAGATACATGCTTAGGTCGTATGACATAAGTTTTCATGCCCTTAGGAGAGACCTGAGGCTAGCCCTTCTTGTCAAGAGGGTAAGTGAAAAGAGTTAGTCTTGGAGGTAGAGATCTCCATTATAAGTGGAGACCTGGCACATCCTCTGAGGATGATGTTAACCCTAACCCTAAGTGAAGGTTAGAGAGAGAGATGACATGATGAGTTAGATGTCATGGTAAACTAGGCATTTGGATGGACATGCCTTGGATGCCATATGAGCCGTGAGAGGTTGGATGACCGAGTACCTTTGGCGACCCAACCCTAGGAGGGGGCGTGCATGTTAGAGTGAAGGATATATCCTTCATTGATGAGGTTACAGAAGAACCTATGGAAACCCCATGAGCTTATATGAGCATGGCATAGTAGGCACCCAGTAGTGCGAGCAGCAGGTTGAAACCCTGGCCAAGGGTGTATGTTGGATAGCTAATGATATAAGCATAAAGGGCTAGGGATAACCTTGAGCAAACATAAGTTGAACATAAGTATCACCCATGTAGGGGTATGTTTGTGAGCTTGGTCCACCTTCTTGGAGAGAGGACCTCTGGTAGTGAGGCTGTTTGTAGGGTTAGCTCTAGAGAGAGAGAGAAACCATGCAAGAAGGTCGGAAGCCTAGACTCTGAGATATGATGAACAATGGGGAGTTGAGGGTGATGCAACCTAATTGGATGGTAGTGGTTGCCTCATACTTGCTCCCTGGAGGCTGATGATATTGTGGTTATTTAGAGGAACCAAACCCTAGAGATAGGATGAGGCTTCTAGTACCTATTTGTCTATGGTATAGGTGTTTACCTACTGAGATGAGACAAAGAGTGTGTTAGACCCTGAGGAGGTTTAAGTATCCAGTTGTGAGGCTTTATACCTAGTTGGTTGCCCTTGAGGAGGACTCAACTCTGAAGTGTTTCTCAAGTAGAAGGATGACAGGAAGTGGATGTCATGCCTTATACATACTTGATTCGTGGTTAAGAGATTGAGCATGCAGTTGGACACCCAAAAGTGAACCTAGGGTTCATAGGCCTAAGAGGGGAAGTGGTGTACCTGATGCACCTGATAAGATTTGAGTTTCTATAGATTCCAGCATGATACTCCTCATGTTTATAGGAAAAGGAAACCCCTTAGGTTGAAGGTATGTTTAATGAACCCTTCATAGTGGGGTTGATGACATGGGAAGGTATGGTCTCGATCCAGCATTGAGGAAAGAGAACAAGTATGACTTAGTATGGTTTAGTACGTGTTCTGCTTGTGCCTTAGTAGCTGCTGGGTTAAGCATGCCCATATGGATGTAAACCCTAAGGATGTTTGTGACCTTGTTGTCAAGAGTTGTAGTTTCCTCCCATCCTGGGAGAGGGACCCTTTGGTAGGGTGTATACCAGCTTTGTGGGGTTTGAGGAAACCTAAAGAGGTCTCATAGGATCTTGAGGAGCTAAGTGAAAAGTACATGGTATGAGAATGAACATGTAGACCCATAGAGAACCATCACTAAGTGTGTAAGGACCCTGAACTCCATTTAGGGCTTATCCTATTTGCTTTGCTTAAACCTGTTGCTTAGTTGCTTGCTAATCACCTTTAGTGGTGATTAGGGTTTGTTGGTGCTTTGTTGAGAGTTGGAAGTGCTACTTGCAATTAACCCCAAGTAAAGGGTTTGTGGGCAAGTTTGCCACCTTGTGAGGTGTTCCTCCCTCTCTTTGCTTCCTCTAGTGTTGAGAGGAAGGGTTGGGCTCGTTGCTTGAGTTCCTGTGGGCTTGGTTGAGCTTGTTGGTCCTTGTGGTGTGTTGCCTTTGACCCCTTTGGACCTTGTGTCGGGCAAGAACATGGGTGTGTCGCCCAGGGTGTGTCTCCCAGGGTGTGTCGCCCAGGGTCTGTGTCAGCCATGGCATGGAGGTGTGTCGCCCATGGACTCCTTTGACCTTCTTTGACCTCGTTTGTGTCACCACTAGTGGACACTTGGTGCTTGATGCTTGCATGTGGCAATGGTCTTGGACATGTGTTTAGGGCATGTTAGTGGTGGCCTTGCCCATGGACAAGTGTCCCTAGGTGGGAAACACCTTACTTTTCTCTACCTTGGTTTCTCCTCCATCCTCTTCTATATATGTGTTTCCTTTCCCTTGCTAAGGATCCCTTTAGTTCCTTAGTCTCCCTCTCCCTTGGTGCACGACACCCTCTTCTTTTGCAAGCTTGGTGGCCAATCCTTCTTGGAGTCTCCTTCTTCCTCTAGTGGTGGTCGAACCCTAGAGTGCCTTGCTCTTCTTCCTTGGAGCTTGGAGCTTGCTTAAGGTGGGTTACATAACTCCTAACCCTAACTACATTACCATCTTCTATGTTCTTGTTTCTTATGATCGGTTATACATGTTGTTAGTTTAGTTTCTTGTTTCAGTTGCTTCTTGTTGGCCGAACTGTGTGTCCTAGGATTCTTGGTGGGCAACACTCCTTTCTCTCCTTGGTCTAGAGGAGTGAGCTTGAGTGCTAGTAATATGGGCAATACCCCTCTCTCATTTAAGTTGAGAGGCGAGATTGTGTTCTAGTTGCTTAAGCAACACCCTCCTCTCACGATGGACTTGAAAGGTGAGCTTTGTGGTGGTTGTAAACCTTGTTAGAGTTGTACTGGTGTTGCCCGATTGGTGATAAGAGATGTGCAAGACCCCTCTCTCTTAGTTGTTGAGAGGTGAGCCATCTTCTTGATCCATTAGGGTTTGGTGCCCTTGTGCTTGAGGTTGATGACGACCTTGTGGAGTTGCATCTTGACCGTTATGATCTTAGGGGGGGAGGTGTTGCCTGATATTCATCTTGATCTTGAGCCTTGGACGACACATGATGCGGCTGTGTCGGGCATTGCACTTGGTCCCTGCCTTGAGTGTGTGTCGGACGTCACACCTTGATAAGCAACCTGCCTGATACACTTAGCCTATGTGATGGTTTGGTATCGTTATGCCTTGTTCTGGTGGAGCGTTTCTAGCTAGTCTGTGGTGGGTGTCGCCCTTTGTCCTTAGCTTTCTGTGTGTCGGCCAACAACACGACACTCGATGGGCGTTGCACGACAGCTTAGCGCCCGATACATGTGCTGACCGATATGCCATGAGGTACGACACACCGTTCCATGACACGCTTCTTTGGCTTGTTGCACACTTGGTTGCCCGTTATCCTTGATGCGCGATGGAGCGTTGGTCGACATGGTGCATGATACACCTTGCACGACACGCCCCTTGGGCTCAGTTGCACGATAAACCCTACTGCACAACATAGTGTTGCATGGTACACCTTTGTTGTTATGCTTGGCCGATACGTGCTGGTATGTGTTTGAGTAACGGATGATAAGGGAGAGTACCCTTCCCGATACCACCTCTAGTGAGAGTTCCCTACCCATCACACTTCTTGTGAGGGTAGTGGGCACTTCTAGTGAGGGTCTTGTCTCTTATGGAAACCTATGCGCTAGCTCTTGTTCATGAATCAAGTTGGTTTTGATAGTAGATTACATCCATGTATCTTGCCATGATAGTACCTGTGTTTATGATCATCTTGAAACATCTGTATAATGATAAAGAAATGATAAGCATGTAAGAAGCCTTGCAAGATGATATGACCTATGTCAATGGTCACAGGTTGAGGCATGAATGGTAACATATATAATCATCAATGTTGCTCTATGTTGATAATATGAATCTTTTGTTAATTCATGATGAGTGTGGATACTAACCATGCAGGTGATGCATAGCCAAGAAAAAGGGCTATGAGGTATACATATATATGTCTGAGTAACACTGCTTTGATAATTACTCTTGATGATGAGATAACATACATGATTTGTATGGGTCTGAGGACCTAATCTTGGTGGCTAAGTTGATGAGAATTCCTTAAGAGGTAATGGCACTATGTGATGAGGGATTGAGATCCCATGGTAATGTGATGATCCTTGAGACAGATCTAGATGATTGGCAAGAGGCCAGGTGATAACATGTAATGTTGGATCCTTGTGATGGATCAGGATGATGTTGATTAAAATAAAAGCATAATATGGAATTTTGTGTTGTTTATTCTTGTTATAGTTTGCATGTTATACAACCTGGTTGAATCTTGCAATCCATCTAAAAGATACTAATTAATCACAATGGAATATATCATGTAGTTGCCCTGGCCATAGATCGATCATCATCAGGACCTGGTGATGGTGAAACGGGTTCTCCTACGGGTTAACCCGGAGCACATATTGTTGAGTATGTGAGGTTTCTCCTAGCCTAAAGTGAGGAGGTAAGAGTGCAACTTCGGTTCTAGAGTCCATAGTGTGGATTCAGGCCCGTAGCTCAATATATTGAAGAGCATGGTGAACAGGCCCATGGCTCGGGATATGTGATATGGGAGCATGAATGCGTTCATTGCTCAGAGCACGGTGAACAGGTCCGTGGCTCAGTTTCTCTAGCGCCGATACCTGTACCGAGGCGGGCTAGGAAGAGGGTAGCCTGACCCTGTGGCTGAGGCCACTTAAGCATGAGACTGCGGTCCTGCTTTGGTTCTCGTGCACTGACCACGAGGTGGGAGGTCGTGGAGTCCGGATCTTCCATTGTCCTTGTATGGCACCGGCTCTGGGTTTCACAGTCGTCGGTTGGATTTGAGCGGTACATCTCACTTCCTCAGGGCATAACAATACGTAATCCAGCCGCATAGTATTTATTGTTTAAGGCAAAACACGGAACATTGGTTGAGGCCTTGCTTGTGTAGTTAATTTGGTTATACCTTGCATTTACTTATACGTTCCTCATGATTATGTGGTAAGACCTTATAAATTTTATCTTGTTAATCATGTTCCATAAAAGAGATAATTGGTGATATGCCTTCCGTACATCTGGTAAGCTTGATGGTATGAATAACTTAGTTATATAGACTACTCTTATACCTTTATTGGTTATCTTCTGCTATTACTTTAATCCTCCTTTGGTTTTATAGTTTCGGCGGGGAGTTATGTTTCTCGCTGGGACTGTGTGTCTCACCCAACTGGTTTACACCCATTTTAGGTGTTCGAGCTAGACGTGGTGGTTGTCGCGGAGTTGCGGCCGAGCAGTAAGACGAGCAATAGAAGGCAAGTGATGGATACACTACTGTTTTGGTTGTTTTGTAGTAGAGTCTAGAGTCATCCATGTACTCTCAAGTCCTTGGAGGTGCTTTGACATTGTTTCACGATGTATAGCTGTTGATGTTTTGTATATCCTACTGCTGTCCGGATGTGGGCCGTTCTGTATGTATAAACAGGCGATGAACTCATGTGATGGCTAGACAGTTGTTCTCCCAAGCTGTGGACACGTGTCAAGATCTTGTATATGTTTACATAACCTATTTCATTACAGGAAGGGGACCTAAATGTAATAGTTTCTCAGTGTATATGCTTTCTACAATCAGTTTTAATTAACCCGTGTTTTTGGTAATTTGTGATTTATGGTGATTTCCACACGTTTTCACATAACACCTCACTATCTGTGTGATAGTGGGATGTGTTGCCACAAGTTTGGTATCAGAGCTCTAGGTTCGCTGAGTCTACATGGATTTAGGACTACGTTGTGTCTATTCTTGTGAGTTTTCTAGACTTTCTTACAATCATCTTCTGCCCTCAGTGGAAGAAAAGCCAAGATGTCTTGAAACCATGAAGAACATGTTGCTGAGAACAGCGATGCTACATCAGTTGATGGAGCTATAGGGCAGGCACATGAAGATCGGGTGCCTGAGGTCCCCCAACCTGACCCAGCCATTCTTGAACATCCTGCCTATCAACAGCTTATGGGGTAGATGATGGCTATGATGAATCTCATGGTAGAAAGATTGCCAGTTCCTCTGCCGAGAGCATAGGCTCCCCATGGTGAAACATCGGGTATTGGGAAGACCTTTGAGCGGCTTTGCCGAGTCGGAGCTTCAGATTATGCTGGGACGGCTGATCCAGTGGATGCAGATTTGTGGCTGACAAGTCTTGAAAAGGCTTTCCGGATCCTCGACATCCCCGAAGCAGACAAAGTAAAGCACGTTGTCTACCTTTTGAAAGGAAGTGTTGGTCAGTGGTGGACCATCGAGGAGGAAAAGTGACCTGGTGAAGTGATCGGTTGGGAGGTTTTCCGGTGCACGTTCGTCAGAAGATACTTTCCGAAGACGTATCTGGATGAGAAGATCAATCCGTTTGAGCGTCTGCGCCAAGGAGCGATGAACATAACTGAGTATGAAGCCAAGTTCATGGATCTATTGAGGTTTTTTCCTCACATGGTAGAGACAGATGAAGAACAGATCAGATGTTTTGAGAAAGGTTTGAGCGTTGAGGTAACAACACCTGCTTCTGTGTTAGAGAACCGAGAGTGGTTTGCTACGTTTGTGGAATCTGTCTGGAGGATCGAACGATCGGTAAGGGAGAAAAGAGAATCCATGTTTAAGAGGAGGCATGCTCAGTTCCAGGGACAGAGGTTTGGTGGCTTCAAGAAGCCAAAGTTTTTAGCACCGTCAGTGATGAGAGGTTCCAGTGCACCATCGCAGTGGTCTTCAAGTAAGGGAAGAGGTTATGTTTCTTCACTATCAAAGGCACATAGTATAGCTTCAGTGGAAGTAACAAGGCCATTTAGGCCACAGTTCGAATATAGGGTATGCCATCTGTGTGGTTAGATTGGGCATTTCAAGTTAAACTGCCCAAATAGAGATGTTGAAGTGATGCAGCAACCAAGACAGAATCATCAAGGGTCAGATAGACATCAACCGAGTGGTAACAGAGGGCGAGGACACAGTCAAGCGTCGCAAGTGGGATCGTCTGCTCAAGGAAGCAGAGGACGTGGACAGCAAGAAACGACACGATTTTATGCTATGAGTCAGTCGGAGGTGATAGTCAACCCGCGAGTGGTGACAGGTCAGATGGAGTTATTTCATACTGATATGTCTTCTTCTTGCTTTATATCTGTTCTGGTTGACCCGGGTGCTACACACTCTTTTATCGCCTATAGTGTGCTTGAGAACTGTCATTTACCTGTTAGCTGTAAGAAAGATAGCTTGTTGTTAGAAACCCCTCCAGATGGTTTCTCGATGCTTTGAGAAGAGTGTCCATCTTGTACCTTATCTTTTTCGGGACATCATATACAAGTGGACCTTATACCACTTGATATGCATGGTATCGATGTTATCCTTGGGATGGATACCTTAGAGAAGTATAAGGTTGTTTTGGACTGTGGTTCCAAGCAGGCTGTGTTTGATGATGGGGAGGAGTGGATCTTCCAAGGAGATAGGAAGATTCTTCCAACGTGTCTGGTATCAGCTATGGTGGCAGAGAAGTTTCTACGGCAAGGATGTGAGGTGTTCTTAGCTCACATGGTGGATAATGTTGTGGATACTAAGGCGAAAGGTCATAGACTTGAAGATGTGTCAGTTGTCTGAGAGTTTTCCGATGTGTTTCCCGATGAGTTCCCTGGTGTTCCTCCACCCCGAGAGATTGATTTTGAGATCAATCTGGTTCCAGGAACACAACCAGTTGCACAGACACCGTATATGATGGCTCCAATAGAGATGGAATAGCTTAAGAAGCAGTTACAAGAGTTGTTGGAGAAAGGTTTTATCTGACTGAGCACGTCGCCTTGGGGTGCTCCAGTGTTGTTCGTTAAGAAGAAGGACGGATCGATGCGGTTATGTATAGACTACCGGCAGTTGAACAAGGTCACGATCAAGAACAAGTGCCCGTTACTAAGGATAGATGATCTATTTGATCAGTTAGGTTATGCTATAATGTTTTCAAAGATCGATCTTGGTCCGGATATCATCAGTTGAGGATTAAGGTGTATGACATACCAAAGTCAGCTTTTAGGATGAGGTATGGTCACTTTAAGTTTGTGGTTATGCCGTTTGGGCTAACCAATGCACCTACTGCTTTCATGGATTTGATGAACAAAGTGTTCCGTCCATTTCTAGATCAGTTTGTTGTAGTCTTTATAGATGACATCTTGATCTATAGTCGGGACAAGCAAGAGCATGAGCGACATCTTCGACTAGCGTTGACTCTTCTTCGCCAACATCAGTTGTATGCCAAGTTCAGTAAGTGTGAATTCTGGTTGGAAGAAGTGACTTTCTAGGTCATGTGATATCTGCAGAAGGAGTCAAAGTGGACCCGAAGAAGGTAGAATCCGTTGCATATTGATAGCAACCAAAGACGCTGACAGAAGTTCGTAGTTTTGTGGGATTAGCAGGATACTACAGGAGGTTTATCAAGGACTTCAGTGTGACTGCGTTGCCAATGATGAAGTTGACTAGGAAGGATGTACCTTTTGTCTGGGATGATCGTTGTCAGAAAGCTTTCCAAAGTTTGAAGGAAAGGCTGACTAGTGCTCCAGTGCTAGTGCTGCCAGAGCCTGGAAAGGGCTACGTTGTTTTCTGCGATGCTTCCAAGAAAGGATTAGGTTGTGTGTTGATGCAGGAAGATCATGTGGTTTCTTTTTCTTCACGACAGCTTAAGAAACATGAGGAGAACTATCCAACTCATGATTTGGAGTTGGCAGTAGTGGTTCATGCGTTAAATATTTGGAGACACTATCTTTATGGGGAAGTGTGTTAGGTCTTTACGGATCAAAAGAATCTGAAGTACATCTTTTTACAGCATGAGTTAAACATGTGACAGCGTTGATGGATGGAGTTAATCAATGATTACGACTGCACCATTGAGTATCATCCTGGTAAGGCGAATTTGGTAGCTGATGCGCTTAGCCGAAAGTATTCTTCTTTTCCTTCAAAGAAGGCACAGTTGAGTTCCCTGGTATGCCATAGATGGGATATGCTTATTTCTTTGCGGTAGATGAATGTGCAGATGGAAGTTTCCTTATTAGCTGGACTTTTAGCACAGATGCAAGTCAAGCCTACATTGAGACAACATATCAAAGATGCACAGAAAGCAGATGATACAGTACAGTTGATCAGATCAGAGTTCGGAAGCAAAAAGCGTGATGGGTTCCATGAGTCTGAGGATGGACTAGTTTGCTATCGTGATAGGTTGGTGGTCCCCGATGCTGATGATCTGAGGAAGTAAGTGCTCAAGGAAGCACACACATCTATGTATGCTAAGCATCCAGGAGTCACCAAGATGTATCATAGTCTGAAGGACTTGTATTGGTGGCCCGGCTTGAAGAAATATGTAGCCAAGTTCGTGTCTAGGTGTGCGGTATGTCAGCAAGTCAAGGCAGAGCATCAAAAGCCGGCCGGTACATTGCAGCCCCTACCAATACCGTAGTGGAAATGGGATCATATAACCATGGATTTCGTAGTTGGTCTACCCAGGACAACTAGGAATCATAATTCCATTTGGGTGATAGTGGACAGATTGATGAAGTCTGCCCATTTCATACTTGTAAAGACAACGTATACAGTCGAGAAGCTTGCTCGAGTATATGTGGATGAGATAGTACATTTGCACAGTGTGCCAGCGACGATAGTTTCTAACAGAGGTCCTCAGTTTACGAGTCATTTCTGGGAACAGTTGCACAAAGCGTTGGGAACACAGTTGAGGTTTAGTACCGCCTTTCACCTGCAGACAGATGGACAGTCTGAGAGGACTATTCAGACTTTGGAAGATCTCCTTCAAGCTTGTGTTTTGTAGTTCTTAGGAAGTTGGGACGTACATCTCAGTTTAATAGAGTTTGCCTACAACAATAGTTATCAACGGAGCATTGACATGGCTCCTTATGAGGCCTTATAGGGAAGGAAGTGCAGATCTCAGTTATGTTGGTATGAGGCTGGTGAATATCAGCTTTTGGGTCTTGAGTTAGTACAGTAGACAACAGAAAAGATCAAGATGATACAATAACAGTTGAAGGCAGCACAGACAGGCAAAAGTCTTACGCAGACAATCACCGACGACCTTTGGAGTTCGAAGTAGGAGACAAAGTATATCTTAAAGTCTCGCCCTGGAAAGGTGTGCTAAGGTTTGGCCAGAAGGGTAAGCTAGCACCCAGATATATGGGGCCATACCCGGTCTTAGCACGAGTTGGCAAGGTAGCTTATGAGTTGGAGCTTCCGCCAGAGTTGCACAGGTTACATCCAGTGTTCCATGTCAGTATGCTGAAGAAAAGTCATCCAGATTCAGGAAGAGTGATACAGCCGGTCGAGGTTGAGCTTGATGAAGATTTGACCTACGAGGAAGGTCCTGTGATGATCCTTGACAGAAGGGTTAAGAAGCTGAAAAGGAAGGACCTGGTTCTTGTAAAGGTTCTTTGGCATCATCGTGGCATTAATGAAGCCATGTGGGAGCTTGAGGAAGAGATGAGGAGGAAGTATCCCTCACTTTTCTCTTCGGATTTCGGGGACAAAATCCCTTTGTAGCTGGTTAGCTTGTCAGGACCCTAACCTCCGTTTAGGGCTTATCCTGTTTGCTTTGCTTAAACCTGTTGCTTAGTTTCTTGCTAATCACCTTTAGTGGTGATTAGGGTTTGTTGGTGCTTTGTTGAGAGTTGGAGGTGCTACTTGTAATTAACCCCAAGTCAAGGGTTTTTGGGCAAGTTTGCCACCTTGTGAGGTGTTCCTCCCTCTCTTTGCTTCCTCTAGTGTTGAGAGGAAGGATTGGGCTCGTTGCTTGAGTTCCTTTGGGCTTGGTTGAGCTTGTTGGGCATTGTGGTGTGTTTCCTTTGCCCCCTTTAGACCTTGTGTCGGGCAAGAGCATGGGTGTGTCGCCCAGTGGTGGGTCGCCCAGGGTCTGTGTCAGCCATGCCATGGAGGTGTGTCGCCCATGGACTCCTTTGACCTTCTTTGACCTCATTTGTGTCACCACTAGTGGACACTTGGTGCTTGATGCTTGCATGTGGCAATGGTCTTGGACATGTGTTTAGGGCATGTTAGTGGTGGCCTTGCCCATGGACAAGTGTCCCTAGGTGGGCGACACCTTGCTTTGCTCTACCTTGGTTTCTCCTCCGTCATCTTCTATATATGCATTTCCTTTCCCTTTCTAAGGATCCCTTTAGTTCCTTAGTCTCCCTCTCCCTTGGTGCATGACACCCTCTTCTTTTGCAAGCTTGGTGGCCGATCCTTCTTGGAGTCTCCTTCTTCCTCTAGTGGTGTCCGAACCCTAGAGTGCCTTGCTCTTCTTCCTTGGAGCTTGGAGCTTGCTTAAGGTGGGTTACATAACTCCTAACCCTAACTACATTACCATCTTCTATGTTCTTGTTTCTTATGATCGTCTATACATGTTGTTAGTTTAGTTTCTTGTTTCTGTTGCTTCTTGTTGGCTGAACCGTGTGTCCTAGGGTTCTTGGTGGGCAACACTCCTTTCTCTCCTTGGTCTAGAGGAGTGAGCTTGAGTGCTAGTAATATGGGCAATACCCCTCTCTCATTTAATTTGAGAGGCTAGATTGTGTTCTAGTTGCTTGAGCAACACCCTCCTCTCACGATGGACTTGAAAGGTGAGCTTTGTGGTGGTTGTAAACCTTGTTAGAGTTGTACCTGGTGTTTCCCGATTGGTGATAAGAGATGAGCAAGACCCCTCTCTCTTAGTTGTTGAGAGGTGAGCCATCTTCTTGATCCATTAGGGTTTGGTGCCCTTGTGCTTGAGGTTGATGACGACCTTGTGGAGTTGCATCTTGATCGTTATGATCTTGGGGCGGGAGGTGCTGCCCGATATTCATCTTGATCTTGAGCCTTGGACGACACATGATGTGGCTGTGTCGGGCGTTGCACTTGGTCCCTGCCTTGAGTGTGTGTCGGGCGTCACACCTTGATGAGCAACCTGCCTGATACACTTAGCCTATGTGATGGTTTGGTATTGTTATGCCTTGTTGTGGTGGAGCGTTGCTAGCTAGTCTGTGGTGGGTATCGCCCTTTGGTCTTAGCTCTGTGTGTGTCGGCTAATAGCACGACACTCGATGGGCGTTGCACGACACCTTAGCGCCAGATACATGTGTTGACCGATATGCCATGAGGTACGACACACCGTTGCATGACATGCTTCTTTGGCTTGTTGCACACTTGGTTTCCCATTATCCTTGATGCTCGATGGAGCGTTGCACGACATGGTGCACGATACACATTGCACGACATGCCCCTTGGGCTCCGTTGCACGATAAACCCTGCTGCACAACACAGCGTTGCATGGTACACCTTTGCTGTTATGCTTGGCCGATACGTGATGGTATGCGTTTGAGTGACAGACGATAAGGGAGTACCCTACCCGATACCACCTCTAGTGAGAGTGCCCTACCCGTCACACTTCTTGTGAGGGTAGTGGGCACTTCTAGTGAGGGTTTTGTCTCTTATGGAAACCTATGCGCTAGCTCTTGTTCATGAATCAAGTTGGTTTTGATAGTAGATTACATCCATGTATCTTTCCATGATAGTACCTGTGTTTATGATCATCTTGAAACATCTGTATAATGATAAAGAAATGATAAGCATGTAAGAAGCCTTGCAAGATGATATGACCTATGTCAATGGTCACAGGTTGAGGCATGAATGGTAACATATATAATCATCAATGTTTCTCTATGTTGATAATATGAATCTTTTGTTAATTCATGATGAGTGTGGATACTAACCATGCAGGTGATGCATAGCTAGGAAAAAAGGCTATGAGGTATATATATATATGTTTGAGTAACACTGCTTTGATAATTACTCTTGATGATGAGATAACATACATGATGTGTATGGGTCTGAGGACCTAATCTTGGTGCCTAAGTTGATGAGAATGCCTTAAGAGGAAATGGCACTATGTGATGAGGGATTGAGATCCCATGGTAATGTGATGATCCTTGAGACGGATCTAGATGATTGGCAAGAGGCCAGGTGATAACATGTAATGTTGGATCCTTGTGATGGATCATGATGATGTTGATTACAATAAAAGCATAATATGGAATTTCATGTTGTTTATTCTTGTTATAGTTTGCATGTTATACAACCTGGTTGAATCTTGCAATCCATCTAAAAGATACTAATTAATCACAATGGAATATATCATGTAGTTGCCCTGGCCATAGATCCATCATCGTCAGGAGCTGGTGATGGTGAAACGGGTTCTCCTACGGGTTAACCCGGAGCGCATATTGTTGAGTATGCGAGGTTTCTCCTAGCCTAAAGTGAGGAGGTAAGAGTGCAACTTCGGTTGTAGACTCCAGAGTGTGGATTCAGGCTTGTAGCTCAATATGTTGAAGAGCATGGTGAACAAGCCCATGGTTCGGGACATGTGATATGGGAGCATGAATGCGCTCATGGCTCAGAGCACGGTGAACATATCCGTGGCTCAGTTTCACTAGCGCCGATACCTGTACCAAGGCGGGCTAGGCAGAGGGTAGCCTGACCCTATGGCTGAGACCACTTAAGCATGAGACTGCAGTCCTGCTTTGGTTCTCATGCACTAACCACGAGGTGGGAGGTCGTGGATTCCGGCTCTTCCATTGACCTTGTATGGCACCGGCTCTTGGTTTCGCAGCCGTCGGTTGGATTTGAGCGGTACGAATCACTTCCTCAGGGCATAACAATACATAATCCAACATCATAGTATTTACTGTTTAAGGAAAAACACAGAACATTGGTTGAGGCCTTGCTTGTGTAGTTAATTTGGTTATACCTTGCAGTTACTTATACGTTCCTCATGATTATGTGGTAAGACCTTATAAATCTTATCTTGTTAATCATGTTCCATAAAAGAGACAATTGGTGATATGTCTTCCGTACATCTGGTAAGCTTGATGGTATGAATAACTTAGTTATATAGACTGCTCTTATACCTTTATCAGTTATCTGCTGCTATTACTTTAATCCTCCTTTGGTTTTATAGTTTCGGCAGGGAGTTAAGTTTCTCGCTGGGACTGTGTGTCTCACCCCACTGGTTTACACCCTTTTTAGGTGTTCGAGCTAGATGTAGTGGTGGTCACAGAGTTGCGGCCGAGCAGCAAGACGAGTAGTAAAAGGCAAGTGATGGATACAATGCTATTTTGGTTGTTTTGTAGTAGAGTCTAGAGTCATCCCTATACTCTCAGGTCCTTGGAGGTGTTTTGACGTTGTTTCATGATGTATAGTTGTTGATGTTTTGTATATCCTGTTGCTGGCCAGATGTGGGCCGTTCTGTATGTATAAACAAGTGATGAACTCATGTGATGGCTAGACAGCTGTTCTCCCAAGCTGTGGACACGTGTCAAGATCTTGTATATGTTTACATAACCTATTTCCTTGCAGGAAGGGGACCTAAATGTAATAGTTTCTCAGTGTATCTGCTTTCTGCAATCGGTTTTAACTAACCCGTGTTTTTGGTAATTTGTGGTTTATGGTGAATTCTGCACGTTTTCACGTAACACCTCGCTATCTGTGTGATAGTGGGATGTGTTTCCACAAAGTGCATGTGGATGTCTTACCATGGAGGTAATTGGTATGGGGCCTGACCAAGGTAGGTAGGTTGCCATGACCCTATGAAAGAATGGAAGTCAGCCCATGAATGCCGAGAGAGAGAGAGATGGTGAAGACTTGGGTAAGGTTCCAAGTTGACATGTACTATAATAGAATCCTAAGTCTATCCTAGGGTCAGGTAAGGATAAGACTGATGGAAGTAGGTGTTGCCTTATTCCCTAGTTGCACATGACCATAGAGTCGGGAGGTAATATCTATCATTGCCTGAGGTCCATGGGTTAGGAAATTGATCACCTTCATGAACTCATGAGACCCAAAGGGAAGATGAGTAAGGCACTCCCAGGATGCATAAGGGAAGAGGGATGACCCTAAAAGTGTTGGCACCCTATAAACCTAGAGGAGATAACCAAGGATTGTGTGTGGACCCAAGTAGGTTCGAGACCAGTTTTCCATGGAGGTAACTTTGATATCAAGATGTTTGGGATGTTGAGACATAGATGCACATTTCAACTAAGATTTAAAGATGTACTGGAAAGGTGGGATGTACCATCTCTACTCTTGGAATAGGAAGAACTTTGTATTTGGACTACATACAAATGCTTATTTCCTCTTGTTATGAGAGTGAGAGATAGGACAGTACGCATGCCATTCACCAAGGATAAAGATGATGTAAGTTGGAATGTTTCTATGAGGTATGAAGACAAAGATGATAACATACCTTGGTGGAGTGAAAAATATGTGGATGGCTTACAAACATCTAGAGAAATGAGGCAATCATCTTTTGAGAATGTTTTATCATGAGCTATGTCAAACTTGAAGTTATACCAGGTTGAGTTTGATCACCATGATGATGAGATTGGAGACTTCGAGTTTGAGATGAGAAGATAAGTGGAACACATGGAAGTGTATGTCTTCAACATTACCTAATACCTAAGGATGTGAAGTGGTAATGGATGCTCTAGTTGAGATATAGCTGCCTAGTTTAACTAGAGGCTAGAAGAGGTTGAGGTTGCTAGGCTAACCTTAAGTTGGAAAAAGAGATAAGTTTGGCTAACACACAGATGTGACAATATGGTTGTCTGGTTAGCTAGCCTAGGGATTATCATGATAAAAGGATGGTTGTAGAACCTCAGATGTACTTCTTTGGAAAAGAGGGTGATAAAACCCCGATTAGAGTGGTTTAGGATTTTGGAGGAACCAATCTTGAGGAATCATGACATAAAGGAGATCATGATTACCATATACCATGGTACTACCAAGATAATAAGTGACAATAGTACTTTGGATGCTTAAGATGAAGTTGCATGGGGTAAGTTGCCATGCAAGCCAGGAGGTGAAGGACGAACACTAGTAACCCAGTATATCGATATGGTGGATACAAGAGTCCCTGAGAGGGAATGGGAGTTCATCACTATGGATGTTGTGGTAAGTCTCCCTTAGACCAAGGAAGGTCAAGATGCAATATGGGTTATGGTAGATTGCCTTACCTCGATGACATGAGAAAGAAAGAGTACTGTTAAGGGACAGACCCGGTTGAACTACATATGAGAGAGATGGTTCAACTACACCAGGATGTGAGTTTAAAATTCTTGGGTATAACCTAAAGATACACTTCCGTAGGGTGGAAGTAGATACATGAAGAACTTGATGTTAGTACCCTTTATCACCCCTAACTAATGGTTAGTATGATCCAAACTAGAGGGTCTGATGAGAGTATGTGTGCTCATTCATGGTGATACATGGAGACAGTTCTTGTCTTTGGTAGATGTGATGATAACCACCATAGCCAGTATCAGGATGTAAAGAAGCTCTACAAGGGAGTTTGCGTCGGTCACCACTTCATTAAGATGATGTTGGTGAAGGGACTTCAGGAAGATCAAGAAAGGACCACAGTGTGTGCAGAAGAAGTCACTTTGATCATGCAATGGATGAAAGGAGCCCAGAGACGACATGAATTGTAAGCTGATGCAAAGTACACTGACATGTAGTTCACTGTGGGGGAATATGTGACATGAAAATCCGACCCCTCTAAGTTATAGCTAAGAGAGATGAGTCCCCGATGCATGGGTTTTTTGACATGGTTTGGTGGAGAAGGTTAAGTTTGCCCTTACCCCTTGGGATAATGTGATGTGTGATGAGTTTCATGTGTCCAATTTAGAGCACTATGTGAGGTACCCAGACCATGTGCAGAGCAATGAACCTAGTGAGCCCCAAGGGAGGCTTCCTGAGTCACCTATGAGGTTTATAGTTTCCAAGGTGAAAGGACTCAGAGAAAGGAATATGTGATGATAAAGGTGCTTTGGAAGCACCATGGATAGGGCAAAGCCACATAGGAGCCAATGATGGACATGTAAAAGTCTGATCTTAAATTATTTGTTTGATGGAATTTTGAGGACAAAATTTATATAAGAGGGGAAGGATGTTACAACCCCAACTTTTGGGTTCATTTGGTGAGAAATGTGATTTCTGATATTAAATATATTTGAACAAATAAAGATATAATTTGTTTCGAATATATGGATTTCGTTTACAATAGCCTTGATGTTTGTTTGGTGGGCTTTATTGGCTATTGGGCCCAATAACAAGGAAAAGAAAAAATGAACTCCATTATTAAATAAGAAATGGAGAAAAGAAAATTGTAGAAACCTCTAGAAGGCAAAAGTATGTAATCCATAGGTGGATTTCGTGCCTCTTGGGTTCCTTGGGTTTCAAGGAGTCCAAAGTTGCAAAAAGAAAGCAATAAGAAAAGAAAAGATCAATTAAATATTTCACTAAGAAAGAAATTGAAAACAATGATAAAATGTGGAAAATAAGTGAAAAGAGGTATAATTGAATTACCCTTGGTGGATTTTCATATCCAAAGGATTCCTAATGTTAAATGGAATGCCAATGAGGAAAATAAAAAGAAATAAAAAGAGAAATCCTCAAAAAGAGATATTTAATAAGAAATAAACAAGATAATGTGAAATAATGAATATGGATGCATCCATAAGGATAATAAGTATCCTTATAAGGGAATTTCGAAATATCAGAGTTTCTCGGGGTCCAAGGAGCCCCAATGAAGAAAGAGGAAAGAGAAAATACCAATAATGTCAAACAAGAAGATAATATGATACATAATGAATGTTTTTGGGGTATTGTTAAAAAGTAAGTAATTTCTATTAAAAGAAAATAGAAATTTGTGCCAATGGATTAAAAAGCAAGAATAAAGGGAATAAGTGAGAGGGATTTCAAATTCCTAATTATCCAAGAAATAAGAAATATCAAAGGGATAGTAAGGAGAGAGAAACTTGCTTCTTCATGAAGGAATTCAATTCCTATTGAAAGAGGGATTGATTTCTTTGAGGGCAAGCATCCCAGGGCGTTGCTACACTCCCCTATATAAGGGGTAAGACCTGGGGACGAGTCCAGAAGATCCCCCACATCATCTTCTCCTCTTCTTCCATAGTTTCATCCATAAACCCTAACTAAAGAGAAGCTGGGTGTCTTTGAAGCCACGAGGTTACAAGAGGAAGTTGTGAGGGAGCGTTGTCACTTCAATAATGGCCTGAGGTTCCTGGATGATCGTCCCTTCACCCTAGCTATCCATGGCAGCAGCTGCACGGCTGCATAGGGTGGCCGTTTTGTAGGTCTGCCCAGCCAGTTTTCTACCACCATGGTTGCAGTCTAAAGCACCTTTAGGTGCAGTGGAGGGCATCTGAGAGAGTGGAACAAGTTCTGGTCAACGTCGAGGTCAGGAAGGTGGAAGGGGAGCCGCGCCAACCAAGGCTGCAACGGCTGGTTAGGTCTTCGCAAGGTAGAAGATGACCATTAGGGTCGTTGGATGGTTCTACCCTTCCGCATGCCAAATAAATGAACCTTAAGTCAAGGGCAATATCGACTTTTTGTCATATTTTCAACCAGCCGAGCGAGTTTCATGAGAAGGAGGCGACGTTGCGCTTGCTGATTGGCCCAAGTAAGGATTTATTACAAAAATCATATCTCCATATTGGTAACTCCGATAGTAGCAAATAATATATGTATTTTTCTTAGAAAAATGAGAGGAATTCATTAAAAATGGATTTGGAGGCTAATTACCCTTGTCGTTCGAAAAGTAGTGTAACTTATCAACTTTGACGAATTAAAGATTAAGAAACTCTATTTTGAGATGATTTATGTGTTTAGTAGGGTTTAATAGATGATTAAAGTTGATATTTACCTATTAATTGTAAAAAGGTACATTAAGAATAAAAAGGATGAACTTTGAACGTAATTAGTTTAATTTGGAGTTTCTTGTGCGTAAATATGCTTTAATGGGCCTTGAAATCCTAATGTTGGTAAATGTGTTTCTTAAATGCTTCAATTATTCAAAATCATGAATAAAGTTAAGATATGATGTTTCTAAGCTATTTCTAGTATAGAAGTTCCTAATTGTGGATAAATATCCTTAATATGATAATTAGGGTTTTTCAAATGGATAAAGGTAGAATTAATGACAAATAGAGTTCATATGTTAATTAGATCCTAATGAACTATGAATTGATGATAAATGCGCATAATGATCTTGTCATGGATTAAAAGGATAAAAATGGTAGCTTTAATGTAAAAGAGGCTTAATGGACTTGATTAATGGATAATGATGCCTTTAATTCGGAAATAAGGTTATATGTTGTTAAAAGGTAACCTTAGTATCTTTCATGATGAATAGATGAGTAATTAGGGTTTAAAATGAAGGAAAACCCTAATTGCAATGAAAACCCTAAAAGTGGTCTAGAAACTTAGGAAGCGAGCTAGGTTTAATAGATCTTGATGACATGAGTAATTAAAGGGAATTGCATGATTATTTCAGGATCTTGTTATGTGTGCTTGCTTGCTTGGATTTCTTACTTGCATGGATTATTCTGTCTCAAATCAGCCAGATAGGTATGTGGTTACGATTATGAATAATCACTTTAGATTCACGACAATTTTCAAATGTTTTTATCGGTTCCTTGAAATAATTGTTGGATGTCTTTTATTTCATGCAACTATAGAGTGACTATGACTGTAACATCCCTGAACAGGGTTAAGGCTTAACCCTAAATGTTTTTCTTAAATAAGTCATTTATATTCTTATCTTTATCCTTTGAAAAGTAATTAAGGCTCAAGAGGAACTTATGTTTCAACTTTAGTCCTTTTTGAATAATGTTGAAACAATGTTTTACTTGTTTTGGAGTAAAGAGAAAATTTCCCAAGTTGAGGGGTTAACTTGCAAATGTTACATGATAAAATGTTCCTCAATTGTTGAATCATCATAAGAATGAGAATGATTCATAGGTATGGCTTGTGAAAGCCTGAGCACCAAGAAAGAGCTTGTTAAGCAATGTTTGTGCATTAAAACCTAGTTTTGGTGTAATGTGTAATTTACCCAAAACCTAGGGTTCAATATGCAAAATACCACTTCTAGAGAGTCCCTAATGTTTCTTGGTATTAATTAGAGACAAGAAAATCAGAGGGGCATCTCATTTGAATCACTTTGGAGGAGAGAGAATCTTGATATTAAAATAATCAAGATTTAAGCATAATTGAAATCCTAATTCATTTTAATGCAAAAATAAATATATTAATGGAAGTACACTTCAACCAAAAATGAGATGGTTGAATTTGCGTAAGTGTGAACGTTCTTGTGCCTTGCAAAGGCCACGAAATATATAAAGTGAGTGGAGAGCCCACTCACATTAGTTAACTAAAAAGTAATATCCACTCAATTTTGGATATTATTATTATAATGGTTAAGGTGCTTAATTTTTTTTCTTTAATTCATGGATAATGAAGAGGAATTACAAGGTGTGAGAGATGGCTTCGTATTCAAGGAATTTATGGTAGTATGTGACACCAATTTTGGGAATTAAATGATTTTATTATCACTTTCTCTCTGATTGGAATTCCCTTATATACATCCCATTTTCAACCCACATGAAAGGCTTTTTCGATCCCTTTTTCTTTCCTTGCTTTGGCCGTGCACAAAGGAGCTTAGGAGAAATAGAATGACGTGCCCCAACCTATAGGTAAGCTCCATAGTCATATTCAACCTTGATTTCATGGTGGAAATCGAAATTCAATGCTTAATTTCTTGTTTTCTTCATTCAATCTTCAACCTTAGCCATTCATTTCACTCAAAGACTTGAGGACGAGCCTTGTACAGTTGAGAAAGCTTCATTCACCATTGAGGACGTGAATCTTGAAGCTTGGATTCAATTTTGAAGGCAGGTTATATAACTTGAACCCTTAAATGTCATTATTGCTTACAATTTGTTCATCATGTGTTGAACCTTTCTTCTTTCTCGATTTCCTTTTGATTAGTTGTTGGAATCACCATAAGAATCACAACTGATTTTGAATGTTTGAAGCTTGAAGATGATGATGTCATCTTAAGCACACACCTCAACAAAGGAAGGGGCAATCGGTTTTCAAAACCGTTTGAGCTAATTCGGTTTCAAAACCGATTGAATTGATTTGGTTTTAAGACCGAATGGGCAATTGAGTTCAAGACCGAATGGGTAGTTGTACCCAAGACCGAATGGGTAGTTGTACCCAAGACCGAATGGGTAGTTGTACCCAAGACCAAATGGGTAGTTGAACCCAAGACCTAATGGGTAATCTACTTCAAACTGAATGGGTAATTAAGTTCAAGACTGAATGGGTAATTAACTACAATATCGAATGGGTAATTGAGTTCAAAACCGAATGGGTAATGGATCTCAAGATCGAATGGATTAATTGAACACCAAAACCATTTGGGGTTAATTGCTGTTGTGAATGATGAGGATCCAATGGCTCCAATTTATTTAGTTATGATGGATTCCAGAATGAATGATCCATTGATTGCAAACCCTAATCGATTGATTGAAGAATTCCTAATTGAATTGGATCAATTTCTTGGTTGATGGTCTAAACGGTCTCAAGACCTATTGGAGGTTAAGGGCTGTGATGTATGGTTGAATATCCAAGGGTTATAATTTGATGTACTCTCAATGGTTCAATTGATGATCGATTCAATAAAGCAAACCCTAAAATCAATTGATTGGTTGGAGGTAACCCTAGTTGATCCAATCAGTTTCAAGGTGGTTTGGACCAAACAGTCTTGAGACTGTTTGGAATCAAATGGTCCTCAGACTATTTGGAGAGTAAACAGTCTCAAACCATTTCATGTTCAATCAGTTTCAAGGATAAGTTGCTAATTCAGTTTCAAAACCATTTTGGATTAATTATATTTTATTCAAACGGTCTCAAACCATTTAGGGACTTTGAGATCAAACCCGTTTGCTGGTCTAACAGTATTAAGACCAATTGAAGGTGTGGATCAAGACCGTTTGAAGGTCAAAGTACTTCAAGACCGTTTGAAGGTCAAAGTACTTCAAGACCATTTAAAGGTCTAATACCCCAAGACCGTTTGAAGGTTTAATTGATTCAAACCTTGTAATTACAATCAACCCCATGATTGTTGATGATGTTTATCAAAGGTAATTACAATGGTTGTAACTTCAAGGTACTTAAGTGATTAGTACCTTTTGAGTGGTTAACCTTTAGTGCTTATGGAAGCAATGCCTCAATACACTATGATAACCCTAAATGTATACATTTGAATGAAGGTTTAACCTAATTTAATCAAGTTTGAAGTAATTAATATCCTAGAGAGGATGAGAGAGAGAAATCCATACATGTATAATAATGATGTAATGGTTAAACCTCAACACTCTCAACATGAATAAAATATGTAATTAGGGTTTGATTCTTGATAAAGAGATCATGAGACCCAAATTGAAAAGGTTGATGAGTCCTAACCCTAAATTAGGGCAATGCTACATGAAACCCTAATCTAGGGTAATGATGTAACCCTAATCTAGGATGATGATATAAGAAATCCCAATACAGGACAATATAAAGAAAAACCCTAATTTAAGAGGATGCTTCATGAAACCCTAATTTTGGGTAAAGTTACATGAAACCCTAATTAAGGGTGATGTCATGTGAAACCCTAATTAAGGGTGATGACATGTGAAACCCTAATCAAGGATGATGTTATGTGTAACCCTAACACAATGATGTGATGTGAGACTCTAATCCAGGGTAATGTTGTGTAATGCTATATGAAACCCTAACATGAGACCCTAACCCTAATAAAGGGTAAAGATTTATGAAAAATCTAATCTGGGAAATATGATGATAAACCACAACACTAACTTTGGGCTATGAGTTGAGAAACCCTAATTTCAGGTAATCCTATGTGAAACCCTGATATAGGATGATGTTACGTGAAATTATAAAACAGGGTGATGTTATGTGAAAGCCTAATATAGGGTGATATTATGTAAACCCTTATTGATAAAGACGGGAAACCCTATCCTTAATAATGGAATAGTGACTAATATATTGATAAGTGAAACACCTAAGGTGGTTGTTAATGGATGATCTTATATCAATAATTCCTTAACCTGAGATGAGTCCATATCATTGAAGATAGTTGGACAATTCAAATGTGTGACTTATGTCTAGTACATTGCTTGATAAATGTGATGAACTGGTGCATGAAGTATTAGGATGGGAGATACCCTAATACAAGATAAGTTGATGAACTTAAGATAAAGGTGACGAGGGAAGTGATACATCAAGACATGATAGATATCACATCCAGCACCTCAAGATTGATACACCTTGAAGTATCCTAAATCCAATACAATTGGATGAGTAACACATGAAGTGTGCCATGTCAATTGATACATTGAGATGAAATGCACTTTGATAAGTTTAGGGCAACATACCTTAAGAAAAGGTTATGCCAAGCTAATAAAGTACGATGTAATCATATTTTGGCAAATATAAGAAAGGAACTCGTATCTTGTGTTGATAATTCAATTATTGATAAAAGATGAGTATGATTGAATACTTGTGTTATCAAAGTGGCTCCTAGTTGTGCCCGATAATGGGATGGATGTATCATGAATCTCCCGATAATATTAATTTCGGATCGATGTGAGATAAACATGAATACTCTTGATTGCAAAGAGAGTACAACTTCCACTGTAACTCTATAGCAAAGTTACCAGTATACCCTGGAAAGCTATTTAGCAGAGACACAAGATGTCATGCATTAAATCTCGTACTGACCGAGATAAGGGAGGTCATGGCAGCCAACTCTTCCATTGACCTTGTATGGCATCGATTTTGACTTCGCAATGGTCGGTTGGAGTACGAGCGGTATACCTCATCTCCTCAGGGCATAAGTGTGATTGTAAAATGTAATCATCCGTATAGCATGTTTGCTTAAGGATTGAATGCGAAAATCATTGGTTGATGTTACAATTCTTTATGCATCTTTAGTTGATTGATGATATATTTATGATTCCTTACATTCCATGCAAAGCAGATAGATGATTTATAATCTACCATGGGTAGATGCAATGTTCTTCTTAAGAAAGAAAATTATCTTATTTTATTCATACAATGATTAATACTGCTGTTAATATAAAGAACTTCTGCTCAACTTTATTCTATCAATCTGCAATAATAATGTTTCTGGCGGAGAGTTATATCTCTCGCTGGGACAATTTTCAATTGTATCACCCCCGTAAGATCCAACTTTTTAGGTAGACACAGAAGAAGAGCTAGAAACCCTACTATAGGGAAAGAGCAGCAGCAACAACAACAGGGACAACAGTGATAATTCTAGGTGGAGGCACTGGCTGTCATGTTTTTGTATAGAAAGTCCTATGTGTCGTCTATGTACTCTCAGGTCCTCGGAGTCAGTAGTTAGTACTTTTAATGCATCGATCTGAGATTTTGGCTTGATGCCTCGAGGTTTTATGTTTCTTATGTATAGTTCTGGCAAAGCAACTGTTGTATGTAATCCTTGAGAAGAGATGGTACATGGTATGTACTTATAAACCAGAATGTATATGTAATACTTTGGTTCTTGTTATAAGAGTTTTCTGGAATTGGACATCTTTGCAAAAAGGTTTAAATTTTTAGTGATTTTCAGAAATCTGTTGTTAATGATCGCTTCCGCTTAGTTAATGAAGTTTTGTTCGAACGATGCATCACAATTTAGTGGTATCAGAGCTCTGGGTTCGCTGAGTCTACAGAGACATAGGATTAAGGTTGTTGAGTCTATTCTAGTGTCTTCCAATTTATTTGATAGTGTCTTGTACTCATATAGAAGAAGAAGAACTTAAAGATGTCTGGATCACACGAAGAACTTGCTGCTGAGAGCAACAATGTTGCACCAACAAAAGGTGCAAGGGACCAGGCGAGAGAAGAACGACTTCCTGAGAACCCCCAAGATGAAGCAACTATGATAAGGAATCCTTCTTTTAATATCACTGTTGGGAAAGCTAGGACAGCAATGATGCATATAGTGGACTATATATTAGCAATACAACCTAGATTACCAGCCCCTAATGATGATGTTTTGGATGCCAATAGGATTCTTATTCAACATTAGCATGTTGGAGCAATGAATATTGATGAAAGGAATAGGTTACAACATGAAATCAGGATTTGCCATAGGTGTAGGCAGCCTGGACATATCAGAAAAGATTGCCCAGAAAATGATAATGAGGAAAGAATTAAGAAAAGGCCTATCCAAACTCGGGATTAGAGACCTAGTAGTTCCAAAAAGGGGAAGTTTTTGGTACCATCGGCACAACCAAGGTCCAGTGCACTAGGGAAAGGGCTACCCGAAAGGGGGTAAGGGACCTTTTAGACCATATCAAGAGAATAGAACTTGTCACCAGTGTAGACAAGTAGGACATCTAGCAAGGAATTGTCTAGCTGGAAACACAATGGTAACCCGACCATCGAGGCTGAGACATCAAGGTCATCAGAGGAAATAGTTTTCTAGTGGTACTCGAGGATGAGGACAGACGTCCCAGGCAGGATCATCTGCATTAAATAACAAAGCACAAAATCAACATTAGGCAATGATAAGATTCTATGAAAAGAATCAGCCTGAGGTTGTAAACAAACTATGAGGTAAGACAGATCAAATGAAATAGTTACTTTCTAATATATTATTTCATGATTTCATGTGTTAAAAATAAGAAAGAAGTTGTTTTTGAGCTTTCTTTGAGTAGTCATATGAGGGAACAAAGAAGATGAGAACTTACATTTTACTCAATATTCCTTTAAATGCTTTATAATTTCTCTTAATTATGTGAAAAAGGATGAGATATGGAAGTGATGCCTGAAGAAAATCTAGGAATGTTAAATCCTATGTTTATGATGATATGAAAAGTGAGGAACATGATAGTAAATAAAGTGCATACTACCTAATCTTAGAACTTGTATACCCTGGCCAGGTATATAATTATTGGAGACATGGCAAGTATGGGACTCTTAGATTGTTATCTTTCTGATTACTCTGATCAAGTAGTCATTCTGAAACAATCTAGTGAGCATAAAGAAACTAGAAATATGGTATGGATATTTGTATCACATACTAAGTGCATTAAATGAAATCTGAGATGATCTCAGATCAATCTGTGTATATGAGGAAGTAAAAAGTATAATCCTCATGATAAAGAGAATGAGGACAAGGGAGATGATCCCTATCTAATAAATCCTGTGTATATAGTAAAAATCTTTTCCCATGACGTTGAAATGGGAAATGTGATAAAATCACAAAATATTCATAAATATGTTAGACTATAGCAAGGGAATGAGTAATGACATGTAATCATCCTTATAGTTCCTATGTTTTTGGCAAGGAACCTAGGATGAGATAAGAGTGAATGACTCAAGAACAGTTGAAGGTTCATGCTATGATGAGAAGAGATAATAATCCTTTCTCTTTGATAAACAACCCTGGGTAATGATGGGGTGATAAGAGAAATATGTTTCTTTTTGTTCTCTCCTTTTAAGAACATGGCAATCAAGTGAGTACTATGACACTTGATGTGCATGGATTAGAAATAATCCAATGATGGATACTTCGAAAAGTATCAGTTCATCTTGGACTTTGGTTCCAAGATAAATATATGTGTAATAAATAATGTTCCAAAGATGAAAGAAAGATGTTCTTATATGTGTGATTTTGGTAACAACAACAGAGAAATGGAAACGATGAGGATGTGATGTGTTTTTGACACATGTGATGGATACCAAAGTAAGGAATTCTGGTATCAAAGAAATATCAGGTGGTATGGAAAAGTAAAAACATAACTTCTAATTAGATGATATATGTTGGTTACCTGGAATGGCCAACTGTGAAATTAGTCTAATTACATAAAATAGTATGGACATCACATGTTAGGGGTTTATGCTTTGCACAAACATAACATCGACAAGAATGTATTAATTGAAGGAACAATTGTAAAATCGTTGGGGGAAAAGCTTATCAAGCTAAAAATAATTCTTTAAGATACCTCTATGATAAGTTCTTAATTGATAGGTAACCTCCCCTTATGACAAAGTATGTACAACTAATAAGATAGTTGGTACAAGTAGTAAGAAAGTTTAGTGTTGTATCAGTAGATTGGATGACACACCAGATGTATGAAGAGATTTGTAGTCACAAGTGGGTGACAAAATATAACTCTAGTCTTTCCTTGGAAGTGAAATGCTTAACTAAATGAGGAGTATGGGAGAGACTCCCCAGAACCATGAATCATGTCACCTAAAGTTATAAATTGAGAAAGGTGATAAATCAGTAAGGTTTTACACCTAAATAGAATGAGGTATATATAATGTATCTATGACAAAGAAAAATGATATCTGACATAGAGTTGACTCTACAATCACTAATGAAAAGGACAATGGAGTATGTGTCTTGTGTGACGAGTTCTATGATAACCCTGTATGGAAGAACTTTGTGTTAACCAAATTTCTATGGCATCTCCATGACATTAATATGTTATGTGGAGACTTGATGATATGATGAATAAATAATATATGTCTTCCTTGACCTGGGATTTCAGGGACGAAATCCTTGTTAGGGGTTTATAATTGTAACATCCCTAACCAGGGTTAAGGCTTAACCCTAAAGGTTTTGCTTAAATAATTCATTTATATTCTTGTATTTATCCTTTTAAAAGTAATTAAGGCTCAAGAGGAACTTATGTTTCAATTTTAGTCCTTTTTGAATAATGTGGAAACAATGTTTTACTTGTATTGGAGTAAAGTGCAAATTACCCAAGTTGAGGGGTTAACTTGCAAATGTTACATGATAAAATGTTCCTCAAGTGTTGAAGCATCATAAGAATGATAATGATGCAGAGGTATGGCTTGTGAAAGCCTGAGCACCAAGAAAGAGCTTGTTAAACAATGTTTGTGCATTAAAACCTTGTTTTGGTGTAATGTGCAATTTACCCAAAACCTAGGGTTCAATATGCAAAATACCACTTCTAGAGAGTCCCTAATGTTTATTGGTATTAATTAGAGACAAGAAAATCAGAGGGGCATCTCATTTGAATCACTTTGGAGGAGAGAGAATCTTGATATTAAAATAATCAAGATTTAAGCATAATTGAAACCCAAATTCAATTTAATGCAAAAATAAATATATTAATGGAAGTACCCTTCAACCAAAAATGAGATGGTTGAATTTGCATAAGTGTGAAAGTTATTGTTCCTTGCAAAGGCCAGGAAATATCTAAAGTGAGTGGAGATCCCACTCACATTAGTTAACTAAAAAGTAATTTCCACTCATTTTTGGATATTATTATTATAATGGTTAAGGTGCTTAATTTGTTTTCTTTAATTCATGTATAATGAAGAGGAATTACAAGGTGGGGGAGATGGCTTCGTATGCAAGGGATTAAGGGGAGTATGTGGCACCAATTTTTGGGATTAAAGGATTTTATTATCACTTTCTCTCATTGGAATTCCCTTATATACCTCCCATTTTCAACCCACATGAAAGGATTTTTCGATCCCTTTTTCTTTCCTTGCTTTGGCCATGAACAAAGGAGATTAGGAGAAAAAGGAGGACGTGCCCCAACCTGTAGGTAAGCTCCATAGTCATCTTCAACCTTGATTTCATGGTGGAAATCGAAATTCAATGCTTAATTTTTCTTTTCTTCATTCAATCTTCAACCTTAGCCATTCATTTCACTCAAAGACTTGAGGACAAGCCTTGGACAGTTGAGAAAGCTTCATTCACCATTGAGGACGTGAATCTTGAAGCTTGGATTCAATTTTGAAGGTGGGTTATATAACTTGAACCCTTAAATGTCATTATTGCTTGCAATTTATTCATCATGTGTTGAACCTTTCTTCTTTCTCGATTTCCTTTTGATTAATTGTTGGAATCACCATAAGAATCACAACTGATTTCAAAGGTTTAAAGATTGAAGATGATGATGTCATCTTAAGCACACACCTCAAAAAAGGAAGGGGCAATCAGTTTTCAAAACCGTTTGAGCTAATTCGGTTTAACTTAAAAACAAGGATTAAAAACTGAAAATCAGAAGGTTCTTGTTGTGTAAAACATCATTGGCTTAGGAGTGAAACTCAACCTCAGATAGTATTACACACCAAGACCATAAAACTGAGTCATTGGCCCATAAAATGACAGAATATGTGCACGTGGCACGGGCACAGACTCGAGCCTTATTACAATGAGAGTGTTCATAATGTTCTTTGTAGGAAAACGAAATAACAACCTATTCTAAGAAAGTAAAGCTCAGGCAGCCTCCCGAGAAGCACTGTGGTTTATGTTGTCAGTTGGACGTCTTCAAGTCCTGATATGCTTCTTCAGTAGGTGCAGCTTCGACATCATCTAGGGGCAACTCAGACCTCCTTACGAAAGCTTCATCTTCATTGAAACTCTTTACTCGGTGTCCATTGACTGGGAAGACCTTCACTGGATCATCTTTGTCATATAGCTCCATCATCCTAGATAGATATAGCTTAACCACAACAAATGGTCCAGACCACCTAGCCTGTAGTTTTCTTGGAAAAAGTCGAATGGAAGATTTAAACAATAAGACTTTATCACCTTCCTTGATGTCTTTCGCCTGTAGGTGGGAATCATGCCAGACTTTGGTTCACAGCTTGTAGATTCTTGCATTTTCATAGGCGTGAAACCTAAGTTCTTCAAGTTCATGGAGCTGAAGAAACCTCTTCTTTTCGGCCAGTGATGGGTCCATGTTGATACGTTTGATGTCCCAGAATGCCTTATGCTCCAACTCAAAGGGTAGGTGGAAAGCTTTCCCATATATCAGGCGATATGGTGTAGTGTCGAGCGGCATCTTGTTAGCAGTCCTGTATGCCCAAAGGGCATCATCTAACTTGGCTGACCAGTCCTTGTGAGACTTGTCGACCGTTTCTCCAAGATCTATTTAATCTTCTGGTTCGAAACTTCAACTTGACCAGATGTCTGTGGATGGTAGGGTGTGGCGACTTTGTGTCAAACACCATATCTACGTAAAAGTGATTCAAATTGCCTATGGACAAAGTGAGATCCACCATCACTGATGATGGTTCTTGGAACTCCAAACCTTGGAAAAGATGATCTTCGTAAAAAGTTTTATAACTGCCTTGGCATCACATGTGGTGGTGGGTATGGCTTCTACCCATTTTGTGATGTAATATACTACAACAAGGATGTAATTGAAACTATAGGAGGAGGGGAAGGGTCCCATATAGTCAATCCCCCATACGTCGAAGATTTCTACTTCAATCCATTCTGACATTGGCATCTCATTTTGATGGGAAATATTCTCGGTTCTTTGACATTCATTGCAAGCCTTGACATAGGCATGAGCATCTTTGAAGAGAGTGGGCCAATAAAAACTAGACTGGAGTACCTTGGTTGCAGTCCTTTCACCTCCTAAGTGCCCTCCATAGGGGGAGGAGTGACACTCGAACATGATCTTTGGGGCTTTGTCCTCAGGTATACACCTCTTGTATAAGCCATCGGCGCAACGCCTAAACAATAGAGGGTCATCCCAGTAATAGTTCTTCAAATCAGAGAAGATATTCTTCTTCAGATTGTAGGACATTTATGGAGGTAGTTGTTTGCAGGCCAGGTAATTGTAGAAATTGGCATACTATGGTCTTTTAGGGTTGGCCATCTGGAAAGCATAAATTGCCTCATCAACATAGCTTTCATTTATTGGCAGTGGGTGGTCGAGCTCCACCCAGATACTTGAGAGGTGGTTGGTGACCACGTTTTTGGAACCTTTCTTGTCTATTAACTCTTGTAACAACAATGCCCATTGCAACAACCTAGGCTTTGCGTCTTTCTTTTGCATTAAATATTTGATAGCCTCGTGGTTGGTGTGAACAATCACCTTAGAGCCCATGAGGTAGGATCAAAACTTATCAAATACATAGACAATCTTTAGCATCTCTTTCTCAGTGGTAGTATAATTCGACTATGTTTCATCTAGTGTTTTACCAGTGTAAAAGATCACATGGTGCTTTTTATTTTTCTTCTGGCCAAGGACTGCGCCTATGGAAAAATCACTGGCATCGCACATGAGCTTGAAGGGGAGATTCCAATTGGGGGACTTGAGAATGGGTGTGGAGACCAAAGAATCATTCAGAGTGGATAATGCTTTCAAGAACTCATCCGTGAAATCAAATTTCACATCTTTCATCAACAGGTTTGATAGGGGCTTCACGATCTTCGAGAAGTCCTTTATAAACCTTCGTTAGTTGCTAGCATGGCACAAGAAACTTCAGACTCCGGTTACAGATGAGGATGGAGGAAGCTTGGCTATCACCTCCACCTTGGGTCGGTCAACCTCAATGCCTTGACTAGACACCTTGTGTCCCAAAACTATCCCTTCCTATACCATAAAATGGCACTTCTCCCAATTAAGGGTAAGCCTCTGTTCCTCACATCTCCTCATTACCAGAGACAGGTTATTTAGGCAATCATTGAAGGAGCTGTCATAAACACTGAAGTCATCCATAAAGACTTCCATTTTATCTTCCAGAAGATCTGCGAAAATTGCATTCATGCACCTCTAAAAGGTTGTGAGTGCATTGTAGAGCCCAAAGGGCATTCTTCTAAAGGCAAACGAACCATAGACACATGTGAAGGTGATTTTCTCTTAGTCAACTAGATGAATTGGGATCTGATAGAACCCGAAATACCCATCTAGCCAGCAGAAGTAAGAGTGGTGGGCCAGGCGCTCAAGCATCTAGTCGTTAAATGGGAGAGGGAAATGGTCCTTGTGAGTGGCAGTGTTGAGCTTTTAGTAATCTATGCACATCCGCCAAATGGTGACGGTCTTAGTGGCAACATCTGTTCCATTATCTCCCTTAACTAACTTTATGCCTCCCTTATTTGGTACCACTTGAATGGGACTCACCCATGTGTTGTTGTTGATGGCATATATTATTCCTACATCTCAGAGTTTCACAACCTCTTTACTGACCACTTCTCTCAAATTCTCATTTAACTTCCGTTACAGCTGGGCGTTAGGCTTGGAATTTTCCTCCAAGTGGATCATGTGCATACACGCAGAGGGGTTGATCCCCTTTAGGTCTCTAATAGAGTACCCTAGGCCCTTTCTTCATAGCCTCAACTCCTCAAAAAGTTGTTCTTTTTGGCTGTCAGTCAGCTCTGAGTTAATGATCACCAGATTCATCTTTTCCTCATCTAGAAAATGGTATTCCAACCCTTTTGGCAAGACTTTCAACTCGGGCGGGGTCTCCTTCTCTTGGTCTTCAGTGAAATCTTTATGGAGGGCAGCGTACATTACTATCTCCACTGGGTCTTCTGCTTCAGAGAAATCCTCGGCATCCAGAAACACTAACAGTACCTTGACTTCTGGGTCCTCGACTTCCTGTGCTTTGCCAGATAAGGCATGCATCAGGGGGTCTACCATGGCCTTTTCTTCTCTTACTTCATTACAGAGTCGTTGGTAGCTTTCAACTAAATAAGAGGACTCAAAGAATGAGGGGTCTTTCATACAATCATTGATGTTGAAGTTGATGTTCTCTCCTCCAACCCTGATTGTAATCATACCCACCTCTACTTCAATGAGTGCTCTGCCGGTTGTAACAAAGGGTTGCCCAAAGATAATGGGGCAGCTAGGGTCTTCCACAGTGTCAATCAAAATGATATCACACGATATAAAGAACTACCCAACTCTAATGGGAACGTCTTCAACTACTCCAACTGGTCTGGTGAAGGTGTGATTCGCAAGATGAATTCTCATATTGGTGCATACCATATCGGTGAGTCCAATCCTCTTTGTAAGGGATAAGGGCATCAGGATGATGCTTGCCCCCAGGTCTGCCAGACCTATGCGAGTTATGTTGTCTCCAACCTAGAAGGGGATGACAAAATCTCTAGGATATCTCTTCTTAGAAGGCATATTTGCCTTGACAAAAGAACTAGATATCGGTGCTAACTTCACAGTTTCAACATCTTCGCCTCTCTTCTTTCTCAAAATTAGATCTTTCAAGAACTTTGCATATGTGGGCATCTCCTCAATAGCATCTAGGAATGGGGGTGTCGAGGTGTAACTTCTTTACTATATCCATGAACTTATCATACCTCTTCTTCAACTATGCCTTTACCAGCTTATGCGGGAAAGGTATGCAAGGTGCATATTTGTCTGGACGCTCCTCGGAAGGAACGTCGTCAACTCTTTTTTTTGTCACTTTCTTCAGTTTTATGGGTACTTATTCTTCTTCCTTAGGGTTGACACCCTTAGTTGGTGCTGTTGCTGATGTTGCCCTCTTCTCAATAGCTAGTTGTACCACTGTTCCTGACCTCAAAATGGCCATCTTTGCGATTTCATTCCCATGTGGATTTACTTTGGTACTGGAGGGGAAACACCCTACTTGGTGATTGATACTCTGGGCTAGGCTGGCCAGCTGCTGGTCGATCTGCTTGTTGAGTTGTTGGAGCTCTCCTATATGAGCAGAAAAATCTCACATTTATTGTTGCATCATCTTGAGCAAGGTCGTGTTGTCTACATAGATTTTATGCAACTTTTCATTGAGATCATTTTGCTTCTTAGAAAAGGACATCAACTCCATCATCATCGACGGTCGCTACGGCTGGTTCTGCTGGAAAGTTCTCTACTGTTGGAACCCTGCTTGATGTTGTTGATTCGGCGGTCCTCCCGAAGAAATTTTGCCCACTAGTTGATGAGAATTCTCAGCTGCGCTGGTGTTCCCGTAAAAAAAAAACCAGGGTGATCAGGGCGCCATTACTGGATGTAGCTCACATTTTCTATGTTGTCTTCATCAGGTTCACCTTGAATGGCCATTTGTGGGCAGAATTTGGACAGGTAGTCTGGTTCCCCATAGGTGACGCAGCTTCTCACTGCCTCTTGCCGAACTTTTCCTTTATATCCCTGCTCCTTCAGAGTTTGGACGTCAATTAATATCTTGTCCAACTTAGCCGCTAGGGCTTCCATAGCCTTCGATTCTCCAGGAGTGGTGTGACTCATTGACTCTCTATCGTACTCACTATCTTGCTGGTTCATGGCCAAATTGTCTATGATCTCTCTAGCCCTTTGAGCACTAAGTCCCAAGAAATCACTTCCAGCTGCAACATTTAGGGATTTCCTTTCTGCAGCACACACCCCATTATAGAATGTAGTGATCAAATTTGGCTCAGAAAAACCATGGTGTTGGCACTCCCTTTGATAGCTTTGAAACCTCTCCCAGGTCTCATGCAGGTTCTCTGAGGGTTTCCTCGAGTACCTTGTTATCTTGTTTTGGCACTTGATCATCCTTTCTATAGGGAAGAACTTGGCGATAAATGCATTGGCTAGATGCTCCCAATCGGGAAGGCTTCCATCCTGCAGACTTGTATACCACTCCAAGGCTTTGTCTTTTAGGGAGAAAGGGAAGCATTGGATGTAGATGTGGGATATCAGAACTCTATTGATCTTAAAAGTATTACAAGTCCTCTTGAACATTATAAGGTGGTTGTATGGGGTCTATTCAATAGTGTTCCCGCCGAACCGGTTGTGCTGCAACAATTGGAGGAAAGCAGGCTTCAGCTCAAAGTTGGCAACATTGAGTGGTTGCTCCACTACCAAATTCCTTTCTTCATTTTCCCTGACTTGGACAAACGAGCACATGGATCGAGCTTCAGGGGCCTGCTCAGCCATGACTTGTCAGACACAAGGATGGCTCAAAAAGGTGAAGATGTACTTGGAAAGAAAAGAAAAGTGTAAAAGTATTAGTGTGTTGTATAAACTATGTGTAGTAAATATTTGTAGTATTATATGCATATGTACAAGGTTTTTAGAAAAGTGCAAGTAAAGCGTGAGTTTGTAGAATGATGTTCGTTGCCTATCCCCGAAAACGGCACCAAAAAGTTGACAAGCCTTAAACGTGGGTCCAAGAATGGAGACATGTCTAGGTTATCAGACTTTAGAAATTTATAATACTCAAATGTTTAAGACTCCTACAACTAGCACAGGGTCGAAGTAATTTGGGGTCGAACACAGGGATAGGAAGAATGGCACTTCAGAACTTGAGATTTACTTGTCTAAGCATACTAAAAAGTTGAAGGGTAATGTTTTTGATGCAATGAGAAAGAATCATAAAGAATTAAACAAAAAGCCTATATCCAAGGGGAGTTACCAGAAGAATTAAGATTTTGTGGGTTTAGCAGATTTTTATACATGTCTTTGTATATTGGAAACTGAGGAGATAAAACTATCATTAGAGTAAAGCATGAAGGAAGAAAACTTAAACATAACAAGCGAAAGCAGAATACATCCTGCACCCTCTTCTCTCAAAGAGGGTGCCTCTAACCATGCACTAAATTCCCTCTCTCAAGAGTACTAGGCATAGGCTAATGCAAAATGATAAGCTGGGGCAACCCTGATTCTGGGTACTCTCGTACACCCGAATCAGACCAAACTCTAGAGTTTACGACATCCCTTTCTCAAAGGATTCAAAACAAGAAACATGATTTGATAGCTAGTCAAAAGTGTGATTCAAACAGAAGAGACTAGAGCTCAGATACTATAATGAAATCATCCAACAAAAAGGAACCATGCATAGAACAATATGAGATACACTCCATAGACTCCAATAAGCATAAAGGGGTAAAAATGTTTAGTTACAATGCAGTAGTAAATAAAAGTAAAGTGTTGAAAGAAGGGAAGATAGGTATCGGCCTCCTTGATGTAGGAGATCGATATACATAGCAGTAGAACCCTAAGGTAATGCTAACTCGGTACCTGGCAAGGGCCCTATCGGGATATGACCATGTCAGGTTCTTGATTGTGTCAAGTCGTGAACTGTGACGGGTAAGGGGCGTATTGGGAAAGGCCTCCCTACCCGATATGGTCGTGTCGGGCTGCCGACCGTGTCTGGCTGCCGACCGTGTCTGGCTGCAGCCATGATAGGTAGGCCATATCGGGTTGGGTATCGTGTCGTGTTAGGACATGTGTCGAGTTAGCTTTATCTTAGGTTCTTTGGTTCCTCATGTTGGGTATAGATGGGCAAGCCGTCTCGGGTTGAAGCCCAGTTAGAGACTCGACATGTTGAAGTAGCCTTGAAGGTCGTGTCGTGTTGCTGCTGCTACCGGGTCAGGTTCTAAGTGAACTCCTTCCACCCCTCTCAGGTTGGTGGTGTGCTCACCTAGTAATGCCCAACAAGCTCTGGAACTCTGCACACTAGCTCCTTTGCTCTAAGAGTTAGCTCTCATAGGGTTCCGATCCATCCCATCGTAGGCAAGTAGCTGCTATTTATAGGAAGCGGGCTGGTGGGGGATGCGGTTCTCATTAGGCCACATGTCCTCCATCTGCTCCGTTCATGTGGCTTCGCAAAAAGGGGCCAACACATCTGTCTCCTGGCACAGCTGGAGGGTCGTCGCACTCCGGGTTGCGAGTAAATCGCAATGTCGTATCGGGTTAAGACTCTAGCAGGCTTTTGCACTGAGGGTGGTCGTGTTACGCAATCGACTCTGTCGGCTGACGGACCGTGGTGGACAAGGCACCATGTCGGGTAATAGCTTGCAGTCTGTCAAAGCTCTCATGCGACACGCCCGCATTGGGTTGTTGCCATACCGGGCAGTGACCGTGATAGGTAAGAAGGGTGTGTCGCGTCGCTGTTAGATGTGCTGGGATGGTTAACTCGTCACAGATGGGCCGGGACGGGCCCATTATCATTCGTTTGGTGGAAAAATAAGAGAAACTATGCAAAATATAGGAAATGTTATCAGGAGCATAGTAGGCATTATTTCTATTCAACAAATAAGATAAAATGAAGAGGAAGTCAAGTTTGGAGGCAGTTTTGATAGTAAAATATAAGCTCTAGCATCCATAAAATGGGTGTTATCAGACTCTTATCCTAACTTGGGATCCCAACTGGGTTCCTTATCCGTAATTTTTGGCAACAATGATGACATTCTCAGGGTTTTCTCACCCTTGTAATTTGACCTTTTCCCACTATGTTCCAGTGAACTCGCGTAGTCTTCTCGCATGACCGATAAGATGTGTTTCTTATTCGATCATTATGGCATGTTTTTCACCCTATTTTCCTTTGGTCGACCATGGTGGGAAATCTAGTTTGAGTCATGGAATGTCTCTATGCCTTTGGGTAGTTCCTTCGAGACTGATGGACCATAGTCTACCCATGCTAGTGCTCCATCAATGTTCTGGTGCAAGCTTTCACAAGCTCAATCCCACTTTTAGGTGTTGAGGGAGAGTTGTTTATGCATGAGATGAACCAATCAAATGAGAAATATAGATGCCAATATTTTAACTATACTACCCTTGCTCTAGTTTCTATTTGATCATCACCTTAAAGGGTAAAAAGGTCTTTCACCACTCTTACGATGTCGATGAGTTGTGCCCTTGGTTGGTCCAATTAGCTACCCTTGATGGAGCCAAGTCATAGGCCATCTATACTAGATAGATTTAACAACATGTCTTAACATAGTTTAATTATTGGTTCATATTTCAAAATTTATAACAAATTATGTGGTTATCCAAAATTACTCAAAAATACTTGTTGGAATAATAAAATTATCCTCTGTCTAAATAAATATATTTCGTAACATAAATATAATCATAATAAGAATAGTTAAACTAGGGTTTATAATATGCATACTAAGTAATTTTTGTTCATATATATTTATGTTTAGTTAACAAGAATCCTGACATGGAACTAGGGTTTTTGGATTTGAAAGTTGACAAGAATCTTGAGGTATGTTTCATGCATTTCTAAGTCATATTGACCAATTATTTCCTTTACTCTCTCTTTCTCTCTTTATCCTCTTTGTGGTATTTTGGTGACAAATATTCTCTTTCTTGACTTGATGACCTATTTGGGTCTAATCATAATGACTTTGAATTACTGATCCATGTTAGACACTATAATTTGTGCTTTGCTTCATGATTTAACCTTAATTTTAGAATTTAACCAAATTGTTCCTTTTTATGAGATGGAACCCTAAATTTGCCCACTTTTATGGTGGATGTTTTATATTGTGACAAACTTTCACTTTCATGTATATTTTGCATTCTTTGTGATTTAGTAACTCTAGGGATGTATAAGTGCATTGGTTTTAGTAACTCTAGGTATATGTGCCCTTTATTTTTGGGATGGGTTTATGTGTCCCATTCCTAGGTTTTGCACATACTTATATATTTGGGATTTTGGTTATGTGCCTTCCTCTATATGATTTTAAGGTTGTGAGCCTTATCCACCATTGCTATTTATATTTCACTAGTGCTATGTATATCTCACATACATGCAGGTTGGTTATTGACATTGATGGGTTATGTTCCCTAGATTCTTTGTATGTGGTTTGTGGTACCTTTTATTTTTTATTTATGGCAAAGTGTATTTCCTAATTATCATCTTAGTAGAATTCATAATCTCTTGATATCCACTGGGATAGTGCTTTTCCTATTTTATGGGAAGGCTTACTGTTGCTCAATTTACAATTAATATGCACATACTAAATTGTGTGCTGACAACTTCTATTTTATCTTCTCTTTTGGGGTATGCTTCAATTCTCAGGGTGAAGGACATGAAGCACATGACATGCATATGCGGACCTAGATTAAGGATTTGATCTTTGGGAGTTAGACTTGAGATAATTTTGAAATCCCTCAACTTAGATCCTAAAGTTGTAATTTCACGTGACCCTCATACTGGGAGATTCTTTTATAATATTAATAAATCGAATATAGTCGTGAAATATTATTCCGTAGCTATAATTTGGTCTTTTGTATATTATCATTAGAGAAATGAAAAAAGAAAACACCTATTCCACCATACCTTTTTAGTGTGTTTGTATTAGATAGATTTGTTCCTCAAATTAAGTAGGGAGTGGATCTCTTCTCGAGTCTCACTCATTACAGTAGTCATACTATTTATGGACCTTAGTACCAACATGATTTGGGACCTATAGGGTCACACACATAGGATGCACTGGGAATAGGATTTTACTCTTGGATAAGATTAAAATTGGTTACTAAAAGAGTTTAGGTAAGCAACTTAAACAACACTAGTTGTCAATTGATTGATTGGAGTGTCCAGTCAACTGACTGGTGACCCAATTATTCCACCAAAGTGTCCTATCGACTGAATGGACTACTTTTGAAACTAGCCAGTTAGACTGGGTCAAACAAAGATGCAAAATGACAAGTTTTACTGGATCAAAGAACTAATGATGTGTATAACAACATGCATTAATCATTAAATTAAAAGTTAGTGCTATTTCATTGTTGACTAGATGTGAGTCGATCGAATGGATGATCTAGTTGACTGATTGGATGCACACAACAACCGTCATACGATGATATTTTTGCCTTTTGTATTCCCTGAGTTTTGGAAACCCTAGCCCATTCGCTCCCATATAAGGAGGAGGTGGCTAGAGACTTCTTTTCTAATAGTTGTGGTAACATGTAAGAGAGGCTGAGTAGTCTTCCCATGAATGAGAGAGACATCAAGGGGAAAGAAACTCAATGCCAACATGTTGATTAACGGAAGGGAAACTCCCTCCCGTTGGCTCTGGAACTATGATGTGGAGTTACCCGTGGTTTGTATGGGATATGTAGAGGCATAGAAACAGTTGTTACCATACTAGGAGGATGTTGTCAACCACCGTCTATGTGCTACTTGTGTAGGGAGTAGATAATTGTACAAGGATAGTCAAAGGAACTGCTCCAGGACAAGATACATCTTGCATATTCATTCTAGATACATTGGTGTTGATGCGTTCGACAAGTTAGCAAAGAGGGACATAATCTTTTGTTTTCGCTGCCAACTTTGTCTCTATGTTTCCCAACATCTTATGTCTATAGGGTTAAGTAATTATAAAGAAGGATATACTCATAAACATTTCAACGTTTAGATAAGTACCCAATAAAGGTCCCTTCTTTAGATCTTTAAAATTGTAAAGAGTAAGATTTAGTGGTTGTAAGTAGGAATTGTATCTCAAAAATTACTCAATAGAGGTTAAATCACTTGCCTTATGTGGAGAGCGTGTCTCCAACAAGAAAGCATGAAATGCTACCTCCAAATCTTCATTAAACAATCTCAAAACTTTCAACATTGATAGCTTACGCTGAGACAAGGTCGTACAAGTGGAAAATAAGAGATGTTTAGGTATGGAGAAAGGTTCACACCATAGAACATGAGAAACCTAGTCCAATAACGTTGAAGAGAGTGAAAACAAAAATAAGGATGAGAATAAAGGTAGGAAATTATATGTGTTTTTTCTAATGCAAGAAAACTTGTCACTATCAAGACCAAATAAGGTAGAAGATGAAGGAATAAATAAGCATATGAGAAGAAATGGTTAAACTCACATGCATTCATGCCACTATAAGAAATCATGTCAATATAGATTACATATTTTTAGATGGTATAAGGTATATTGACTGACATATATAATTGATGCTAGTAAATACACCATCGGTGAATAATAACTATGATATAGGGTTCATATGTTAGTTATGCTATTTTTTATTGGGGGGGAGGGATATTTTAGTTTTTTATTTGCAAAGGTACATTTTAACCCTAAATAGACAAACTAAAAACAAGAAGCATTGTTAAAACAATAATAGCATATACATGTTAGGTCTATATACCCAGGGGCTTGTTCCCTATTCATGTGATTAGGGGAAGTCCCTAAATAACTAATATATATCCCTGACCTATCACCAAAAATGTATTGTATACTAATTAGCATAACATCCCCCCACCCCCAAGATAAATAGACATCCCCAACCAATACCTAAGCCCCAATGCAACATGTTGTGAAACTTATGCCTTCCATGTAGTGTCAACCCTTCTACCTCCAAGCTTTAAATGGAAGTTCTTCATCCAAGATTTGTGTTCTTTATTATGCTTCAGATGGAAGACATATGTTTGGCATTGACTATTGTCCCACCATGCATGAGATGCACTGCATCCATGCAATTCTTGTGTTCATGTCATTCTCATTTCCCCTTCTTGTTATTATCCTCAACACTAACACATCTCCCACCTCCATTTTCTTATCATTTTGAAATCCCGTCTGATTATTTTAAGCAAGATAGAAGATCTAAGTTGATCTTGGTTATTTTCTAGTGTCATAGATATGTTTGTGCAATTTGGACTAGATGATACTATTAGTATGTTTCGATCGCAACCTTTCATGGTGTTGCACTTTGCACAATTTGTAGTACAGTCCAATCGGAATTTCCTACATTTTATTCTAGTCTTCTACATGTCACACTTCTATTTATATATTTCTATCTAACATTCCATTAAATTTCTCATGTTGTGATCTGCATCTTTATTAGTGCAAGTATGGAAGAATTTTCTTATTTGGCATTGGAGGAATCCACGTAAAAAAATAATTTTTTAATTCAAACAATGTTCAGTATCAAGATATTCGTAGAATCTTAACCCAAATCAATTTGAATTTTGAACATGTATATTGATAAAGACATTATTTATGGCTTTCTATAAATGAAAAATTCAACATGTAATGTAGTGATTGTTTAATAATTCTTTAAACACTAAAGGTTATCACTATATTATAGAGCTAGTATAGTAATACCAATGCAATAGTTTAAAGTTCATGATTCCCTTTCATATCTAAAAATGTCTATTTGTAGTGTTTTTTAGTGTTTATTATGACTTTACTTCAAGTGCAATGCTCACATTGAGTATATATGACATTAAATAGGACACTAGTGTTACATAGTAAGAACTTGGACCACTAGTAGTCTATAAAATCTATTTGAAACTTGTTGTCTCTATTTTGAATCTCTAAATAGTATTTGATTAGAAAATGCACGATCTTTACAACATAAATATTAAATTATAAATTATCCCCTTGGTTATAAGTATACATTTTGATTCTATATCAACGATTCTAGTAGTGTACTGCCAAATTCATGCCAAGTCTGAGTCTAGGTTTCACAACATCACTCCCATGCCACGTAGCCTCTACTAAAGGAAGACTCTATCCTCATCTATACCATGTGAGTTGTATATAGTTGTTGCATGCCAACTTTGTAGATGAAAATGGTGGAAATAAGATTGCTCAATAATGTGGTGGTCTTCTTTTCATTATTTGGGGGCTTCAATATCAATATGATCATGTTTGAATACCATAAACTTTTTGTATTTGTATACCATTTTTAAATTCTTAGAAACCATTTCGAAATATTTTGTTTAAGATATTGACAAATAATGTTTCATTTCTTTTATGCATGTCGTGTTCTTATGCTAAATCTTTATTGAGGTTTCCTTTCAATCCTTTTTTTACATGTTGGCACATATCCTTCAAGAAGTTGTGGAACTATCTTGATTGCAAAATTGTCTTCCCCTGATGCTAGTTCTACATGTATCTACATACTAATCAATGTTGCCATTTCTATTACAAGTGAGATCTGTTTGAAGGCTAAAATTTAATGTAGATTCCACATCTCTTGTCTAGTTGTTAGTTGAATTAATTAAATTCTAGTTCCAACTGAAAAATAATAAAAAAACATACATATATATTGATGATATTGCTACATTTTGTATAATGAGTTTATGTACCATTAATTTCTTTTTATACTTTGTAAGAATCCATATATGAACATAATAGATCATGGAAATGATATTGTAGTTTTTGGTAGTGAGAGCATATCTATATATTAGTATTTTCAAGTATTGTTCCTCTTCCTGCAAAATTATAAGATATTGATGTTCAATTTTGTGTTGGATATCATGGTGTTAAAATTATTTTGTATCCAATGGAGGCTTAACATTTGATTTAATAATGTGGATTAGATATTAATGACTTTTGTTATGAGTTTCACATCATATTTTATATATGTTGGGCATATAGTTCCATTTTTAAAGTACAAGGTCTTTTGGATTGTGGTAGGGTGCATACCATAATGTTTTTCATGCCATTATAAAATTCATATAAATGCAATAAACCTACAAGTTTGTTCATATATACTCAACTTGTTTCTCATCATGTTTTCTCTCTGCTCCCAGCACATGTGTAGTGAACTTATTTGGATCAGTATAGTTATGTCAAGTTGGTGACAAGAGTGGTTAGATACTAAGTTTCACCTTGCCAAATTGTTTGTATGGTATCATCAGAACTGTCATCATATTGATAGATTGTACATCACTACTACTAAATATGTTTTATATTTTCTTTGTTGATGATAGATATATGCACCACACAAAACTTTACTTCTGACGAGCAAGGGACATTGATGCTACATAAAATGTTACATGTATGTACAAGTATCTTGATGTATATATTTGATTGACTGCTATTTTATGCATCAAATGATATAATTCAAAGGATCATTGGAATCATATGCACCCATCATTATTCTTAAGTTCATTATTTGTTGTTTCTATACAAGGGGCATAGTTATAAAGTCCTACATGTCTATTTCATGTTTAATATTGAATTCATATTGCATGTCATCTCACAATATTTTTCATACTCTATTGATGTTAATCTCAGAAGTCAAGTAACACACTTAACATATACATAGTAGTTTTTGTTTTTTATACCAATGAAATAATAATGTATCAACAACTGTACAACCTAGATATACTATAAACCTAAATCAATAGGATGCATTTCCTAACTTGGTTCCAAATAAATACATACTAGTAGCCTTTTGTTCTGGAATTTATTCACATCATGTCTTCAAGTAATTCTATGTCAGTGTTTATAGTGTATATATTAGCATCTTTACCATGCTATTATATAGGTCAAGAGTTGGTTTATTTGGTGCAAATGACAACTATTCAAGTGACCATGTAGTTCTTTTGGGAACCTAATAAGTGATGGATTAGTGGGCATTACAAGAAATATGGACTAGCTCAACACACATGTGCCGGATGCTACAAGTACTGGCATAGCCTCAAAAAATGTAGTTAAGGGCTATGCGCCTTATCCATCATTGGTTGGCTACTGGTATAGTCAATACTAGAATACATGAGCATATACCAACATTTTGTTAGTTTTTGGTATGTGGTGATATCCTTGTAGTGTTCCAAATTAGCTTAGGAATTTAATTTCCAAGCATGCACTTCAAGAAACTTGAAAAACCAATAATATGCACAAGTTCCTCCTCTATCATCACCCTCCTCTAGCTCTAGAAAATGTTTCCCTAGCTCTAGAATGATCTAACAGAGCTTTAGGGATGAAGTGATTTTATTTATGTTTAAGATTAGTTGAAATAGAACTCTATTTTTAGAGAAAAAAATTAGGCCAATTTGACTCCTAAATGAACCTCCTATTGGTTACATCTACCAAAAAATGGGTTAGAACACCTGCTTTGGCCCACAAGAAGCACACATTTTCCTAATCATTATACATAAACCCAAATATTAATTTCAAATTTAGAGTGTGTCATAGTAGCATTGTTTGGGCACACATTGATCTCACATAGAGGTCGAACTGGCTCAATATAATAGTAGACATGCATTATTTGCATGATGTAATTGATTTTCTCTTACACAATTTTCTTTGAACCACCCAAAGTGAAGCAGTCCAACAAAGGTCCTTGCTGATCCCATCAAGCAATCCTCCTTATATCAATTGATACAATCAATTGATGAAACTATAAGGTATGTTTTTTTTCCAATATGAACATATATATTTTCCATCATTCACACACATTATGAGTTTTTTGAATTAATTATTCAAATACTCCACAAAATATCACATAAATCGTGCAATTAAGGCAAAAAATGACCAAATTTTTAATAAATTACATATGAAAATAAATTTTATTTTAACTTTGTTTTGTTTGCCTTACTTATATTATTCAAGTAAAGTACTTGGGCATATAAAGATTTAAATAGATGAATGAATGGTGTTCCCGAACAAAAGAGGACCATGAATAAAGGTAAGTTTAAGAGGAAATAAATCAACAACATGGAATCAAAAGAGTAAGGCTTGCATTTCATGTTGACAATTATTGGATGCAAATCATCGTACCATTTAATAAATTCATGATTTACAATAAGTATCACTTTGCATGTAGATATAACCGAAGTGAAGTGTGGGGTCGGGGAGCGAAGTAGGGTTACTACGAGCCCTCTGCCCCATGCATCAGTAGACTAAATACATATATAGTAGAGGTCAAGACACCACATGATCATTAAGCAAAATTTGTGTCAAAACTCGCAACCTGGGTGGAATGACACATCCCTACATATAAAAGGGTGGAAAAGCACATCGTGGATTGAAAATAACAACCTAATATATGTGATTATGAATAAGAATGCGTATGACAGATACAATACTCTCAAACCATAAACACATAGTAGAGTGTCAAAATCAAATTGATTATCAATTCACATTCAAAAGTTGTTCAAAAACTTCAATGAACTCATGAAAGGGGGTTATAAACCCAAGTGAACAACATAATTTCAACATTAAAAAAAGGATGAAAGATGTTATAAAATGTAAATTAGGATATTTCAATCAATTTTAAAGAAGTTAATTCTTGAAAAAATGCCTCATTATGACAATTTGGGTCTTATTCATTTCAATACACATACAAAATAGGGGGATTGGACATACCCAATCTTCCTAGTTAATGGTCAACTCTATTGATCTATTTTAATATTTTCATACTAGAAACACATTAGATTTGCTAGTAAAAATTTAGTGAGCATGCGTATGCATTCCTAGTGTAAATATGTATGGATTACTAGGAATTTCATTCTATTAAGTGAACATAATATTCATTAGATATTTTTCTTAGTTCTAAGATCCATATTTTTTTAGATAAGTATAAATATGTAAGGATTACATACATGTGTTGGTTTCTCTGCGCATTCCTCTAGTTTAGGTTTTGAAATGTTGTTGTTACTCCAATATGATGTGATTCCAAATTATTCCTTACAACATATTTAGCATCCATATTAGTGTATATACATTTTTTATTTAGTTATTGAATATACCTTTAATACAGGTGTGTATTATATGGACAAATGAAAGTAGATTGCTATATAAAATTATCCAACCTTCCATCAATACTTATACATGTAAATCAACCTTCTTAAAGCTATTATTTCTCTAATATTCCAACTTATTCAACATAGATCAATCTATATATAGACATTTCCAATTTGATTAACAAAAATAATAAATATGTTACTCTGACTTTTCCTAATAAGAACTTTTAAAATTTTGAAATATCACTTAGTCACATACTAAAAATTCGTATCGATATATGTATATTAGTAGTAATATGACCAATCATAATATAATAGATCATCTAGGTTATACCATCATTATACCCATATATACAACATATTATAGTTGTTAATTTTTTTCAACTGTCTTATTATCCTATAGAAATCACAATTTTCATAAATATTATTGTTGATATACTAACATGTTTTTATATGTCATTAGTCATATGTATACACTGGGCAAATACATATATGTCTTGAATTGTATACAACTTTGCATTATAATGAAGTGCCATGTTACGAAGATTTTGTTCAACGTACCACCCATAGTTGTCTAGGCCTAGATCTACATGTGTTGTCAATCCTATTGTTTGAGTAACAAATTTGAAATAGAACTAATGAGACTCATTTTTAGTTTGTTAAATTGGTCTTTAGTTCTCAACCACAAGATTTATTTTAGTGGTTGAGGAGGGATTGAGCCTCTTGCAAAACCTTCTTGAATCTGGCTGGAGATGGTGGTGAAGGTATATCTCCTCAACCTGGTAATAAAAAGTCATCCTAATTTTCTAGAGAAATTGTCAATGATCTAAATTGCATCTTCATTATAAGATTCCAAGAGGAGGGAGACTGACTACCCCTTGACTCTCGTATAAGCTTGGAGTAAGAGATTTTGTAACTTAATGTGGTCTTGAGGTAGGTGACTAGGTTGTCTATAGGCATCTCATTGTCTAGATAAAAGTATATCAATGTCAAAGGAGGATTTTGTTAGGTGGAACAAAGGAGTGAAGAAAAAAAGAGAATGAGAATAACAAGAGGCAAAGGCAATGTTTAGGCAATGAAGTATGCATTAGATAAAGAGTCATCATTGATCACTACAAACATTGGTGAGGACTTATCTGCACAACTTGATGAGCACAAGGCATGAGAACAAGAACAAAAACTAGGGATGTAATGGCTATGAGAATGAATAGTCGAGAGAAAGTTATAGGAAAGCAAGCAAGGAGGAGATAAAAGGAGTGGGACATTGGAGAAACAAACGAAGGATGTAATTATCTCTATTTCATGCCATTTTGGATGATGGGCCTTAACAGATGAAGTATGCACTGGATAAAGAATCATCATTGACCACAACAAACATTGGTGATGACTTATCTGTACAACTTGATGAGCACAAGGCATGAGAACAAGAAGAAAAACTAGGGTTGTAATGGCTATGAGAATGAAGAGTCAAGAGAAAGTTATAGGAAAGCAATCAAGGAGGAGAGAAAAGGGGTGGGATATTGAAGAAACAGATGAAGGATGTAATTATGTCTATTTCATGCCATTTTGGATGATGGGCCTTACACAAGGGACGCACAAGTGAAGGATACTGGGAGGGAGAATGTTGCATGGAATAAAATAAAAAAGACAATGAATTGAATGTAATTATTAGGTAAATGAAAGATATGATTTCAAATAAATAATTGAATGGGAAAATGAAGTCCAATTTGGACTAAAATTTGGATGATTGTATACTAAGTAGTGTACCATCCTAGTAAAATACTAACTTAGGATTTTGGATAAGTTAAGAGTAAAAAATAGACAATGGGTATTTTTTATCATTTATATATTTAGAAAGGTATAAGAGTAAATTCATTCTTTAATAGTTATACAAAATCAATTATTTCCAATTAAACTTCACAAATAATGTAATGATTTATAAAAGTAAGTGTATATATAAGCTATCACATGCATTTCAAAAAATTACAAATATTTTTACAAAAAGTGAGGAGGGAGTATATTATACATGTTGGGGTTTAACATTGATTAAGAAATTTAATTACATTGAAAAAAGGTCATTCTTGATCTAAAAAAATGATGGTAATGAGTTATATCACAAAGTTAAGTAAAATCTTAGTGTATTGATTACAATTAATTGGATTAACTACTTTGAAGTGAATGCAATTACTTTCACTTGAAAGAAAAAGTATTTGAACTAATTAAGTAGATAACATTTTACCAAATGTTATTTCAATAAATACATCGAGGATTATTTAAAAAAGGAGTAGCCCAAATATTTTTTATGTATATTTTTAGACCTATTTCAAGAAATATTATATTTTTAAACAGGTTTATACACACCCATGTACTATTATCTAATTTATGTTAAAGTGTGTATGTGGCATATATTACACACTATATGGGATCTTTTTGTTGAGTCAAGAGGTTATATCATTCATCCTAACCTCATCGCAGGTGAAAAACATCAAACAATTACATCACTTCTTATAACCTGAAAATAAGATCACCAAAAATTAGAAACCCCACGTAAATAGACACATATATAGGTTCTACAGATTATATCATGTCCCTCTCCATATATGTATAATGTCTCTCTACATCTATGTATAATTGTAAGGTATACCCCCTCTCCAAGGACATAAGGCCCATCACCTTCCCATGTACCAAGGGCTATTCATGTATCATAATCATCTCATAGAAAAGGCACACAATTTTCCCAATTGTCTGGCCACCATATTCACTTCCTTTGGTACTATTCTCCCTATGATATATCTTAAAATGATGACACATATTTTTTTGGTCAACAATATGATGACACATATCACCATGTAATTTATATAAAAGGGCAATTAAAACTAAACCTTGAGGAAAAAAATATTAAAGAATTTATTATGAAATATGCCTAGGTTATGGTAAGTTACTAAATCCTACTAAGATATTAGTAATTAAAGAATTATAAGCACACAACCTTTATTTTTGCTCTCCATGAACATACATAGTCAAATTTCTTGCACTTCGGCCTTTATGACTAAACAGAAGAAACAAAACCCTAATTCATGCTCAACATACATATACATAGTTCAAGTTCTTACACTTTGGCCTTGAAAAGTCGAAATAAAAATCCACATTTAACAACTATAATATCATATAACAACATTAAGGAATCAATCAAAAGTTGTGATACAAAAATCTTTTGTATGTGCTCAATATGTCAAAAGTAGCAAAAAGGGCCTAAATTCACAAAATATGGAAAGTTACTTTCAAACCTAAAAAAGTTTCAACAACACGGAAATATAAGATATTTTTTCTTCTGAAAAGAAACTTTAAAGGAGATATGTGTATAGTCCCCAATTTCCACCCAAAAACTAAATAAAACTCCCATATTTAGGTTGTTTAACATCTGGATAGTGAGATTTAGTGGTGGTGTGTAGGTATTGCATCTTGAATATGACTAAAAAGAGTCTAAAGCACTTGAGCTATGCACATAGTGTGTGTCCAATAATAAAGTATAAAGCCCTAGCTCCTAATCTTCACCAAACATGACGAAAATGTCCACCTTAGCAAGTCGTAGCTCCCACTAGCCCAAAGAAGGGGGAAAAGGGTAATTTTTTGGTAGGGAACAAGGTTTCTACCATATAAAATGAAGAAACTCACTCAAGAATATAGAAGTGAGACACAAGGGTAGGAAATGTGAGAATAAAGGTAGAAATAACATGGGTTTATTCTAAACTAGCTTAGGTATCTGATTTCCAAGATTGATGTTCAAGAAACACGAGATACCATCAGCATGCATGGCTCCACCTCCAAGATCAACCTAACTCTATATGTAATAATGTTTCCCAAGCTTAAAAATTATCTAACCAATCCCTATGTTCAAAGTGATCTCAAATATATAGTGTTGGATGAGAGAAAAATTGTATTTCATCCAAAACCAAGCAACTTGTACCCTCACATCAACCTCCTATATGTCGAACCACCCTAAAAAACATGTTTCTTGCCAAATTTGGCTTCAAACTGTCATGCAAGATCCTCATCACCAAGACACAACCCAAAATTGTGTTATTGCAACCCGGTGTGAGCATGCATCAATCGCATGTAGGTGTTGAAGTGCCCTGATCCAAACACTTTGAGCAGTCATGCTTTAGCCTATACATGGCAATCAATGGGGCCCAAGAACTTCCTTGACTAATCCCACCTTGAATCTCTTTATCTAATTGATCTATTTAAATTATAAATTACATTTTCTATGTTTTTAAAAATCTATATTTTGTTGAATAAAAATTTGTACATTGCATGTTTCCTTTACTAAACACATGTTTTCAATATCAAATAATCTGATTTTAATCTATGAACTTACTCAATGAAAAAAACATAATAAATCACATAAATCGTGCCATTAAGGAAAACCAGGAAAGGTGAAGACAATGTTCGATTCATGGCCACACATTTAATTACATGGATTTTTTATTTTAAATATTCAAAATAGTAGTGACTCCCTTATATTATTAGTTGTCTGATCCTTTATGCTTATAATGTGAACCCCTATGTCTTTTTTAGTTTCATAGGAGTGCATTCAAAATTATCTCACATAATATAAAGAAAATCAAAGATACAAAAATATTACAAAATACATGTGCAATAGAGGTTGCATGGATTGTGTACATAATAATAGAATAAATGGATCTTATTTTTATTCTTCATCTCTAAATATTATTAACTCTCTTAGGATACAATATTCATAAGTCTCTCTGTAACATACTAGATCTCAGACCCTACCCTGGAAGTTGACATTTTGGACATAGCCAAACAAGGTTCAAGGTTAGACCTAAATAGATGTTTAGTATAACTCCAATGATATAATGCATGTATATATCACCTTAATGTAACCTAATGTTCTAACATTAATCCTAGTTTTATAATGGATACATAAAATATGTCGCATAACTCATTTTGGTGGTAATATGTAGATAAGAAACTTAATTGGATGAATAATTTAGATAATGGGCCGTTAATGGGTCATATGACATATCTCATAAAAATAAGCTCAAAAGTGGAAATAAACTTCAAATTCAAAATCTACATATCAAAATTAACCTACATGTCAGATTTCATCTAATTTGGACCACATTGAAATATTAGGATAAGTTTAGGAGAGATAAAATGAGTAAAAGGCATAAGTAATGAATAATGTGATTATATAACTTTAAAATATGGAAATAATGGAAAATTAATATTCAACACATCAAAGATAACTTGTGTATAAATTTTAAGTACATTATAGATTTTTAACAATTTATCCAATTGTGAGTTTTTCTTTGAAAATTGTCACATGCATTATAATCCTTATATATTCCCTTACCATTCTCTAGTTTTTGAACCATAGGGAGCCTATTTGCACCTTGGTTTGAAGGTGTTTCTTTCTATGGGCAATTTAAGGATTACTCTCTTTATAAATGAGATTATCTTTAGAAGTTATCAACCAATGGGGTTATTTCTTTGATTGGAGGTCAATTGGGATGGATTGTAAGTGTCCATAAACTAAAATTTGATATTCAATAAGCCTCTATGAGCTGTCCTCTTGCATGGCCATGAAATCCCTAGGCTAAGGACACATGCAAAGCTCCATGGACACCTCATGCTTGACTTCTTCCTTATCCATAAAGGTTTGCATGTCCATAGGTACGCTTAGCATTGGACACATAGAAAGTAACTTGACACCTCATGCTTGACTTCTTACTTATCCATAAAGTCTTGCATGTCCATGGACACCCTTATACATGACACATGGAAAAACTCATAGGCACCTCATACTTGACCTCTTTTTTTATATAGCCATATCTACCCCTTCCCAACTCCCAATTCAAAAAACTCTTACACTCCTTTATTTCCTCTAGCTTAGATCATCATTCCTACTCTATATTTCCATGAAGGTGTTATCACAAGGTAAAAGGAGATGCCTACCTTGGTGAAGAAGGCTCCTAGTGTTCCAAATTTCTCTATTTCGGATTTCTTAAGCTCCTCCTTGGTGATTTTGACCAAAACAAGTAAGTATCCTCCTTTCCTTCCCTATTTTCATGTTGTTAGTCTTCCTTCCACCTTCCTCCAGGTCGGAACCATTACCTTCCATGGTGAAAACCCACCTAGAACCCATAAACACCTCATCTCCATGTACTTTTGTTAGGGTTTTTCACCTCTAAAGTGGAGAAGGTGCTTCTTGCTCGAGATAGGAGCTTTGTTGGAGAAACCAACCTCTCTAAGCTTGGGAACCTTACTTATTGGACTTTCCACCTTCCATAGAGGTTCTTTGGAGGCCTAGGCTTAGATCTTGGACTTACTTGGACCGTTTAGACTCTGAATTTGAGATATGATGTATCTGGTATTCTTCTATGTTGAGCAATTCACCTATGCTTATTCATTCTCTTTGTCCTATGGACATTAGCCTATACACAATGTCTTTTTTTTTAAACCATGGTTCATGTGAACTACCTTATTTGATATTGATCTTGTGATCATGGATATTCTTTTGAACTCTTATCTTATGCTTTGTTCATGATGGAACTCTAAAAGATGACATGTGATGTCTTTTTCCCACTTATGAGGTGGATGTATATGTTGGTCACTTATGTGGTAACTAGTTTATATATTTTGACTATAATTTCTACTTGCCTCTAAATTTGACATGCTATGTGATTCAATAGCACTAGAGTAGTGTAATTGCATTGGTTTTTATGGTAGATGTCTTATTTCCTGCCGAGCAGATGTGATATTTCCTTCTCTTTTAAGATGGAAAGGAACCTCATACCCATGGCAACATGTGTGATTCTTGGCCCATGTTTTATATATTTGGGAGATTGGCAGTATTCCTTTCTCTACCAGGTTTCAAGTTTATGAGACTTTGTCACCTTTGTGTTTATATTGTTCTAGGGCTATGTTTATCTCACATGCATGCAGGTTGATGATATGGGGTGTGTGCCCTAATTCTTTACATGTGCTTGTGTGGCACAATCTTTATGTTTTATTAATGGCAAGTATTCTTTTGTTATCATATGATTTCAATTCCTTTTCTCTTGATATCCATTTGGCTGGTCCTTATCCTTTCTATGAGAAGACTTTTATAGTTGATGTCCTTTATTCCATATATTTCTCAATTTCCTATTTAATATGCACATACCAGCCTTTGTTGATGTCATCTATTTTCTCTTCTTGTTGGGGTATGCTTCCAACTCTAGGTGAAGGACATGGATGATAATGCATGAAGTTTTGGACTAGCTTAAGGAGTTAAAGCTTGGAGACAAAGTTGTTGTGGTTTAGATTTTTCTCTACTTAGATCCTTATGTTGTATCATACATGTAAACCTTATGGGATATTATGATGTACTTTTGTTATCTTTTGTGAAAATTGAATATAGTTATTATTTTTATTCTACTGCTATACTTTGGTTGTTTTGAATACTATTTATTGAAGTTTGAAAATTTTGCACCTATTCTAGCATACCTTTGGGTAAGTTTGAAATGGATGTTTAATTCTTCAAATTTTTAGTAAGGGGGTTATCCCACCTCTTTAAACTCTCCTTAGTATTTGACTAAGTACGGCTCCCTACAACATATTCAAGCTCTTTTGTGTTTGTAAGAACAAATTGTAGAAATGCTTTGCATAAGGCTCTAGGTCTAGATATGGACTATTAAGTGAGCACTAGTAAATCTTTATTGGAGAAGGTTCTTCTTACACTAATTTCAAGTTCTTTTATATTTCAAAGAACATAGACTAGATATGTTTTGCATAAGGCTCTCTATTTGGATACACATTACTGATGGAAAATCTTAGTAGATAGTAACAAATATGATTAATATGGTTCTAATTTCAGATAATGTTACCATAATATATTTGATTTCAAATGCACAACTCACACATACAAATAGATATGCATATATATAATATATTTGTGTGTGTGGATTTGAGTCTCTTTGTGTGTGAGTGTTTGGAGGATGAAAGAAATGGATCATGTTATACTCCATGCCCTACAATTGGATTTTAATAATAAGTTTTGTGGTCATTATTAATTTCAAGGATATTGGGTGATGTTTTCTCCATAGTTTTGATACTCATGTCCTTCATGAGGGATAGGTGATTTATTAGGAAAAGGTCAAATCAATGTTGAAGAAGAGTGGTTATGTTTATCAATTTGGATCTAACTGGTAGGATTAAAGAAAAAGAGTCTGTAAGAGAATAAGGAGAGTTAACCTTTTAAACAGATTAGTGAAACATGAAGGAGTGGATTTATTAGGATACCCATAGGTGGGTTTTTGGGTAGGTAAAGAAAAGAAAGGCATTCAAGGCAAAAAGATGTATGTAATAAATCATATGGACAAGGTGAGTTGAATATATAAATCATTAAGCTAATATTGTGTTATAAAAGTATGAAATGAAATTATATCTTCACCTAGGTTAATGGAAAGACTATGAATGTTACCTAAACATCATCTCTATTCTAGTTAAGGCATAGAAAGAGAAGGGGAGATTAAAGTAGGGGATTGTGTAAGGATATTATCATATCTAACATGTCAAGTTATGTATATAAGGAAGAAAATTAGCATTAGTTGTGAAGAAATTAGAGAGAAAACTGAACATTATGAGTATTCTAATAGTTTGTTCAGATGGTTGAATATCCAATTTTCAATTTATAAGATTATATATGCAGAAAAAATTGAACATGTAATTCTAGGATAGGATGGGCTCTAGGTGGGGGGTAAATAGAGCTGAATGCACTTAAACAAAATTCATTGGACTTAAAAATTATTTGACAAGATAAGGCTTCTAATATGGAATTTGAGTGAAACTAAACATATATAGTAAGGATGAGTGAGATTGAGACAAGAACAAGAACACAAGCTATGTAGAGTGGTTCCCATCTCCGAACTAGGATATTGTCAGTACACTACCTAGAGAGGTCAACCTCTAGGATTTCTTAACTTTGTCTACTCCTTATATTCACTTATAAGAGTTGCAACATATGACCTTCCTTTTCTAGGTCAAGGATACCCAACTTTCCCTTTGAGGGGAAGGGACCCGACAACCTACCAAAGGACTTACCTATCCAACAAACAATCTTATACCTCACCAAGGACTTACCCACTTTGCAAGGACTCTTCTACATTTACCAAGGACTTACCCACTCTTACACAAGTCTTCAACCTTTGAGGAATCACCCACTCATCTTGGATCTTCCGCCTTTGACTCCACCTTAGCCAAGGAGAAGCTTTCACTAAGGGACGCCTTCCGTTCTTCTTCTTCACCTCTCTTAGCCAAGAGAGAGGTCTTCATCTTCATGTTCATGGTAAAAATGAGAGATTAGGAGGTGGAGGAAGTGAGAGCCACATAAGATATACATGTAGAACTAGCTCTCTTACAAATCTTCTACTAACTCAAATTGATGTAGCAAGTGATTAAGCTTAGAGAGAGAGAGGAGGTTGTAAGATTCACTCAATTATAATATAGGTACCTTCATAGTGCTTGGCTAACCATTGGATGAAGACCAAGTGGTCCTATTTATAGTTGGAGATGCCTACTAGGCAGTAGAAATACTTAAGGATGAATACTAGCCGTTTGGGGAATTGCAATGGATATGTTTTCGAATTTTGCAACACTCCAATGACTAGAAACACTTTTTCTGCACTTTCCGTATAGTGTGATCAGTCGAGTTCTATGTGTAGGAAACTAAACCAATTGCATTATTTGACAAATTAGATTTGAAGAATCGGTCAGTTTATTGTAGATAAAACTTGATCGATCACTTAAATCAGTTTTATCCAGTGCAGGGATCGGATGAGTTTAAACTTGACCGAATTGATCGGTCCAGTTTGTAACTCAACCAAACCTAAAAATTCTCAAAATCCATCCAGGGATCGATCAAGTTTGTAACTCGACCAAAAAATAACCTATAATGAGTTTTGGAAAATGTCATTAAAGTGCTTAAATATTCAATTTAAGTGTTCTTGATTTTTTCTAATCTTAGTTACAAGTCATATAATCATTACAAGTGATTTAAAACATGATTCTAATGGATTTACATCTTATTTCACAAAAGTACACTTGCATTGATTTTGAATTGTCTTTTCTCCAAGTTAGGATGCACATGTTAGGTCATTTGGAGTGTGTCTATACCTAATTTAAAATCACTCAAGTAGAAGAATTAGACACAAATGAATGTAATGGTTAGTCATCATTAAAACAAGGGTTGACTCAATTTCGACCTTGAGTTAACATTTACTAAATTGAACTTGAGTCAACATTCTCTTAAAGATGACACCATTCTATAAATGTATTGAAATAATTTAAGTAAAATCATGCCTTTGGAGAAATCGAGGGGTTTCAATAGAATTGAGTTCAAGTGTTGCCTCTCAATTTATCCCCATGGAGTTCTCATACTCCCCATCAATTTATGCTTATAGAGTTCTCATACTCCCCCTCAATTGATGTTATTTCTCCTACATGATTGGATTTCATAACATTTATTGAAACTATGTCTTCTACTCATATATATCTTATACACATATGACTTCTCCCCTTTACATATCCTCTTACATAAGACATGTCTTCTTCCCCTTTGGAATTTCAAAAAGTGGGGGTTTGAAAACACAACTTGTTAGTAGAAGGAGATACCACATGTTGGCGAGTGAAGTAGAAGAGCTACACTAGGGGCTTGTCCAAGAAGAGAATATAAAGCTAATTTAAACATGCATTTGAACAACCCTGGATGCAATTCTAGCACATATCAAGGAAATATATGCAAGCAGGTAACTCAAGATGGTAAATATGCAAGTTAGGAACAATCTTGAGTATGTACAAAACAAGATACACACATAGCATATAGTTGAATACTACTTGATATATTAGATATCACAAGATAAACCAGGCCAGAACTACATATAAATAAAGTATCAATAGATAATATCACAAGTAAGGACTACTAGATGGATCTATATCATAACAAAGGATTCACAAATTACAGATAATCTATGGATATATGTAGAGGAATATCCAAATAAAAAGATATGTAGTTTTGGAAGCATGAAATGATATTACTCACTAGGAAATATGCATCATTACCACAAGATGATTACCACTACGAATAGGTTGCATCACAAGATATACTACTACATAGATGTAGCAATATAGAGAACAATGGAAGAAATTTAAGAGACAACCAAGAGATCCAAAGAGATCATCATCAAAACCTACAAAACAACTCAAGATAGATAATTGCAAGTTATGCAAATACCAATTTAGCAATTTGAGATATAGATTTGCAAGCAAGATAGGAAATTTAAGGCATGGCAATATGCATATATAAAGGTACCACGAGGAGTTCTATAGAATAAGACTATTGGTTGAGAAAGTCTAATTGAGAGGGAGATTCTCATCCAAAAAGTCAAATGTATATTCTGTGCATAGTGTTGTCAGTTGAGTTCTATGTTTTGGACTTCTCAACCAACAACAGTTGTTGGCAACACCCATTGGTGCCATTCAGTCGAGTTTTGTCAGGTCAAAATTGACTGAGTCAGCTACTATCAAGAAGCACATATATTTCATAAAAATAGATCTAGAGGCATGATAAAAATATAAACTATATGCAAACATGTGGAAGAAATTTAGTAAGGCACTATGAAAGCATGAGAAATAGTTTTTGAGTAATAAAGTGATGAGAATCTCAATATATAACTTTTGACTAAAAAACCATATGTATAGTGCATAGTAACTTGGAAAACAAGCCATGAATGGATATGAGCAAGGATAACATTACCTTTGTGCTTAACATTTCTTTTCCACTTGTTTCCACCTATATACATATCATGTTTCTTGTTCATGTGAACTGAGAAGTCATTTTTTTAAATCAGTATTTCATGTCAATCCAATTGTAAGTGACCTACATGAAGAAAGATGAAATGGTCCCCAATCATATTCTTGGGCCTGGAGGGGTTAGCTTTGCGGCGCAAGTCCTAATTCACTTGGGTGCTTTTCTAAAAGAACAATAAGTAGAATAATGACCAATTTCATTGCAATAATTACATGATCCCCTAGCCATAGAACTAGAGGATTCTTCGTTGAAAATTGAAGGTCCTTTATCTTTGTTTTTCCTTTGGATACTATCAAGTCTAAGACCATCTCTACCCATTTGTCTAATAGTATGATCTTGTATTTGATTAAGATTCTTTTTATCATCTAAGAATCTTTGCATAGAATATATCAAGCTACAATTATCATGCATAAGAGAAGTAATAGTGGAAGACAATTGATTGACATTATCTCTAGCATGCAAAAGATCATTTTCTAGTCAAATAGCTTTGCTCATATAAGAATCTATATCAATATGAAGAGTAGCAAGATTATTCTCTCTATTAGTAGACCTAGAACAACATTCAAGAAAATTAGTTTTAGCAAGCAAGGAAGATTTTTATTTTTCAAGAAAAGAAATCTTAGAAGGATAAACACCACTTTCAGATTCTAATCCTTGCAAAGCAAAATATTTGTCCTCATTTTCAATTTTACAAACATCAATATCAAAAATGAGATAATCAACAATATTAGTATGCTCTTCATTACAACTAGGAACAAGAGGTTGAGCTTCTAGAAATCTAATCTTATTGACCAAATTATAATTTTCAAGTTTAAGAGAATCTACTTGACTAATATAAGCATTGTTTTCATCAAGCAAGTAAATATTAACATGTTCAAGATCATCTATTTCTACACACAACTTTTCAACAATTCTGGCAAGCTTTTTCACTTTTTTTTAGAAGACTTAAGAGAGGAATGAGTAGCATAAATAATAGCAATTAAAGATTCTTTATCTAAAGAATTTAGATTTAACTCATTTGAGTCTTAACTCATTGAAGACATAATTCCAAAATGACATTCTCCTTCATCACTAGAGCTTGAGCTAGATCCTCTACTTGATTTTTCACTTGATCTTAAGTTGGAGGAGTCACTTGAGCTTGAGTTGGGTGATTCACTTGAGCTTTTGTGCCATTTCTCCTTCTTCTTGTACTTCTCTCTTTTATTATGATGATGGGTCTTTTTTCCTTGTGGACAATGTTCCTTGAAGTGACCCTTCATTCCACACTTGAAGTGTCGAATAGAGGAGGAAAACTTGACTTTGTAGAGTCTACTCTTGGAGTACATGACCTCTTCTTCAACATGAGAGGATGGAGAGGCTTGACCAACAATATCTTCAATGTGTTCTTTGATTTCAATATTCTTCATTCTCTTGAGCTCTTTTTCTTCTTCTCTTTTTTCTTCACCATTCTTGTCAAGTTTG